>CAJQUW010010217.1:0-159635 GCA_907163375.1 Prostheceraeus crozeri
CCTGTGCATGTGGCAATCTTTCATAATAGTAAAGTGATCATTACTGGATTAAAAATTTCATGTACAAGCAAATGTGATCCTAGACTATCTCATCGAGTATGTACGTACCCAGCGGATTGTAAAATAAAAAACAATTTTTCCAACATGATGTTTTTATTTCAAATCATGATAGAACTTACAAATCATTTTTTCATTAGAGGATGGATTACATGAAAAGTTTTGAATAACAGATACAAATCGAGATACATGTAAACGTTTTAAGATGAAGTACAGTACAAAAGCACCACACGTTGATGAAAGTGGATGTTGTAGTATGCGTTCATTTCGCTGATATTGACGCGTATGTTTTCTCAACCACTGCTGTGTTGGTATATTTGGAGGTTGAGCAAGAGAGTCAAATAGTTCACCACGTCGGTCTTCTCCAATAAAGATCGCTTTCCAATGCTCACCGCCTAAATTCTGCGAATGAGTGTTTAGCACAATAAAGATGGGATAGTGATTTACTGCAGGTGGTAAGGTATCGAGTGAATAGACATTATCGAAAGCTTTCAAAGTCGCTTCGTCTGCATTACGCTGCACTTTAGTCTTAATATCGTCAGCAGTCAACCAACTCATTAACGATTATACTGAAGAATCACGTCACGATACTTTGTAATTTCAATATTTGAATCGAAGACTGCATAAATTAATACATTGATCGTCTCAGGTAGTGTTCTTTTGAACGTCAAATCCAAACGAATATTATGAGGCACGTTCGCTTGACGATAGGGGCACTAATATCGCTGTCAGCAGTCAAATCAAATGCATAAATAGTATATCCACTCTTAAACTCTTTCATAGTAAGTCCGTTGGTGTCATCCGTATTGTAAAAGCCAAAGACATCCATAAAATCAACATAACTGCGCATAAATTGATCCGCAGCAAAATCTGGTTTGTAGGGTGGACCAGGATGACTCACACCATTTACACGTAAAGCAATTTCACTTAACTGATTGTGTTTAAAATTGAAAGGATTCTTCTTTATATTACCATTAAATGCATCATTTTCAACCATTGCCACCATGAGGAGCTTCGGTGCTTCCGATGGAAAGAGGCCATCTTTCATGAAACTCTTTTGATCTTTCGGAATTGTAAAGGTGAGAAGCTTTGTATGCTGAACGGGGTAAATGGCATTTTGGCGGTTAAGAATTTCAGCATGCCCTCTAATGACACTTGGATTCGGTACTACTCGACGAATGTAAAGTGCAATATCTTCCACATGAATTCTAAAATTGTCATTTTTAGCAAATGCATTCAGCGCAAATTCAGGCTTATTCAATGTCAGCTTGAGTCGCATGCTGGTATTACAGAGTAAAAACTTTGACTGTCTAAAGAAGTCTAAATTCAGCGGACCATATAGCTGACATACTCTACTATCTTTAATCATAGCAGATCGCTTTACAAAGCCACTGTTTGTTTCAACATCAAATTTTCCTGCTTCATCTCTGTACCATCCCATGGCTTCCATATGACTTTTTTGTGCTGCTGGATGAAACTGTGATACATGATTGAAATATGATTTATAGGATAATCGCTTTGACCACCTTCCACCTGCTGCTCTCCAATCGTTAGAGAAACATCACGAAGTAATGTAGTCAATGGTAAATTGTTCAGTCCAACTTTATGTGTATCGTCAATAGCAGTTCCATCTGCTTGCTGAATTCTAAACCTCAAATCAAGCATCGCATAACTCAAATCTATGTAGTCATCACTACCACCAGGAATAACAAATTCAATGGGGCCAGCATTCTCAGCTGTTCGAGGATGATAATCTACAATACTTGAACTAAGAATATCTGTCTGTATGGCTTGTTGATCAAACAAACAAAAACCGGAAGTTTTACACTCCATGATTAGAAGTTATGGCAGCGTCGTCGTTTAGCGCCTGATGAATGATTAGAGCCTCTGCGACGTTTGCGTGAATGCCTTTTGACTGAAGATCGCACCTTACCAGCTCCGCGATGTTTCCTCCTTCCTTTTTTCATTCGTTTAGGTGATTTCTTTCCTTGAGTAACACCAGCAAAGGTCTGCTTCAATGTTTTTAAACCACGTTCCTTCCCACGATTCAACAAACTGCTCTTAAAACTTCTACCTCTGGAAAGATCACTAGCAACATCACCAGCAAAGCCAACGGCATTACTTAAAACATTTCGTTTTAAAGATCTACCGACATTGGATATGAGAGGTGCTACAACAGATTTCAGTGCACCAAGTATGCTACCTCCACGTTGGCGGCGAGCGCCGATGTAAATTTGTCCTCCACCACTTACATAGGAGGGTCGTGAATAAAATGAGGCAGTTGGATTCATAGCTCAAACCCTAAACATTGTTAGTTACAACTTTGCATGAATCACTGTCGATCACTTAGATGAAAGATGTCGGCACGACGCATCCAAGAGTTCATACTTGAAGGATAACCAGTCCATTTAACAAGACACCATTCTTCACCTTGCCGTTTTTTACATCGAATGATTTTCTCTACCAAATATGTTTCACTTTCAGTGACTACCTCAATCTCATCGCGGTAAAAGCTACCCTCAATTTCTTCATTATCGTAATCTTTCAACTTGTAGGTGGTCGGAGAGTCTTTTTGATTAATCCTTGATACTGTAAATACCTCCTCTGTCCAATTCGGGAGGTACCCTTTAGCAAAAACACTTTTCACTTTTGAGATACGAACTTTATCACCAATTTTCACATCACTTTTCACATGAGTGCGTTTACGTTGGAATGATTCGCGCACTTTATCTACATTGTCAGCATTTACATCTACTGGTCTGAGTCCAATAGAACGATGGATAGAGTGATTGTAGGCATGGAGTGTATCTTGTAGAACCTTTGTCCAATTTTGTGTGAAGTTGGCAGTAAATTGTCGCCACAAGCGATTTTTTAATGTGCGATTAAAACGCTCAACGAGTGCAGCTTTATAAGCACTCTTTACACTAAACAACTCAATGTCATGCCTCTCAAATAATCTTCTCACATGATGATTTTCAAACTCTTTTCCTTGATCACTCTGAATTCTTTTTGGAATGCGACCTTCTCGAAAAATTGTTTGGAATGCTTTTGCTACTCCTTTCCCTTCTTTAGTTTTTAAAGGTTGAGCCCACGCATAACGCGAGAAAATATAAATGACGTTTAAAATAAAATTATTGCCCGAGTTATGTTTTGAAATGGAGGCAACATCACACAAATCTGCTTGCCACTGTTCATCGATGTCATGAACAATATAATGGCGGGTGCGGTACTTCTTTTTCGCTTGTTTGTGGAGTGTATAGGTAGCCTGACCCTTTAACCATCGTTTCACTTGTGATTGTGGAAGACCACTCGCTTTTGATAATTTCTTGATAGATGCAAATCCTGCCGGATGTTTTACATCATAATAGATTGACTTCAAACGTTCAGTCGATGACGACTGACTCTTTTTTCTCCTTCTCATCTTTTTGTTTTCTTGCCTTTCTACATTTACAACAACTGCAGCATTTAGCTTTAGCGGTTTTGCGATCGTGTTCACATTGCTTAGGGGTTTCATTGTGAGAGCTGGTGCAGCAAGTGCAAGTGACAACGACATTCACCTCTGGCGGCTCATTACATGGCAAGCAACACATCTGCTTCATATTAATAGTCTGAGAACATGTATTTCCTAGGAGGAGCTGTTTTACGTTTTCCTTTTACTAGGTTTAGTGGCGATGTAGATCTACGTCGAGTTCTTCCTCTTGTTTGCTTAGTGAGTGTGGGAGGGGATGTAGCAGGTGACGTCTTAAACCAATTTGTTGGCATCTTCATCGTCTGAAGCATTGGAGCAGTAACCACTGTTGAATCAAATTCTTTCAATGTCTCATTATTCAAAGCAAATTTTGGTACATTATGCTTTTTCAATAGTTTAAGAAAGTTTGACCAACCAGGTGGAACATAGCCCTGACGGCGCTTTCTACGTGTCGCATACTGAATCAAGTCTTCATAACGTGAAGCATCAATCACTTTATTTTCATCTGTAATGATTTCTCCTCTATCATTTACATTGAGATGGGGTTCAATACTGTTGAAAAGAGATATGGCATGTGCGCGAGATGCTAAAGGTGTAGCAGTCGATACAGAGTCACGCATCTTATTCTTCAAGTTTTTCAATTGCTCAACAGTTTCCGATTGCAATAATACAGCACGATGTGGATCTTTGATGTGAACATTTTGCTGATAATCTATTTCTTTCCTATACATTTGATTTGCAAGAGGTTGCTTTACTTGCTGCATGGCAGTCAATTGTACATATTCATCCTGAGGAATAACAATCATGCGAGAATAAGAACTCATAGTTTGTAGATAATCATGGGAGTTTTCAAAATATCACTTCGAAATCTAAATTCTTCCGGACACTCTTGCGTAAAGTCAATGAATAAGTAACCGTATGGTTTTTCAGTAGCTGCTTGAAAAATTTCAATTAGGGCTTTTGATCCTCTGGGTGCAACTTGTCGCGCTAAAATTTCAAATTGACTTTTATCTCGCGAATTCTTGAAAATAGCATAATAGTGTGTATTCAGGTTTCGTGTACGAGCTTCTTTTCCATCAGGAAACAAATTTTGTGTGATATAGATGATAAAGCACCTTTTATGATGTGCTGCGCGAGTGAACATATCTGTAACATCTTTTGAATTCTTACTTTCTTTTAATAAATCATCCAATACAACAACATCATTAGACTGAAGTTTATCCACTGGAATAATTCCTTCATGTCGAATAAAGTTGCGACTTTGCAATTCCTGAAACAGCGACGGTTGATAAATACCATAACACCAAATCACTCGATTGATAGGTTCCTTAAACAACTCCCTTCTTTTATCCAATAAATTCAGCGTGAAAACAGTTTTACCTGCATGAGATGGACCTGATACAGTCAGAACTTTATCACATTGAAGTCTGAAATCCATTTTATTACTTTGAGATTCAACATTTGCATAATTAACGCTTAGAGCCAAAGATAGGTTGCCCACGGCAGGAGCTATCATTGGAAGTATTGCTGAAAGGAAACCGCCCTTTTGTGTTAGAGTTTTCCTCTTTCTTTGAAGGGTGACTTTAGGATTGGAGATGAAACGCAATTTCGTAGCATATCGCTGAAGTAACTTTCGTTGTTTTGGCGCTAATTTCTTCGTCCTCAACTTTCTGACATGAGAAATAATTTCACAAATGAATTTATCGTTGGCATGTCGTATAGCATTGTATCGCTGATTTGCTTTCATTCGTCGGAGAGCTTGAATGGCTGAAGAAAACTTTGAAGACTTTTGACTTTTACGTTTCGCCATTTTACGTTTCGCCATTTTCCGTGTTAGTCTTTGCTAAAACCTATCTTTACCACATTTGCATAGGTACTAACTATTGCGACATAAGTGACACTCGAAATGAGCAATATCACAGTGGTTACATTTGCAAAGTTGAATGCAATTACGTATGAAACAGCGTTGACAAAAAGCGTGCTTACATCTCTTGAAGATGCGCTTTTCATTTCCATCCTTTCGCTTACATACATCACAACACATAGTTTCACCGTTACTGATGTCTATAGCAAGTCTTTTTGAAGATATGAATTTGCTAGCCTTTTCTAAATAATAGACGCATGTACAGAAGGAATATACTTCGAGAGTGAGCAGACATAGCTCGAAAACCAGTTGTGCTACAATCAAGTACTACTGCATTTTCAATTTTTCTTTATGGAAAGTTGAATGTGAATATCTGAAATCGCTTCAATCACTAGACTGCTACCATGATGGTTAAATGCGTTCAGCAATTTTTATCATATGTCTTTTAAAAAATTCTTGGGGTGATCTACCACTTCCATTGAATAAGAAGCAAAATGGAAAGAGCGACTTTCCACCTCTTCCTTTCCAAAATGACTAAACTTAATTTTCGCAACTAATCGCGCCATGACAATGCTATCAGAGAATGTATTCATTAACTCTAGAAATAGGGTGCTAGCATCATCGACCACTGCTTCGATGTCGGTCTCATCTTTATGAAAATTTATCACATAATCTTGAACAGCTCCTTTTAAACTTTGCCTATGAAAATGTAATGTTCCGCAGTCGTTTGAGAAAGACATGATCGCCCTTTATCTAACCCATCCATTGCATGAAAACAACAACTCTTCTCATAGTAACATTTATTGAATAATAGTAACAAGCATGCATTATAAATCAAACGTTTGAAAGAGATAAAATAGATACAGCTGGTAACTATCATACAGCGAGCAATGATAACCATACAGGACTTTGGCAGTGCTGAGGTAGGGAGGAAAGAAGCATTGGTTATGAACGTAGCTACTACAACGAACAGACAAAATAGGAACAGACAAATCCTTAAAACGTTTCGTGACTTCATGATAATGTTGATTCACTCTACTATCCCAAGGTGGGAGCAAAATATCATCAATGATTAGATTGGGAAATACTTTCCTCTCCTTACCAGGATTATTACAAAAGATGCGTATAACATTGAAAGCAGCTAACCATCGTTTAAAGTCAATAAGAAGAGCACTCTCACAAGAAAAGCCATAGTCTTGCAAATATTTCAGATTAAGTCCATGAATGTGTTTTCTCGCCCATTGATCAACATTGGGATTGCAGTTGGCATGTTGATGATAGACACTGACAATCTGATATGTCCAATTGTTCATAGCAATAGCACTGAGCTCCTGTACAGGTTCACCCTCACAATCCATAAAAATGATGATGGAAGCCTAAAACGGAAATTTACACATCTAAGGAAACGTTCTATAACATATTACAAAATGAAGAATTACATCGATGCTTTTCACGACAAAATACACAAATGATATGATGGCAACGAAGAAGTAAAATGTATCTAATAAGACCACGTCTACGACACTCAAAGCACATAAGCGAATTGTCATAGGGTAGAGTTCGGAAAGGACTAGTAATTCTCCTTCTTTGATTTGCGTTTTGATGCAGCATTCTTCTCCGACTTGCGCTTCGTACCACTGCTGTTAAGGATTTGATCAATTATGTCGTCCACGTTGGGTGGTTTTGGAATATATAGGATGGATTCCATATGCATGGAGAGAGAGGCTATTTTGTTATCCTTGTGACGACCATAATATAGCCCATTCACTTTGAAAAGGATATCCCAAGTACCTTCTCCGAGCTCGTCGCATGTGATGGGTGTTGAATGATCTCCCTCCTTCTTATAGTAAGTGCACCAATGTGATACCGGTAGGCAAATTTGATTGCCATCCCAAATCTTTCTATAGGGAGTATCCTTGTCATCCCTCGCCTTCCACTCTTGAGCAAGAGGAGTAGGAATGTCCATATTTAATGTCACGTACTCCTCAATAATATCAAGTTGGTGGCGAATGTACGGACTCACGGGGATCAGTATGTAGTCCCCATACTGATTGCGCATTATCTTGACATCCGTGCAAGGGAGCATTCCCGTTTGGAGTACTACGCCATGATCGTCATAACGCAAGACTTGTTTAAATTTACGCTGTAGCGGTGTAGGATTATGTACCTTGGTTGTTTCTTCCACTGGCCTCAGTTGTAGATGATCTGATCGTAGCGAACCTTGTAACGTTTGACCGCCATTTTGTCCTACTAGTGCAGCAGATGGAGTAGATGCCTGAAAATGAAAAAGATTGTATTAAGTTTACGTTCAAGGGAGGAGAGGGAGGAAAGTAGCGACTTACCATTTTAGTTGGATAATAGAATAGAGAGAGAGAGAAAATGTGCGTCCGTCACTCGTGCGATTCAACGATGGAATGATTCTCACTGTGGAAGGCTCGCTATTTATATAGAAATGCTTGATTCTCATTGGATGATGATCCTCATTGGACAATAACATCAAGCTGATTCCAAATCTGGCCTCCGTTTACCAATCCGAGCCTTCATTCGCCCGCTGGAGATGTTTCTTGGGAAATTCTAACTCTGTCGTTTTTCGCCAATCTCCCAAAATCTTAAATGGCGTCTCACACCTAAACGAAGACAGATATGAACAAGCCGTTTCTTTCACTGAATTTGTCGCACTCTTAGCTTTCAAACGAGCTATTGCACGACAAAATCCGTCCACTAGAAGCCAAGATCGAAGCTAGCTCTACCGAGGGGGGGAGGTCAGTGAAATTTGATGAAAAATGTTTTGGTGAAGGTCCCAGGTCGAAATTCCACACTTTGGAAAATTTTCAAAATTTTACCCATACAAAGCCACTCTGACACTTAGGATTTTTCAGGTGAGCGAGCTCCGACCTAAAATCTTGTAACAGCTCTAACTTTTGAACGGCTGGTCCGATTGACTCGCGGCAAAAATGGCGTCGAGCAGTTTTTTCTCCTCTTTCAAACGAGTAGCTGTAAGACAAAATCCGTCCACTAGAACCAAAGTTAGAAGATTGCTGTCGGGGGGGGTCAGTGAAATTTGATGAAAAATGTTTTGGTGAAGGTCCCAGGTCGAAATTCCACACTTTGGAAAATTTTCAAAATTTTACCCATACAAAGCCACTCTGACACTTAGGATTTTTTCAGGTGAGCTACAACAGTCCACCCTCCCAACCTGGCCGGCACACCACGCCAACCTGGCCGGCACACCACGCCAACCTAGACAGCACATCACCGCGCGCTATACGACGGTCGACCAGAGGGGGGAACGTCAGACTCAAAGCACCACTGCGGCCGACCACGACACTCTGCCGTTCCAGAGGGGGGGGACATCAGCGACGGCGGCCATCTTGCGCTATCCAGAAGTGGAGTTTTACTTACTACTATCGGTATCTTTAAAAACGACTAAATTCATGAATTTAGGTCTTAAAAACCTGAAAAAGGGTCTAAATTCATGAATTTATGTCGTTTTTAAAGATACTATTTTTTTGAATTTTATGGTGTCCTGGAACGGTCTTTTGCCCATTACTGCAGAGCGTTCAATAGAGAATTGATCTTCTTGCCCCTTGTGTTTTGTCCTGGCCGTGACCATCAGTATTGAAGAATGGCATGTCTAGACTCAAAGGCACATACATATATATAAATCTCTGTGATCCCACACAAAAGTCATTGCAATGATTAACTAAATGAGGCCTACTTGCTTTTACAGGCAGTTAGGGCCAATAACGTTGCGCACATTGCAATTGCTCTCTTCTTCGGTGTCTCTTTTGTTAACTGAAATAATTTTTCTCTCGGTCTAGCTAAAAAAGTTGCCAGAATGTCAAATTTTTCTTTCAATTTATTCAATTTTCTCAATTATCTATCATCAATGAAATCGAATGATAATTGCATGTTGTCAGTTTTGGCAGACGGAATTTTATTGCACTTAATTTTATTCACATCAATCCCTTATGTTTATTCTATCCCACATAGTGTATATAGAGTCAAAGGCTGCATCGGCATCAGCCTCTTGATATTAACTTGAACAGATGAAATGATAACAAAGATGACAACCACTTGTATAACACAATTTTGTCGCACTAACTGATTTCTTCATTCAATGACGAGAAATTCATCGTTTGATGGATGAAAATTTGGGAAAGTGATGTTATTGCTAGATATCTGATTGGCTATGAATTATTGATTCCATACAGATCAACTGTCCGCTGATGATGCTCTTAGACTGTTGTGTAACACGATTTTATCTCACCACTCATTTTGTGAAAATTCATAAATATTCGCTTGGAAACAACCGATTGTGATAATGACTCTTGACAGTGGCAGCGTTGTTCAAAATTTGTGGATGACAAAATACTTACTTCTCTTCTTCGTTCTTTGTGAACGAAATATCGAACCCATAGAAATTGATAACAATAAGACTTCTAGAATGGAAGTAAGCTTCATGCAATGCACAATAGTGGCACAAATATCACACTCATTTTCACTTAGATACACTTGTCAACGACTGAATGATTGGATTAGAATCAGTCAGATGTGCAATTCTAAGATTTTCATTGGCGGTTCCTGCCTCAACTTAGTTCATCCGGATGTGCCGCAACCTTGAGTCAATTTTCATTCTAGTCAGATTTCTATTATCAAACCAATGGTATTCACTCTGATCA
Organism: Prostheceraeus crozeri; assembly: GCA_907163375.1. NCBI lineage: Eukaryota > Metazoa > Platyhelminthes > Polycladida > Euryleptidae > Prostheceraeus > Prostheceraeus crozeri. The sequence goes on from CAJQUW010010217.1 coordinate 10,073, forward strand.
CCAGCTCACGCTGATTGTCATCATGTTCTCAAAAAGTGTTTGCAACAGAATTATTTTGTTTATTTCGCCATTTTATTCTATCTTCCAATAGAGTCGCTCAGGGAGGAATCAGACCAATCCGATATTTCAAGAACAATATGGGCTTTATGAAAAGCAGCTTTTACAATTGCATGATGCATAGGACAATTTAATTTCACTTAATCGTTATCATTATATTTATTGATCTAATGTGAACACCCCTAGTTTACTTTCAAATAATTCGAAAACCTTGATAGGTGACAACTCTATCGCTACATAAAAGTGTAATTCAATATATCATCAATAAATGACCCGAATGATCTTTAATAAGACTTTCAAAATATTTGTCTGAACGTGCACTCTCTTTTCTGTACTGTAAAGTTGTAATCATGCGACTGATATCAGGCATGTAAACTCCCATAGATAACATCACTGACATCATGATGATTACCACGGTTCTTACTATTGACAAGAGCTATCAGGTCTCCTTCTCTAATTATGCAACTCAACTGCTGATCTGAAAGTCGAATAATGTGTTTTGGAAACTATTGTAAGGACTATTGTGAGAGACTACTATCAATTGTTTCGAAATAATTGCTATTTCAGTTCCCGCTGTAAATTCCCAAAAAGATAGATAACTAAGTCATTCATAATGTTGAAATATATTATAAAGTTAACATTAGGATACGACAATTGAAATACTTAACTGCACAAGTGATGATACATTCAGACGCCGGCGGATACATGGTCCAGTTGCTCGAAATACACAGTGTCACTCAAAAATGAAGAGGATTGATATGGATGACATGGATGAAATGTCAGGAGACAGATGAGATGAGAAGTCGCTGATTTAAGCAAGCACATATCCACTATGGTTTTTATAAGTCGCGCAAGTCGGTCATTGTAATCCATAAATGATCCAGATGGTTTATACAGGTTTTTGCGTTTAATAGAGGCAGTTGTGCATTACAGAGCGGCATAATGCGTAACTTAACGGCTTTAATCACAAATTAATGAAATCGGTTCATTTGTTAACGACAAATACTGTTAAACACTCCGTCAATTTCAAATTTAACGACTTATTCACTAAACAGTAGCATTTGTCAGTTATAACGGCGGTTCATCTAAATACTACGTCATTTTGCAAAACTCAATATATCCAAGACAGTTTTTATTCAAATTATGCATGTCATTATGTCACATCATTATGCATGGTCATCACTTATGTCCTGCATCTGAAAGCATGCGGTGAAGATGCGTCTTGTTCGCCGATGGGCAGCACTACAAGCAGCTGGAGTGATTTTCACCAAATTTTGCTCAGCAAGCTGAGTAAGAGTTGTCAGTTGCTCTTGATATGGTTGGCGAAGTAACTGTTCCCTCACCTCCTCCAATTGGCGTCGTAGACCCGCCTTCCAAATGCTGAAACAATTTTCTGCTGTGTTTAGGAAAGGTGAATAGGGTGGTAGATAATGTAAATCAGCGTTGGCATGTTGATCGATGACGTCCGTGGCACGGCGATGACAGGGTGCATTGTCAAGGAGAAGGACAGCCTCTTCATTGGGAAGGAAGTGGTCGTTGATAAGGTCCGCCAAAAAGTCGTTAAATGCATCCGCTGTCGTTCCTCCTTCACGGATGGTGTGATGTACTAAGCCTCGTTGGCTGGACACTCCCAGAATGAGGGTAAAATTTGGGCATTGTCTAGCTCCGACGATGCGCTGTGCGCGATGTCCTCTTGCAGATCGTCCTCGAGATCGACTCGTCCATAAGTTAAAACCTGATTCATCAATGTAGATAATGTGAGGATCCGCTGGTGTGAGCCATTCCGCGTGGGCTCGGCGAGCAAGTTTGACATCCATTCTGTTACGATCTGCAGGTGGTGACTCCAGCTTCTTCATTGTGATGAGGCTACCTCTTAGCACGCGATAGTACCACCTGTAGTAGCCACGGTGGATTTACGGCGCCGCCGAATCCCTTTATCTCACACAGCACTAGCGGGAGGGCAATATTGGTAAGATGGCAAGCTTTCTTGAATTGATAGTCAATTTTCTAGTTTTGTTAAGATTTCCTGAATTCGGCAAGAAGGATCTATTGTTACTAATGTTGTGAGCTTTGAAGCTGAAGTCACCATCTTACTGAGATTAACTTTCGGTCAGTCAAATACATGGATAATTTCCACACGAATCACCATCACGATGCAATTATCCCATTATTCGATGTAGTATTGAAGTTCTTACCTTCGTGCTTTTACCAACTGTATAATTTGCTCATTGCGATTAATGAGTGCCTGTTCCCGGGATTACAAAGTAATTAAGAGATATGCTGCCTAAAATCAAATTTTTGACAAAGACAACTCACATTTATGACAAACAATGAGCATCACTGACACATGAATCACTTCTCACTTTCCACGAACTTAAGACTACATGTATATCGCTTAACTATTTTGAAAATATTAATTTCTCTTCTTTGCCTGTAATTTGTGCATGTCTCTCAATGAATAATCTACAAGAGTGTTAAAACTTGCATTTCAGCAATAGTGTCATCATCTACACAAGTTTGGGTCGCCTTGGATAACCGATGATGCACAAAATCTTAATGAGGAGAATATCTGAGGGCGACTAGGTTATGTTAGCAATATCATCATCGAAATATCGGACGTATTGGCAGAACATTATTGCGCATCCATTACATCAGAGAACACTCTTGATCCATCTATGATCATCTAAACTTCAGCACATGTTAACCTTTCAGTGCGAAGATGTCTAATGGAATAAGTCATGTCCTAGAGCAACGGCATAAACTTTTGTAACAACAACATCAGGAAATTTGCATTTCTTGTTTACGTGATCATCGCATACCAGTTGATGCATTCTTACTTTCATGAGGCTTTCATTTCCTCCAATCTGAAAACATATCGATGGGTTTACTTCAATTAAGCAAGAAAACATATGTGCTGATCATTTTCACATGATATTATAAGTAACTTGAGAAAACTTAAGTGTTGAAGGATAATGGTAGACTACTTTGCGCGAGTAACACGTTCGCATTGATATTTCTCCTTTAGATTTCTATGGGGCAAATTTCTTTCCAAGTGACTTTTTGAAATTGTGATGTTGACAGACAAAGGACCATGTAATTGAAATGAGTAGTAGATGAAGTGCCACGTGAACAAAAGTTCTTAGAAAATGAATTTTAGTTTTATTAGGATTATTGCTTTTTTTTGGTGTTCGAGTAATAAGGAGTATAGACAAAGCACTTGGTTTAACGCTTTTTATTCCTTAGGCCTACCTGGGAATGTCACAAGATGGCAAACAGCATTCATATGATTCTCGGAAGAAGACTATTGTACTAAGTAAAGGAAGTCGTAAATAAGACTGGCAACACATTCAAAAGAAAAGACTGCATCCTTTTTTGTTGTAGACTGCTTCACAGCTTGTGCTGAAAAAATATTAAACATAGAAGGTGGCGCTCTATTGGAGGTTATGTTTTATGCAGGGTGGCACTTTAGTATAGAAGCAGAGTTGGAAGTGGGTCATGGGTCAGGTGGGTCGTGGGTCGCATATCCCATGGGTCAGGTGGGTCATGGGTCAAGTTTGGTTGACCCACTTCCAACTCTGTATAGAAGTGGTGTTCCATTGGAGGTCTTGCAGTAACCTAGTTTGCCAATTTATGTAGGTCTGCATGTATTCCAACGTAGCAATCACGGAAGTCGTACTTTTTCGATTCATGAATCATCTGTCTAGTTGTTTACATTCAACAAAATTCCTTTCATTCTGTTTCCGAATTATCAAATTTCAGTATGCAACATCGATCGTGAAAAGTGCTCTCAACACGGAGAATTCGATCAGAAATCGTGCGATTGCAAATGTCGGCCAGGATGGATGGGACTTCAGTGTGATGGTTAGTATAGATGCTATCAAGACTTTAAGGAAGATGAAATCTGAAACTGTGAATTGTATACATAAGTTTTTGGAGTTTTCTTGCGATGTGGGACTATTCAGTTTATGAAGCAATGTAAACTGAAGTGTTTTGTTAAGATGCTATTAAAATGATTAAGTTGTTATCATTAAGAAATTGGTCGACTACAAATTCATGAAAGGGTTTTCTGCAAATCGTCTTCAATCAATTTCACCCTTCACCGTTTTCGTTGACATCATGTAGTTTTGCCGATATGCTGTATGTGCGTTCTTACACTGCCGCCTTCCTTATATTGGAGTCAACTTATTTTCAGTATAAGAAAGATGACTATGACATTGCAAAAGTCAGCACATGAATAGGATAAGATAATTTAATGAATTTTATGAATAAGATAATTTAAAAAATCTTTCATATTGATGAGGTACTGCATATTGCACATACACATGCATGTAAGTAATAGTAATAAAAGAAGCTAACAGTATATACTTATTAGAACAGGTAAGTATTACATAAAAGCAATAATGGCTCATCTGGTTTGTTTCCCATCGCATTCTACATTTTGCATGAAGGATGGGTATTCATGTATTCGCGAGCCAAATTATTCGAATTTTACGTATTTTCTCGCATTTTCAGTATATTATTGAAAGGAAGATCGTTAATATTCTAGTCAACAGAGGTTATTTTGTTAAAGATGTAGGTCGTGGTGACACACATCTTAAGCAAACATGAACTTGTGACAGAAATTTGGCACTTTTTCATGTAAAGAGTCTTGCAATCGCTGCGTGTATTTGGCGTCATAGGGTCACGAAAGTCCGCCAACCAGGGCATGCAGGATATTAAAAGACTCAAAGTGCAAAACTGGTTGGTCTTCTTGCTGACGAACCTAAAATGTGACTTAGCACTGTCGAGTTTTGAGTTTGCCAACTCATATTTTCGGTTGCCCTTGCTCATCGTTAATGATAACTTTCATGCATTTTGATAGAAATGTTGACTCCATCCGGTTTGCTTGTGGGAACGATCTTCAGTTCACGTAAAGACTCTAAATTTCTATGAATTTTTTTCTCTTGGGTTTTGCGAAAATTCTCCAATTGTTGTTCAACGATGTTGTACTAGTCGATCTTTCCATAGCGTGAGCAGCACATCTTAGTCATGGATGATAAAAACAATTCCTTATCATTCATGACTAAGATGTGCTGACGCCATCGAAAGCTCGACTAAGGGTGTGTGCGCACTAAGCGGCCAAAAAGAATGTATTACGACTATGAAAGCGGCTGCGACAGCGACCAATCGACGCCATTTGCTGAGGAAAAATGAATGAGGAAGAAGTTGTAGCAGTTTACTATCCATTTATCGCGGGAAGGGTCGCCAAGTGCACATTCTGTCATAGACTGCAATGTATTTTACTGGTCGCCGCGACATCTTGGTCGCCTGTGCGTCGCTGCAAATCTTGATGGCCGCCGCGACCAAGTGGTCGCGGCGGGAAAGTGTGCGTGCAAGAAGACGACTTCCCGCCTCCACAATGATGACTAAGCATTATTGCTGGCCGCCAAGACCTGCCCGGCGTATATTTCGTGATGTTGCACATCATTTGAAAATGTAATCCACATCTCCTCTGGATAAGGATGATTCCTGAATGATTCATGCATGACCAGGAATCGCGCGATTTTTTTTTGCAATGTCACCTATTACTGAAATTTGCTTGATGAGAAAAAATAAGGCTGTTTTCCTATTTACTCTTTCAGCGTTTGATATAACTGCACTGGATATAAAGCTGACACCTCCGCAGACAAACCTATGCGCGGGTGCTCTTACCTGAGATCATGTACGGCTAGAATAGGACAGGAGTTACCACGTGGCTCGATTTTCATTCCCACACCACAGTAAATCTCTATGGGAATCCTGTGGGTATTCCTACACACCACAGAAATGCATTATTTTACACAATAGCATAAAACATGCTTGTATTGCAGGCCTGCACTGTTTTCACGAATCATGAACGCTGTCAAGTTTCAGTGAACCCCTATGATATCATATCTCCGCATTGAAAGCATGTGAATTTTAAATATCAATGACTGATTTACATTTGACATGCAAAGTGTCAACTGAAACCTGTGACAATTGCATTCTCATGCAGCCTGCACAACAAACATGAAGATTTGATGATATTTTGTAAACGTTATTGATCTAATGGTTTGAATGAATTGATGTACAATTATGCTTTTTGCAAGATTGATGGAAGAAACGATAAATACCTGACGCTCTGATCGATAAAATATGGTCGATGAAGACCAACAGAATCCAAATTAAGAAATACATGTTAATTAGAAGATGCTTCATGGTATTTGTGGTGCTTCATAGTATAGTCCTAGATTTAATTTTATGAATTTCTTTGATTCATAGTAATAGATTCTCAAGACTTTTATATCTATGTGTTGTTTGCGACTTCTTATGTGTTCTGATTGACAATACTGAATTTCCAAACATTCACAAATAGAGTATGAAGTAAATTAACAAGGTAACATAAAACTTAGTGTCTAATTAGACCAAGTGTCGCACCTTCTCAATTTCAATGGAAATTGTCAAAATCATGATGAAGCTAATGGTCCAGAAATAAGATGTGGTGCACGCTAGGCTAGCTGTAAACTTCCTATCACTGAATTTGAGAAATTTTGAACATATTCAGAATCGCGAGATTTTTTATTAATCGCACCCTGAGTCGCACTATTCAGAATCGCGCGGAATTCGAATCGCGCCCGCCACTGCTCTAATTTTGTGTTTGACACACTTGCATGCAACGAGTAGTGGGCCTACCAAATACTGCAGAAATATTGGAAACCCCAAGGCTAAATCGCAAGCGAAACGTCGCCATTCACAGCTTCTTGTTTCCTAGGATGTTGTTGTTTACAATATGAGAATATTGTAAAATATCCCCTTTTGACCAATATTCTACTGAAGTACATTTGATTCAGTCAACCTAATTGATTAATTATATTATATTAGGTTTTGTGATATGCAGATTTTTATCTTTTAGCTATATGCATTTAGTTAAGCATTTAGGCACCTATCTACATCAATTTTGCTAGATCTTAAGGAGAATAAAAATACCGGTACCGAGCCATGATTGACTAATTGTAGAATCTTGCCTGCATTGTAAGTTACTTCATGAAACCTATTTTATATTTAGAGGTAAATGAAAATAATCGCAGGTTCTTTTGCAAAGTGCGCTGACAAAGAAGCCTATTATTAAAGGCATTCTCAGTCAGTGGAGGCCGCCATTCTGTAGACAATAGACATCGTAAAAATATCACTCAACTGCCCTACATTGTTGACCGAAAAAAATATATGTTAATACTGCTGTCCGAAATTGAAATCGACTATGCATTATTCAAAATAATCATACTGGATACTCTGCTGTTGCCTCCTCTTTTTATACATTGCATCATTAATGCATTATGCATTTGTGTCCCATAAAAGTGAATATAATTCCTATTTTCTTATCAATAAAACGAGCCACTATTGACGATATACATGTAACGAATGAGGGTTTAAGTGACATCATTCTTTCAACATCACATCATCTCAGGAGGTCGAGGCGCTCTGGTATTTGCAATATGGGGGAGATTCCTCATTTTCATCTTTTTCTAATATATTAGCCTGAGTAGTATTTAAGTGTAGGGCCTACTCTTTAGCATTGCTACTCGTACACTTGGCACATTGGGTTGCGAACTTGGATTTGCGATGGTTTTGGTCATATTATCGAGATTCCAAGAGAATGTCATCTGAAGTCGATAGGAAGTGCTTTCTGAAAATGCATCACCAACGACGGTCTGAATTTGTCAACAGAGCCCCAAAAAGGGAGTAGTAAGTTTTATTCTTCACATGCACTTTCGCTGATCGTGTTACAAAAATGCACCATACTGATTTTGCCTTTCTCATAAATTTTTTGCCTATTCGTGTTTCGATTTGCAGAGCGGTGTGAAAATCCTTATGGAGATGAGTGGTGTTTTGACTCTTCCCATTGTCAAGAGGGAAGTGAATATTTCGTGCAATATCAAAGACGGTGTCCTTTCACATGTGGTATTTGTGAAAGTAAGCAGAAAGAATGTTATCTTGTTTTTATTTAAATGAGAAACTTGAGTTTTTGCGATTTCGGATGATAAACAAAATGTCTGAATGCGAGTTTTTTATCAAGAATGCAAATGTCTTATGTACCCATCATCATTCCCTTCTAAAATTATAAGGACTGACATTCCAACGACCAAAACTGCATTGCGGAATCATTCTTTTCTGGGAAAATCTATTCTCTATTCAGGAGATGGTAGATACTTATAAAATGCACTTTCTACTGATAAGAAATCTTCATGCTGTCTAATTTGCTCATTAAACATGAGAAGTCCTCTTTAACGATTAAGTAAAAACTTAGAATAAAGACAAAATCGGCAAGCCCATTGTCTTAACCATATTAAGAACTTTTTAATATTTTGAAAAGTTCTATGTTCTCAGCTACCAACATCCATGAAGGAAGTATTTATTAAAACCATTAATAGTCGCTCAATAAATGCGGAAACGAAAGCTTGTAATCAGTCCGATATCTTGAACACTAGCATATTTAAAACATTAAGTTATAAAGCATTCTTTCATGAGGCAACGGGCCTGATTGAAAATGTTTAAATTAGAAAGAAGACTAATTCTTAAAACAATGTGATCAGTTATAGGACATACATAACATGCATCTCAAATAAAATGAATTTTGTTCATTTTGAATTTTTTATTTTTCAAATTTGTTCATGACACACGCAGTACATTGAACATAGTTTTTGCTTGTTCTGCTAATTTTCAGAGGAAAAGATGAAGGCGACAGAAAATGGCTCAAAGAAAATATCAGGAATGGAGACTAAATACGACCCAGATGAGAAGGTGAGAAGTAACAGTAACCATAATTTGGAAATCCTCCAGCGTCAAGCTTTACATCGACACCAAATGAAACCAAAGGAAAATGTGCAAATAAAGATCTTAAAAAAAAGTCGAAGTAAGAGCTTTTGAATATTGATTTTGCTCATTATGACGTAACGAATTCATTTATTTAAGAGCGGTCAAACTGTAAAGATATCTACGACTGTGAATACTACGTGCGCGCTGGATCTTGCGAACAAACAGCATGGGCAAATAAAAATTGTCCATTCTCCTGTGGATTCTGTAAGTAGATCTTAGGACGGGAGCTACTGACACTTTCTTCCTAAATTCGCGCACAAAGGGCTTAATAGCATTGATTTGTAGATCTTGAAACGCTGAATACAAAAATCAAATTCTTGAGTGTCACAGCCAGTCGCTTTCGGTTATAGGTAAGGTTGAAGGATTCCTATTGGAATCCAATGGTAAATTTCAAGAGATATCTGTGGATTGTGAAACACTTGGCAATTTTCGCACATTTTCTTTTGCACAAAAAAACTATCTATCAGAATACCATGAAATTTGAAACATGATTGAGTTCAGAACATCAACTTCGATATAAAAGTTGAAGTGAGTCACATGATTCTGCATTTGATGTCTGAGAGCCTCTGCAAAATGAGCAAAATCGCCAAATTATATCAAAAAATGAAATTTACTCATTTTGTGGCTCTCAGGCATCAAATACTGATTTCAATCATATTTCAAATTTCATGGCATTCTGATAGTTTAGGCTAGGTTGAAGGATTCCCATTGAAATCCAATGGTAAATTTCAAGAGATATCTATGGATTGTGCAGAAAAAAACTATCAGAATGCCATGAAATTTGAAATATGATTGAAATCAGTATTTGATGTCTGAGAGCCACAAAATGAGTAAATTTCATTTTTTGATATAATTTGGCGATTTTGCTCATTTTGCAGAGGCTCTCAGACATCAAATGCAGAATCATGTGACTCACTTCAACTTTTATATCGAAGTTGATGTTCTGAACTCAATCATGTTTCAAATTTCATGGTATTCTGATAGATAGTTTTTTTGTGCAAAAGAAAATGTGCGAAAATTGCCAAGTGTTTCACAATCCATAGATATCTCTTGAAATTTACCATTGGATTCCAATAGGAATCCTTCAACCTTACCTATAACCGGAAGCGACTGGCTGTGTCACTCAAGAATTTGATTTTTGTATTCAGCGTTTCAAGATCTACAAATCAATGCTATTAAGCCCTTTGTGCGCGAATTTAGGAAGAAAGTGTCAGTAGCTCCCGGAGTATCTGTTGTCCATTTAAATTTCTCACTGTTGAATTGTCATCTTGTAGACTATATAATACTATGTTTCTCACTATCAGTGCTATAAACTGGCATGGATGTGTAGTTGTTTGAGGGACCACTTTTTGATCTGATGGTGGACCTATAAGCAAAACTACAGCTTTGAGACAGACGCTTTCGAATGGTCGTACAGATGATTAACATAGACATTGCTTTAATTCATGTGAATTTTCCTTAGTAGTATGTCCTTAACACATTCAAAATTATTTATTCAGATCAACTTTGAATCGTTTTAAGCTATATTAATGGGCGCCTCGCTCGCAATCATTTTGTAAACAAAGACGTGTGAAATAATTCATTCAGAATGTTTAAGATTCTTGGTAATTCGAGGAAATACATTGAAGCGGTGCTGAGAACGCCGGTGATATTGTAGCCGACAAGTTGGTGTCTCTGAAAGAGGCCGGGTAGTCTTCAAACCTTGAGGCCTGTGACATTCGAAAGCTATTCCGTCAAAAGTTGCAAATTTATCATGTTCATGATATATGTGTTCCTCTAAACACTTCCAAATCTGCGGTGATGGACATCGCCACCAGAACTGGTATTCGACTCGAAGAAATTGCGGACGTTGCAGGAACTGTCATTCCAAGCGTGACCTCTATGAAAGTCCTCGGTGTCCATTTCGCAAAGGATCTTCGCTGGGATATTCACTGCAAGGAGATCTTCAAGAAGGCCTCTAAACGCATTTTTGTCCTCAGAAACCTGAAGAGAGCAGGTTGTAACGCTCAGATTTTATGGAGAGTCTACCGACAAACTTTCCAATCCCTTCTCACCTACTGCCATCCGTGCTGCTGCAATATGTCCAAAAAAGGTTACAAGTTCCTTGTCAAAGTAGAGAGACGAGCCTCTAGAATAATTTTCGGTACTTCCCATGGACCAGACTCAATAATTACTACTACATTGGCACGCACCAACCAAAGGTCTGGGACCCGCCTATTCCACAGTGTTATGACAACTATCAACCACCCTTTGCGTCAATTTTTCGACGAAAGGTCCCCAACTCACAGGAATTCTTCCACTCTCAAAAAACCCAGATGCCGTACTGTCCGCTTCTCCGACTCTTTCATCAAGTACTGCTCTACGTGTTCATAATTTCCTCTCTCCATGCTGGTTATCATGCTTCATTCATTCATTGTCTCTTTTGTATCATGAACTCTGCATTGTTTGTAACTGTTTCATGCTTCTGTACTGCGCGCACCGCAGATGTGTGCCAATAAAGTTATTATTATTATTATTATTATAGAGAGAGAGGGTGTTAAGATTATTAATTATGAATAAGCAAACATTTACTTTAATTTATCAACATCGGACATTTTGGCTTAAATGATTGCTAACCAAATGATGTATGACACTCCAATTGACTTTAGTATCGGAAAGTCTTTATATAAACTTATGTAAAATATTAAATGAAATGTCATCTTCAAGACATAGTTATTCTGTTCAACGTTCATCATTCTCACGTCAAATCATAGTTTGTAAATATCTCACTTCTACCGATTTCATTGACATTTTGTAAATGTGTCATTTTATGTGATCCATGCCTTTTTCATCACATAACCGTCATGCTTCTGTCATGACCTGCTCTATAACGTGTTTTATTTCATCTTAAAATAATCAACATATACGTTTCGGATATTACAGACGTAGTCAATCATGTCCTCATTTTTATCTTAAACATCCTGTTTTATTTTATTATTTAAAATTTTTTTCTAAATTCCAGTTGTCAGCTTCTAATCATCATAGACACATGATATTATTGTCTAACCATACCTTTTCGAAGTCTAGAAATTTCGTGGAATAACTTAAGATGTAATCCTATTAAGTAAGGCACGATGCCGCAAATGAGAACAATTTTATTTGAAAATGTTTTTTATTATCTTGAAGTAGCAGCGTATTTGACAAGTTTTAAAAATCAAAAAGTATTATTGCATGATACCTATTCATCATAGAGGCAAGGAACATTAATCATCACTGTCGTCATCAGAATCGCGTATGCCATGTGAGTCAGCATCATTTCCGCAGTGCTTATTGCAAAGACATAAGTCGATGCATGGCAAGTTCTCGGACTGGCACGAACAACGATTCCATGCGCAGTTTCCCTTGCACTGACACCTGACCATCTCCACAATGGGATCAGGTGCAGGTGGGGCATTCGTAGTAGCTGGCTTGAGATTGCCGTCATCGCTGTCCTTGCAGTAACAACTCTCCGTCTGATCCCAATTTTCTTGCTGAGGAGCTGCAGCCTGGCCCCATGCACTTGCTCGTACATGGGCTGTTTCATAGCTGTCTCAGATGTCCTGTTTCAGAGCTCCAAATGTAGGTGATACCTTCTCAATTTCTGCATTATATTTATAAAGTAGATATCAACGCAATGCGGTAATGTTAGAGAGATGGATGCCCTTCGGACGATACGCAACACAGACAAACTGGGCCACGGTTAACTAAAAGTCCTTGTATTAAAAGGCAATGTTGCACATGGGCTAATTATATTTCCATTAATAATTCCAAGCCATTCACAACAATGCTGTATCAATTCATGAATTCAACTGACACATTACAACGATATGTACATGTACATTTCAAATCAGACTACTAATTCAAATTGTTATCTATGTACAGAGTATGCATACAAGTCATGGACATCAGTTTCTACAGGGGAAGGATAGAACAATTAAGTTATATCTATATGTAGGGAAAAATATGTCATCGAAATGAAGTAGGAAATCTATGGTCCGTGGCTTAGATATCTGTAGTAGACAAAAGCATTAATCACAAAATTACTACATTCCCCCCTCTTGAGGGGTTTAGCCACTCAACAAGGATGTAGAAAATCGAAGTTTTGAAATAATTCAAGATGTCGTTATCACAACAAGTGAAAAAGTTTGAATACTCAAGTGGGTTTATAACTTTCATACAAGTGAACTTTTTGTATGGGCCTTACAAAGATTTCTTTATTGGTTTTCAACTTTACAGTTCGCACAAGACCATCTTTCCCCGGTAGTAAATCAACCACTCGTGCTAGTGGCCATTTGCTGCGAGCTATGTTTCCATCTGCGATCAAACAAACATCATTTATTTTGATTTGTTGTTCTTCCGTTTTCCACTTTTGTCTAATTTGAAGAGTTGGCAATACTTCCTTAGTCCACCTCTTCCAAAAATGATCTTGTAATTGCTGTAAATATCTGTGTCTCTTTTGTATCGGAACATCCTCTTTGAAAACATCTGGTAAAGAAGATAATGGTCTTCCAAGAGCCAGATGAGCAGGGGTGATAGGCTGCAAATCACGATGATCAGTACCTTGAAATGTAAGTGGTCTCTGGTTCAAGCTACACTCAATATCTGTCAGTACAGTATTCATTTCTTCATAGGTCAAAAGAGATTTTCCAAGTACAGCTTTCAAAGGAGTTTTCAGGGACTTATTTAATCTTTCATAAAATCCTCCTCGAAATGGACTTTTTTCAGTGACAAATTCCCAATGTATCCCTCTTTCTCCACAAAAGTTCTTTATTTCTTTCGCATTGATTAATTGTTGTGCTTTCTTGAAACTTAAAAAATTGTCACTCATTATGAAATTACAAATCCCTCTGCGATTCATCATTCTTCGTAGCGCACTTAGAAATTCCTCTGTGTTCATCGAAAGAGTCAATTCAAGATGAACCATTCGGCTTTGCATGCAAGTGAAAAGGCAAATATATGACTTGACAGGTCCAGTTGGCGTTTTAAGCATCAAAGGTCCACCGAAATCCAATATTTGTAAAGGCGGGGGCAATTGTAGTTCTTTCTGAAGGCAAAGATTCCATTTTTTGCTTACTCGGGGAAGTTTGAAGGTGCTTGCATTTCAAGCATTTGTGAATTGTTTTCGAAACTTCTCTGCGTCCATGTATAACCCAAAACTTTTGGCGGATTACACACAATGTCGTTTCGATTGATGCGTGATTATTCAACGTGTGATAATACATGATAAGTTTCTCGGTTACCATGTCACTGTTTGGTAAAATTATTTGATGTTTCGTTTCCTCTGATAAATTTGAAAAGTCCAGACGACCTCCAACGGCTAACAAGCCTAGTTCAATATCGTATTTCGGGTCCAGTGATAGAAGACAACTGTCTTTCCTTATAGGTCTGCCATTTTGTAGATTTTTAAATTCAGACGAAAATCTTTGTTTTTGTATGTTTCGGACCAACATTTGTTCAGCTAAACGATAACCTTGGCAAGTCAAACTTCCATCTTTGGTTAGCAGATCTGAGTATTTCCACTTCAGCATTTGACCTATTAGACGAACAAGGTCGATGTAATTTTCATATTTTAACACAAGATTGTTTTCGACAACTTCTGAGGTAAGACATACCGCTTTCCTAGTTTCAATCTGGCTTTCAGGAAAATCAGGTAAGTTATCATTGCTTTCAATGTCAGGCCATTGACTTTCATCTTTCCTTAACCAGTTTGGTCCCTTCCAATATAGTGAGTTTTCGTGTAAGTCATCAACAGATACTCCTCTGGTCAATAAATCCGCGGGATTTTCTGTAGCAGGCGTATGACGGAAGGATTTTGGATCAAACAAATCGTGAATTTCTTGTACCCGGTTTGCCACATAAGTTTTCCAAGCAGAGCTAGGCTTCTGAATCCAACAGAGACCAATTTGTGAGTCAGTAAAAAAGCATACTTTATCAAATGTCAAATGATCCAGTGCCGCTATTATGTAACTGCACAATCGAGCTGATAGTAAGATGGCAGTCAATTCCAGACGAGCCAAAGATTTCTTCTTCCTTGGAGCAACTCTCGCTTTTCCCATCACATGCTGTACTATCACATCATCCTTCTCATTGAAAAATCGAATGTATACCGTGCAGCCATATGCTTTCTCAGATGCGTCTGAAAATGATATCATTTGAATTTTTGAGTTATTCGTTTTTGCCACTATCAAACGAGGAATCTGAATTTTTTCAAGCAGAGGCAACTCTTCTTCCCACTTTTTAAATTACGACAAAAGCTCGCCGGAGAGTTCCTCATCCCAATCAAGATCCATCTCCCAAAACTGCTGTATCATTATTTTTGCTCGAATTGTGAATGGTGCGTAGAGGCCAAACACACCATATACTCGTATCTGGCTTACTTTGCTCAAGATAGAACGTTTTGTGACATTCTCCAGCCTTTTTAGTATTTTTTCATTAAACTTACAACTGAATTCATCTTTCGTGACATTCCAACCTATGCCCAATGCTTTTGTAAATCCATTTTCCTTGTCTTCAAACTCAACCACCTCCTTCTTCAATCTATCCTCTGGAGAAATCGAATCCATTACTCGACAATCGTTTGATACGAATTTGGTCATTTTCCAACCACCTTCGGCGAAGACTTCTTTCAGCTCATGCAACAGCTCAATAGTTTCTTCCACAGAATCAGCTCCTCCACAGTAGTCATCCACGTAAATGTCAGAGGCAGCCTCACAACCTCGAGGATATATTTCTTTCATTTTCGGTGTATTGACGTGATGGTTAATGCTAGCAATGGCCAAGAAGGGTGAAGGTTTGATTCCGAACATCAATCGAGTCATAACATACCGAGTAGGCTCTCTGGAACGGTCACAGTGCCTCCATAAATATTGTTGGTATCGGTAGTCATCTTGACTGATTTGTGTTTGACAAAACATTTTCTCTGTCACCCATCAACGCAATTTTTCGGGTACGAAATCGTAGTAAAATCTTCACCTGGTCCTGTTGCAATGCTGGTCCGGATAAGAGACAATCATTCAGGGAGTTTCCGTGTTTATCGGGAGAGCTGGCGTTGAAGACAATCCGTGTTTTTGTGCTGACACTTTCCTGACGAATGACTGCATGGTGTGGAATGAAATACTGTGGACCGTTCGAGAATTCAAGTATTTCATCGTCAGTTGCTGGCCTAGCGAATCCAAGTCTTTCATAGTCCTTCATGGCCTGTTCATAATCTTTAAATTGAGTTTTGTTCTTTTCAAGACGTCTTTCTGTGGAAAGTAGTACTTTCTTTGCAATTTCGAAGTTATTGTCAATTTGAGGACAGTTTTGATTGAATGGTAATTTCACACAATATCGTCCATTTTCAAACTTGACGGTTTTCTTGAAGTGATCTAATGTAAACTTTTCTTCTTTGGTATAGACTTCGTTTTTGTCTTGAATACCCCTATTGCTTCAAGTTTCCAAAAGTTTTCAACTTCCAATTCTAGATCGGTTTTCACACGTGACTGAAGGAACATACAATTGACATTATTGTTTTCTTTGAACTTGCTTGTGCCATTCTGCTGCCTTGATTCCAGATTTACGCCAATAAAGACATGTCCGAATACAGTCTCCATAGCTGCTGGAACCATGTCATCGTTTGGATTGCGCACTATATGTCCCGACACCAATTTGAGATAATGATTGATCCCAACCAAAATATCGATTTCAGATTCTGCATGAGAAAATTCATCTGTAATATCAATACTTTGTAAGTGTGAACATCTTTCAAAATCAATTTCTATAGGCTCAATCGGCTTGCAAATCCTTCCAGATCTGACCAGAGCGTCAATGTAGTAGATTTTTCCATCTTCGTTGTACTTTGAAAGTCCAAAAGAAACTCTACCCGTTTTCAAAGTCGAAACCTTCTCTCCAAACCCATTCACGTGAACATTGAAGCTTCTGCTATAGTTCATGTTCATCTTGCGAACAACACTTTCCTTGATAAATGTATCTTGACACATTGTGTCGAAACCAACTCTGACCATTTGCGACTTTCCATTGAAATGAATTTTAGCAAGTGCTGATGGCATAATTCGCTTGCAAGCAGTGCTATTAAGACAGGGTGAGTTTATCGTTGAGTTCAGGGATTGCGATTCAACAGCTTCACTTACATCTTCGTCATGCCTATCAAAATGGAGAAGGCTGTGATGCTTTTTCATACATGCTTGAACTAAGCAAAGGCCATTGTGTGGTTCGCACTCCTTTCCTGGATGGAATCGATTCAAGCATTTGAAGCAAACTCAATCGGTCTTTTACGCTTTCTTTTTTGAAGCTAAAACATTCTTGCAGTTTGTGGTTCCTCCTCAAGCATTTGATACATTTTACTTCTTGATTATTTCTTTCGTCGGGCTCTTGATTGGCAGTCAGCGATTGAACTGAATAATTCATAGCCCTTCTTTCAACATTTGAGTTTTCCTTTCTGGATCCAGATTCCTGGATTCCTGATTTCTGGATTTCTTTTGATTGAAGTTGCATTCAATAGCTTCTCTAGAGCGAACTTTCTTTGTAATCCATTTTGAATACTCTTCAATCGAAGCAAATTCTTCATCATGATGAGATTGCAACAATTCGTTCTCCCAACTAAGTCTCAGATCCTCATTAAGTTTAGATTCCAAGATGGGAATGAGTAAAGCATCAATAGGATTATCAATTTTGCTCAAGCATCTCGTTAGTGTATGTAGCTTTCCTTGAATAGTATCATAACAATTTCTAAGAGCAATAGTATCATTCGAAGGGCACGATGGCATTTCAAGGATGGACTTCATTATGTTCCTCACAACACTTCTTGGCTGTCCAAAACGGGAGCGAACGTGGTGCAACGCACGTGAATAATTTTCCGCTAAAGGTGAAAATGAATCCAGGCAATGTAATGCAGTTCCTTTCATGCTTTGACGCAAGTATCTATATTTGTAGAATTCTGATATTCTTTCATTGCTGTGGATAAGAGCATCAAAAGATTCCCACCATGTATAAAAATCATTGGTATCTCCGAAAAAATCAGGTGGATCGATACCTGAGGGTAAACTTTTACCATGTCTTGATTTGTCACCTTGACATAATTTTCAGATTTCATATTTCTTTTCCTGTATCATAGCATTGACTTCTCTATATTTCATCTGTAATTGGTTTGCAGTTTCATTTGTGAAAGTATCCAAATTTTCAGCAATAATTTCATTCACCTTTTCAACGGACTTTTGTATATTTTTCATCGCATCTCTGTATAGAAATTCACTGACTGCATTTTCAACATCCTTTTCTAAGTTCCTCATTTTTGAATCAATATCTTTAAAGAACCAATTTACCTTTTCCAATATGGCATCTGACTGGCTACAGTCACCATTTGTTACATCTGAATTTTGATTATTATTGTTCGTCTGTGAGTGTGATTCCAAAAATTTGTACATCAACTTACGTGTTTCTTCTTGTTCTTTCATCATTTGCATCATCATTTGTAGTGTACTATAACTGTCAGCATTGACACGATTCTGTTCAGATACACAAGATAATTCACCGTGCTCCATAATTCTTTTAATCAAATTTCCTCTTTTGCCACTTGCCGAAATATTCAATTCCTCGCAAATTTCACGCAATTCATCCAAATTCTTTTTTGACAAACTGTTTTATTCCAAGAATGAGACATGTTGTGAATTGTATTAAAAGGCAATGTTGCACATGGGCTAATTATATTTCCATTAATAATTCCAAGCCATTCACAACAATGCTGTATCAATTCATGAATTCAACTGACACATTACAACGATATGTACATGTACATTTCAAATCAGACTACTAATTCAAATTGTTATCTATGTACAGAGTATGCATACAAGTCATGGACATCAGTTTCTACAGGGGAAGGATAGAACAATTAAGTTATATCTATATGTAGGGAAAAATATGTCATCGAAATGAAGTAGGAAATCTATGGTCCGTGGCTTAGATATCTGTAGTAGACAAAAGCATTAATCACAAAATTACTACTGATCACAAAAATCCTCCACACCGATCTCGTCAAGTTTGGCTCTAAAATGTAGTCCTAGGATAGTCAAAAGTTTGACGCGCCTTGAACGTTTAATGTCTGCCGGTGGGAACGCACCACCTGTCCTCTTAAGGACAAACCTTAAGTCTTATTAACTATAAGTTTATTAAAATTATGAAACATGTAGACATCGTTATGGGAATGTCCCAGCTTCAATTGCTAACACAGTAAGTCTGCAGATGCTGGTGGTTTATGACCCCGCTACTGGACCTCTGCTGGCAGGCGAAAGCCTCACATTCTTATAGCGGTTTATTAATGACATCGGTAGTTGTGTTAGGTCTAAGTACCAATTAGATAGCAAGGATCTAAAGTCCAACCTCTGAAAGGATTCCTTGCTTAGTATGGGGTCCTGGCATTTGAAATATGGATATAATGCAAGCTAAAGTGTATGACGTTAATGCGAAGGAGTGGATAGCGCCCTCCACATGCGTCAGTAGTGTTGATGTCTGTGGCAGCAAAAGATGCCTATGTTGTAAATCTCTTGACACTAATACTACTTTTAAGAGTTTTAGTACCGGCAGACGGTTCGTTTTAAATTATCCTAGTAGTTTCTCGTGTAAGAGTAGGCATGTAATATATTTGATCACATGTCAATCATGTGGGGTCCAGTATGTTGGACAGACAAAACAGCCATTACATTGTAGACTTAATGGGCATCGGCAGTCTGTTCAAAAGAATCATCTCAATACGTATTTAAGTAATCATTTTAATAGTTCTAATCACAGTTGGGATGATGTAAGTATACAAATTATTGACTTTGTCGATGTTCGTAATAAATCTGATACAGAAATTGCCTTCGAGCTTAACAGTAAGGAAGATTTTCATATAAGAACGCTGAACACCTTGCATCCTTTGGGTTTGAATGACAGAGTGTTAGGCGGAGGTTGCGCCTCTCAGAACACTGCAAATTCATTTTCATTTTTTAGTTCTCCTATTAGCAGACGTAAGAGAAGCCATGGCCTTAGGAAGTCGGGTAGAAAGAAATATCCTCCATCTAATAGTTGTGAGGATATTCTCAAGGAGCTTCAAGAGTTGATGAAGAGCAACAAAATAAGACATTTCTATAATTGCTTGAAATCGATTAGTGATAGCATGCTTAAAATTATGTATTCTAGGCTTCTTGATCAGTCGAATGACCTATCTTTCGTTTTGACAACATATGTTCATAGTAAATTATATAGAAACAAGAGGGATAGCTCTACCGAAGACAAAACGCATATAGTGATTCCTTTCAAGTCTCATTTAGTTGACAAACTTCATTTACCTTCTGTATTTAATGATAAAAGTGTCTGTGCTTTAGTTCCAGAAAAAGCGAAACATCTATATCCTCCCAAAGTGTACCATAAGCTTAATAACCCTATTTGTTTGAAATTCTTCAATTACAATAAGTTTCTTAATAGCCTGACAATTCAGGAAGTTGTTGGCATTTTACAGAGCGATTGCAGCTGTGACTCGATGACCAGTTTTGTTTATGAGCCTTATGGGCATGTTTTTACCGGTAATTTAGATATAATAAATGATCCAGGTCTCAGAGCTATATTCGCGTATGGCACTAAACACAGATTGTCTAGGTCAATATCATGGAAATCCATTCAAAAAGAGATCAGCGATTCCATAGATAATCATATATCTCGTGTGTCCAGTCGCCTTCACTTAAAAGTTGATGACTTCTCTATTTGGAAAAACAGGGTCATGATGTTAGTAAAGCACCGCATCTTTCGTTGTAAGAAGTTGGGTGGGAAAGATAATGGCAGCAACGTTTGTGTTGATAAGGAGTTGCAAGATCTCCATAAAAACTTGATAGTCGTTCCTGTCGATAAAGCATCCAACAACTTTAGTTTCATATGTAAAAAGTTCTATCTCAAAATCCTGATGGACGAGCTTGGTTTTGACATAGATTCTTCCACTGCAGTAGGCAATGCAACTTATAAACCTGAGCTTATTTCTGATAAGGAAGTCCTTACTAAACACGTTAAAGATATGAAATCAAACTTTAATATTAATGTTAGTGACAAGGACCTTAAACTACCAAAACTTTTCTGGATTCCAAAATTGCATAAAAATCCTTATAAGTTTAGATTCATTGCCGGAGCCAGAAATTGTACAACTAAAAAGTTATCGGTGAATATCAACAAAGGTCTGAAAGTGATAAGAGAAAATTTCCATAGATACTGTGAGTCAATCAGGAGTAATACTGGTTATTCTTATTTTTGGAGCGTAGCCTCGACTCAAGATTTTTTGAGGAATATTTCTAACGTGAACGTCCACTCTATGCAAGTTTTTGACTTCTCTACTCTTTATACAAACTTAGATCAAGGTGCTATCAAGAATAATATTTTTTCCATCCTTGATCTCACATTCAATTCCACTAATCGTAGATACTTGTGTGTAGGATATGAGAAGTCGTTTTTCTCCAAAATCAAATATAAGGGGTATTCTTGTTATGACGTGGACTCTTTTAAGAAGGCTATTGATTTTATAGTGTCTGAAGTCTACATTTCTTTTTCCGGTTACGTGTTCAGACAAATTCGAGGAGTACCAATGGGAGGGAATTGCAGTCCTTTACTTGCCGACTTGTTTCTGTTAAATTGCGAATTTGCTTTTATGAAACAATTGGTTAAAAATAAAAAGTTTGGACTAGCTAAATTATTGTCAAACACTTCGAGATATATAGACGATATATGCGTAATAAATTACAAGCATTTCAATACCTTAATTCCGAAAATTTACCCGATGGAGCTTCTTGCAGATAGAAACGGAGTCAATGACAAAGCCGTTGTTTACCTCGATGTGAGACTCCAATCTAGTAGAGACGGTCTTCGAACCTCAATATATCATAAAGTGGAAGATTTTGATTTCCCTGTTGTTCTGTTGACATTTCCAGACAGTGCAATACCTTATAACATGGGAATTAATGTATTTGCCGGCCAGGTTTTACGTTATTGTCGCATCTGCTCACATCTTGAAGATCTAATTAAACGAATTAATATGACACTTTTTGTGATGAGCAGCAGAGGATATTGTAAGTCTAAAATGAAGGCATGTACTGAGAAAATCCTAACCGGTCATAACAATTTTCTAGTCAAGTTTGGATATTTCTCAGCCAGGCAGCTGACATCGCAGTGCGCATTTTAAACAATATAATTAACACTGTTTTCTTAACATTTTTTTTATTGGTTATACCATTTCAGTATTTCACACATATATTTTAGTTTGTTTTGGATGTATCCGTCTTTTGCGGTTGTTTTGTTTTTGTTTTTACTATTACTATCAGTATTACTTATTATTACACATATCATTACTGTATTGATTTTAGAATGCCAGCCGCATATAAGTTTATGCGGGGCCCCGCCCGCCTGGGCTTGAGCGTTCAGGTAGAGGGGCCGAAACGCAACCAGGCGGGTACCTGCTGACGACTGGCTATTGTTTTATTTGTTTTAACGTTTGTTCTTTTTTTTTTTTTTTTTTATCGCTAACTACCCTAGTGTGATGAATGGACTGTGTCGGTTACTGGTCTCCATGGGGTTGACATGGTGATTACTAAGTGTCTATTTATATATAAGTTCCTAATCAATCGAGCCTGAAACTTTGACCAAGGAGATCACTTGTTAAGCGGCCTTGTACGATCTCGTACACTTAAGGGTGAAGTCCAGCCCGTATAGCGCTATGTTATGGACCCCCGGGTAGGTCCGCCCGGCACGCAATCAGATCCGTCAAGTCTTTGTGCTTAAAGACCTTCATGCATTCATGCATTTGTCGAGGATCACAAGTCAGAGGACCATTAGGGGTAAGGTCCAGCCCCGCTTTAGAAGCGCTGAGTGAAAAATGGACTAGTGGGAAGGTCCTCCACACCGATCTCGTCAAGTTTGGCTCTAAAATGTAGTCCTAGGATAGTCAAAAGTTTGACGCGCCTTGAACGTTTAATGTCTGCCGGTGGGAACGCACCACCTGTCCTCTTAAGGACAAACCTTAAGTCTTATTAACTATAAGTTTATTAAAATTATGAAACATGTAGACATCGTTATGGGAATGTCCCAGCTTCAATTACTGTCCTTCTCAAATTTTGAAATCGAGATAATTTGTAGCTTGCTCCAGCTAAAGACAGGATATCTAAAATACATTTAAATCCAACCGAAACTTTAGCTTGTCACATCCTTAATTGTTATCCAAAATAAATCACATGTGGATTCGCTCATCCACATCAATTAAAATTCTGTAAATGCAAATCCCTCACCGGCTAAATTGCAAAAGCTGACAAAGATTTCTTCGCTATTGAGCGGATCATCTAAAAAGAGAATCTTAGGCTGCACGTTTTAAATTGTCTTTTTGTAGAATATTACGAATAATGACGTTCAGCATAGAATTTTGCCAGAAACAAAAAATAATATTCATTGATTATCACATTTCAGTCTTCCATGTCCTTTTGGTGTTTAGATGGATTTGATTATCACTGATTTTTGTCGATCTATGCAATAATGTTCAATACACATAGACGCATAAGGCAGAATTACCAAATGCTGTACTTTGCTAAATAACAGAAGGTTTCGAACATCAATTGAATCGCTATGTTGTCAGAGGAACAAAAATGGCAGTTTTAGCGCAACGACTCATACAAAGCATTGTTTTGAAACAATTTCTATTGCCAGGATTTTTAACCCTGCTTTATACATTGCTCTCAAAGTTGGTTTTAAAAGCAAGTATTTGAAAATGAGCATTATGCTCTGTTATGCATGTAGACTTGGATGTAAACCTTGTTTTTGAACATGTTTTTCAACCGTGGATGCAAGCATATTCTTTATAATCGCATGTTTTCATAAGTCATAAGTCATAAATGTTTATACTGAAATATACAGAAAACGCTAAGCGATGGCCGCAAGGGCACTTACAAGCAGGCGTTGATAACGTGTTACATATGCATACGCAAAGTTTAGCATCAATAAAAAATACATGTGATATATATTTACAAATACACCAAGAGATCATGATGTACATGCACATCATATACCATCATAAACAAATTATGTGAGACCTACATATTTACAAATTTTCAGAGTCATCATGATATGCATCATATACCATATACAAAATACGTGAGATCTATAGGGCCTATATTAACAAATTTGAAGAGTGATGATCACAACATGATAAGAGTTCATTGGATGGGAGTTCTCACAATGGAGCAAAAGAACGTAAATGCTTAACATCTAATATAAGAATGAATGCAACAAAATCATCTATACAAAATTTACACTTTAGTGATCATGGTCACAATATATAAAAATTCACTCGGATCAATGAGATTGAGACTCTTCTTGATCTTCATTATGATGAGAATCATCTTCAATATGGAATGTAGGAATGTATCTAAATAAAATTTACCATCAGGTATAAAAAGCACTTGTCAAATAATTTTATACGAAATCACATATTAGCAGTCACAGTATGAGCAAAATTCACTTAGATCAATTGATTTGAGTCTGTTCTTGAACATCATGAAGGTTGGAGCTTCCATATTTTGATGACGCGAAAGAAAAACAATCCACTGAGATAGTTCGAATTAACTTTAAAGACCGGCACAATCTGATAGCTGTTACGTGATTGACCTCGAGTAATTTGAGATGAAAGGTAGGTGGTAAAGAAAGAGTTGAGCGACAAGTCGAAATGATTGTAGTACAGTTTATACAAGAAGTACAAGTCCAACAAAATGCGCCTATATCCTAGAGATTTTAATTTTAACAATTGTAATCTGTGAGAGTAGCTGTCATACTTGATACCAGAGCGTTTACAGACGATGCGGGTGAAGAATCTCTGAACACGCTCAATACGAAAAATGTCGCGTTTGAGGTACGGTGAAAAGATTACACTTTCATCAAGATACGAGAGTTGTGGCAAACGAAAGATTTTAGGATACAGTATGCTCTGGCATATGCGGTTGAGCTGATGTGCGCACAGTGATCACTAAATCTGAGATCTGATGAGATCAAAAAGCCTACGTCTTTCACAGTGACTGAATTTCTCAGGGATACGCTGTCGAGATGATAGTTGACGGAAGGAGCATATCGATCTTCAGCAGTAAACAGCAAGCTTTTTTGCATAGAAATCTTCAGTTGCCACGTTTTACACCAATTATCAAATTTGAGAAGAGTATGTTTTAGGTCTGAAGATACTTGTGAAGAGGAGTTATAACTTCTGGTTGACATAAATTTCAAGTCATCAGCATGAAGGCGGGCTGAAGTCGATCCAACAAGGCAGTCAAACACGTCACTGACATAAAGAAGTAACAATACAGGTCCAAGAACAGAGCCTTGGGGCACGCCACTTGTAGCAGCTACCTCGTCCGAAGTGATGATGTTGATTATGACTTACTGAGTTCGATTATCCAATGGATAATTATTAATCCATTGGAGCAATTGACCATTGAAACCATAGCTTGAGAGTTTATGGAGAAGCTTGGGTATTGATACTGTGTCGAAGCCCTTAGAGAAATCAATGTACACGCAATCGAAGCGATTATGGAGACTTAATGCAGAACACATTTCGAATAGCGAACTGAGCATGTGTGTAACTGTTGAACGTCGGGGAAGGAAGCCGTGCTGTTCCATGGATAAAAGCTTATGGCTCATTGTGTAGGAATATATTTTATCAGAAATTACCCATTCCATGACCTTACAACAGCCAGAGGTAAGTGAGATCGGGTGATAGCTATTGGGAGAAGAGGAGGATCCTTTGTTCTTAAAGACTGGACAGACTAGAGCTTTTTTCCAAGTAGATGGTAATTTGCCGGTTGACATGGATAGATCAAAAATGCAACTTAATGGGAATGCGAGAGTACTAGAAAGACGTCGAAGAATAAATAGGGGGATATCATCAGGAGTTTGTGATAATTTAGGCGGCAACCGTTCTAGAGCTCTTTCAACAATTTCCGGAGTAAAATGAATGAAATCCAGAGATATTCCAGGATTCACTCGTTTAGGGAAGGGAGGTAAGGCACCATCGTCTGATGTAAAAACGGATGCAAAGTAAGCATTTAATAAGTTTGCTTTATCGAGGGTGTCAAAAATCATACTGTCATTTTCATTGCAGATGGGTGGAATTGCGCGACTACTTTTCGTTCGGCGCTTAGCATAGGCGCAAAATTTACGAATATCTCCACTCTGAGTTAGCTTTTCCTCTCTAAACATCGCTATGAAAAAGTTGTAGTATCTTTTTTATTTCACTATCAAAAAGTAGCCAATTACTTGAAATGATACACGCACGATTAATCATGCCCAATACTAGGCCCCTATGCAATTGGCAATTGGCAATTGGCCCCAATTGGCAAAAGGCAATTGGCCCCAAAGTTTAATAATAACCCACTATACGTGTCCTTTTCGAACACACTAGTTTCTACAATATTCGTCATACTTATGTTTACATCTAAAAGAAATACTGGAGCCTCCTATTTCAGACGTTAACTCCAAAATCGGATGCTGATCGTTCAAAAATTGCTTAAACTTAATTACTTTATTTATGTTATCGAAAATACATATACAGTCATCCACATATCTATAATAGTAGATGGGACTACAGTCCACCCCGAACCAATTACGTTCTAACTCAGAGGGGAAGAGGTTCGCTAGAGTTGGTGCGAAGGGCGAGCCCATGCTTACACCATCGACCTGTCGAAACATTTTGTTGTCAAAAAGAAAATGCCCTTCAGTTGCAAATTTACATAATTTTATAAACCTTTCTTTACATTATTTAGGTTTATTGATGGAGTCCTCCTTATACACTAAATCTGCTGCTAAGCGAATAGTTCCATCGACTGGAATATTTGTGAACAAGGAAACTACATCAAAACTTACTAAAATATTTTTATCATTGAACAAGTTTTTGTGTTCATTTATGTTATCAATTAAGTGCTGTGTTGACCTCAGCACATGCGTGGTATCAATATGTTTTTAATAATATTGTCTAAGTATTTGGCTAACTTATGACTAACTGAGCCAATGGTGCTAATTATTGGTCGCATCGGCTTATCAGCTTTATGTATTTTTACTGTTCCATACATTCTACCAGGCTCACTGCCAGAGGGCATAATGTATTTATACGTTTTATCATCTATATGTTTTTTTACATGCTTATACAAAAACCGGTACACTCGGTTTTCTTCCTTAACTGTTGGATGCTTCCTGATCTCAGTATCCACCTGAACCTCTTCAAATTTGTTCTTGTCATTCAGGATTTCATACATTTTTGAATTATAGTCTTGCGTATTGACAATAGCCAGACCGTTACCTTTATCAAACGAACATATACGAATGTCTTTACGTTGCGATAGCTTTCGTAAAACTGCATGGGTTCGTTTATTTTTCTGCTCATTACAGACTTTTTTACCATCTTTAATGAAATTGTTAACTAAATTTTGTAACTCTTGCTTCATAGAAGGAGTCAATCCAAACTGGTCATTATTTCTCACATTAGCCGAAATAGTTTTTTCTACTTCATACTTAAGCTTATCATTATTTAATTGTTTCGGAATAATACTATGTTTCAAGCCATACCGCAACAATTCTGATTCCTTCAAGGTTATTTGATAATTGCTCAAATTTACAATGGCATCAGGGACTTTCGCTCGATTCGAGAACCAGAGTCTTTTCAATTTATCATTCTGCCTATTTTCTATAATTTTAGTTTTACTCTTAACAGATTTTATCACCAATAATTTCAGTATTGCAAACCGAAGCTAAGGTAAAGCATTGCTTAGTTTTATAGATACATCATTTAGAATTTTATCATTACTTTTTTATCTGCTTCTCAATGTATTCTAAATGTGATTGTGGCACTATCTTACTGCATTCATCACCAATCTCATCGGAAGCCTTAACTCTTGGTATTTTAATGGTCAGAAATTTTGGGACCACTTTCAACAGCAGACATTTCTCAAAAAACAAGTTGTCTAAGTGTAGCTTACACCGTTTCTCCACTAACTTTTCATACTTGCGCAACATGCCAACAGGGACTTTGTACAATTGATTTAAAGAGTAGAAATACGTTGCAACCTTGACACTCTTGTACATCCATAGCATGACACATAAAATAATATTGAAAACCATTACATAAATCACTCAAATATGTCATTTCTCAGGACGCGTTTCGACAAACTATCACAGTGTCTTTCTCAACAAGATACAGTCAAAAAATGTGAGTCCTAAAGTATCAGTAATAAAATGGTGGGTAATCATAATTATGATTACTTTTAGATGTAAACATAAGTATGACGAATATTGTAGAAACTGGTGTGTTCGAAAAGGACACGTATACTGGGTTATTATTAAACTTTGGAGCCAATTGCCCTAAGCAATGGCATAGGGGCCTAGTATTGGGCATGATTAATCGTGCGTATATCATTTCAAGTAATTGGCTAATTTTTGATAGTGAAATAAAAAAGATACTACAACTTTTTCATAGTAATGGTTATCCTGAGAACTTTGTTCTCAATCTGGTTAAACGGTTTGTGAGTAGTCTCTAAACATCGCTATTTGTTCTACTGCGTGATCATATTCTTTTTTATATTTTGCGGAGTTTTTCTTATAATATTTCTTCTTCTTAACAAGGAGTTTTCGTAGAATTTTCGGAACTCTTGAGCGATACTTTTTTTCGGCAATTACAGGGACATATTGTGCAATACAGCTATGTATAGTTAAAATAAAGAAATCCCACGCAGTTTCAACATCTACAGAACCATTCATTATAGGTGACCAGTTAATGCTGCTAAGGTACGTGGACATGCCATTGAAGTCTGCCTTATTGTCGTAAAAACGACGAGTGGATTTCGGAGGACTAAGAGTGCTCGGTAACAGGATAGAGAATTCAACAGACAAGTGATCGCAAAAAGAGTGAAAGGAAGGGGAAACAATGATTTTAGAGACAACATTTGGACAATGTGTGAGCACGAAATCTAGGATGGCGTTTCCTCGAGTTGGAGTTTCAACCAGTTGTATAAGATTATTCTGGGAAATACCGTTTAAGAACGTCTCATGAGCAGCATCATCTCGGTTTATGGGAATGGACCAATCTATATGTGGTAGGTTTAGATCTCCACATAAGAATGTAGGTTTGTTTGGGTTAATCCACAGATCTAGTAGATCAATTAAGGAATTGGCAGTGTCTGAGGAGACAGGGGGAGGAAGATACAATGAGATAAATCTATAAGATGTTCCCTTGGGTGGATCAATGTCGAGACATAGAAAATTCAAGCAGGTAGTTGAGTGAGAGGTTCGACAATTCAGAGAAAAGGAGTCTCGCACAAAAATTGCAACCCCACCGTAACCATCAGAACGATCACAACGCACTACTTTGTAGGGTGTTGCACTGGTAAGAAGACTATCTGAAATATTTGGGGATAACCAGGTCTCCGTAAAAACGAGAACATCGTAGACGCAGGATGAAAGAAGTTGCCCGAGATTAATCAATTTGTTTTTTAATGATCTCGCGTTATTCATGACACACTTTATAACAGAGTTGCAAGCAGAACTGCTTTGGCTTACTGTAGGAGCAATGTTTTGAGAGTTGCTGGTATGAACAAAGTTATCAGGTTTCAGTTTTTTGGAGCATCTGACCAATGCATGTCTCTCTTCCAGCTCCCATTATATAGTTTAATAAAGCGTCAGATAGTACCCGATTCACGAAAGCTATAGCTTTCACTGCGCATATCAGAGGAAACTGAGGAGTGGGAAGAATTCAGCTCAAAGCATCGTTTTTTCAAAGCTCGGCCTTGCTGTACTCAACTGTACCTCAACTTCGTGTCCGAGAAGAGTTTATGAGAGGAGCTAATACGAGAAAACCCTGCCTTGAACGACTTAGCATCGAATGTTGTGTGAAATATGAGCTTTACGATTCTTGGACCGGTAGTCGAGTTCTTTAACCTACCTAACCGAACAACATCAAAAGGACCAGGGCAAAATAGTCCGTTGTCCCTAAAACAATCCATAAGTTCAGCAATGCTCAGTGAGAAATCTTCCTTTTCCGGGAAGTTTGACAAAATAAGCTCATTAGGTATAACAACGCATGAGCTAGTTGCTTCGGAATAGGTTGCACTCGATTCACGTGAGGCACTCTGGGGCATCTGAGGAAAAGGATATAACTGATGAGAAGATAGTGGGGACTTCACAACACCAGCAAATGACCATTCATCTCTAGAAGACCCTGAGGAATGCAGGGAGGTGGCTAGAAATTCTATTTTATTTTCTATTTCAGCGAGGCGTGCCGGGAGAGATTGGCTTTATGAGTGTTTCTAAACAACGCTTTAAATCTTTTTTAAAGTAGGCAATGACTTGAATTATCATGAGATCCCAGCATTTATGTGTGTGATATAGCATTATTGATTGGCGACTTAGAGCTTTATTGAAAGCGAGAGCAGATCAAGACAAGCAAACAAGTAATCCTACCTTTGGTACATGGATTGCCAGAGAGGCGAATGCTAAGGTTAAAGATTGCTCTTAAGAAATTAAATTGCTGCACGTGTAAATAGTATGATTTGGTAAGGTTTAGTCGACATTGAAGGTGCTACATTTCGCACGTCAAAGCAGCGATTGAGATTGCCGAGCCATCAAAACGCATTAAAAACAAAAAATATGTTTTAAAGAGCTAACATAGCCACTAAATACATTTTTATGATATAGAAAGTGTTCGTGACTATGCATAGATGATACAGAACGCATATTAGGTAGAGCAACTACTAAAAACGGATATTTGAAAAACCGTGGTATTTCAAACCGACATTCATGCAAATATAACTGCGCTAGAGTTTCGGTTGGCTGACCTACTATTTTCATATTTTTCAAACCACCTCTCTTGATCATGAACTCAGTATGTAAATGAAATGAACAAGAAAATTTTGTTAAAGTGCACATGTCATGAAAGCCTATTCTTCATAAATGTCTCATCTCGTATAAAATGTGAACGCAACTTACATGAGGTGCAAAATAATTCATTACAAAATAATTATTCAAGAAATTGTTCACATTCCAAATCATAAATTCTTCAGTTAAATCGTGATAAACTTCGTCGCTATAGATTGAACTGCAAATCCCCTTTTTGGTGCGGTATTGATCGACAGAACCTGTAGCAAGCGCATTCCGGGAAATTTCCGATCAACCCTCGTATTACCCTAATTCATCAGCGCAAATTCGTGCATGTTCAATATATTTTCTGTGGTATAACACTTGAATATGCACCAAAAAACAGCTTGGTTGGTGTTTGCTACAATGCTGAATTTCCTCATGCTACCGGTGTCAATTCTGACTTTACAAGCCGAAAGTGACATTCGGCAAACTATTGGAATAAAAATAAACATCTTGTTTTTAATCATCCGATTTCTATTTGTGTTCCTTTTTATTATTATGACCATCTTGACATGAATCTTGTCGTTGTAACATATCAGCAGCAAGTGAAAAAATCCCGGCAAAAGCCATTACAGCTGCTGACAAGTACAAGACGTTATTCCACGCTAGATGCTTGTCCTGTACTGCCTATCTATGATCTACTATTATAGGAACCAACACTGCAACTCCTAAAATAAAAGAGTGTGCAATCGCCAAAAGCGTTCCGGAATATTCTGGAAAGACATCAAGTAGCATAACACAAAATCCCAGTAGTTTCGCCTGAAAAAGGAACTTCCCGGTCACCAATAGAGTGATTGTTGCTGCAATATTACAACGAACAAATGTTACACCTAGAAATACAGCACTCAACCCAAAAAACCGATAAGATTACTGACCCTTCGGACCATCTTTTTTGACATCCATTGACGTCTGATGAGCATGTCGGCAAATTGACCAAATATATTTGAAGAAAGAAGAGTCATGAAGCAGATGAGGGAGAGTACTTCGGAATTTTTATTGATTGGCATTTGCAAAACATCGTTGACATATTGACACAAGCCGATGACGGCCGACAAAGGTCCTTTCCCAACCAAAGCACACATTAAGGCCACTGTCACACAGAATAAGACCTCCTTCATCTTCCACCTTCCATTTGGGATTCCCTTTAATTGCATGTAGAAAAGAATACAACATATCACACAGAAAAAGTCATCAGCCATAAGTCATCTTCCATCTTCTGTCGTCCGTCACGCTGTCACACAAGAAAAGTCATAATAGTCCGGCAGCCAGAGCGAGTTTCTGCAGGGAACGAGGCCGAAACTGAGACTTTTACAGAATGTTGTACACCCTATGCGTACTACGAATCTGCACGTCCGCCGAGTTCTAATTAGTTCCTCTTCTTGTTAGACACGATCAAAGAAAAATACATGTTACACGTTAATCCAATGGGATGCAGATTGCAGTTTTTAGTTAAAATAAAATTTTGCATGTTTTCGCTTATTGCGGCGAAAATACTATGTCTAGAGCCACAATCTTTGACGTGGAATGTCTTCAGGTCATTTCCTATCATGTTCATGCATGCCTGTCTATGAAGCTAAACACATCTAGATTCGGCAAGCCTCCTCATGTCGAAAAGCACAAGCATTTTGGGCAATTTAACCCACATTTAGTCAAATTCTTTCACACACTGTCAGTCAGAAACATGATGATAACACATGCACATAATAGAAAATGACTTGAAGGCATTTCACATCAAAAATTGTGGCTCTAGACATAGTATTTTCGCCGCAATAAGCGAACGAAAAGATGCAAAATTTTATTTTAACTAAAAACTGCAATCTGCGTCCCATTGGATTAACGTGTAACATGCATTTTTCTTTGATTGTGTCTAACAAGAAGAGGAACTAATTAGAACTCGGCGGACGTGCAGATTCGTAGTACGCATAGGGTGTACAACATTCTGTGAAAGTCTCAGTTTCGGCCTCGTTCCCTGCAGAAACTCGCTCTGGCTGCAAGACTATAAGGCATCGTTATAAGAATCATTATAATGAAAAGTTGAAGAAGTTGAAGAGTTTACCTTAGTGACAATGGCTATACTTATACCTATGCAACTTGAATTGAGGATGCTAATGCAAAGACACAGTAAAATAGCTATTTACTATCTTCACGGAAGACGAAGCTCTCCCATAATGAATGCTTAGCACGTATTTTCGTGATGGCATATATGTCCAAGGCAGTATTGCATATCATCTTATATACATGTAAAGACTAGAACAAAAAAAGTGCATGTGAATGGTTGAAAGTATAAATGCGGCACTCCTTTACATAAAGTTTTGAATTAATAAGTGAAATGATGATATTTTAATATTAAAAGGTGATCATTGATAAGAGGTCGTCTAGAGGATTAATTCAATAAGATATAATGTACTCTTGAATTGTGCTGTGCTAAAGTGCTTTCTGCTTACAGTGCTTTTTAGAAGGATGACAAAGTGCTTATGGCTAATGTTAAAATTCAGCAAGTATTCAGTTGAAACGGCTGAATCGCATCAGCCACTTCATTCGCTCAATCTGATTCGCAGGAATTCTTGGTAATGGGTTATCTCTCCCACTCCCCCCCCCCCAACGTTTTCAAAATTTGAAAAATTAATCAATAGTCACGAAGCTTTAAGTGCATGTAGTTGAAGATATTTCCTATTCTTACTCGCATGGAAAAATTTATTCAAATCGGATAAGAAGCTTAGTTTAACCTACCCATGAATAAGAGACGATGTGATGATGTCAGCAGCTTGATCTGACATCGTCGGACCTCATCGTCTGAACAGATTTTGCTAGGTCAACGAAGTCATTTCGCGACAATTTTGGGAAGTGACAATGACCTAAGCTACATTCCTTACACAAACCAACGTAACTAAAAATCGTAGTCAAAATGGTGTGGTATACGATAGCTTCGTGGAAAGATTTTACGTGTCAACCAATTAGACGAAGATGAAGAGAGAGAGCAATGCACACTCGAGTAACAATAAGACAATTAATGAACGAAGTCAGACTTCGCTTCAATTTGTCGTCTATAATTCAAAAATCGTCTTCTTGTCCGATTTTCATAAATTTTGGCATGCGGTTGAGAACTATCCTCTATGTGTGCCTACTTGAAGTTTTGTGACGATTGATCCATTCTTGCGGATTTTGGACAAATTTGAAAAGTGAGGGTTTTCTTTGGGCAATTTGCGATAAAATTTTGTATCTTTTCGGTACAGTGACTGCATACATGACTTTAGTAGCAATAACAACCGCTTCCAGGTGACCACGATGAATCGATTTAACAATTCAATATCCTTTGTTTTCACGAGATTGCGTGGCAGCGGTTGTCACTGTTATTTAAAAACCGGTGGAATACGTTCCCGCGTGAAGCTATTGGATTGCAATCCCGGGATCCTTTAGGTTCTTAAATCCCGAAATCCCTAGATTACTATTACTAGAGGCTGTGCTTGTTCCTGGCACAGTCATGAATTTGGTGCTTCGCTAGTGTTGGTGATAGTCGCGCCGCGCAAGCATTTCAATTGCTGTGTTCGATTCTCAGCTGCCCGGTGGGTCAGGTGGGTCGTATGTCATATATGCCGTGTGTCACACGTCGTTGACCCACTTCCAACAAGTGTGACCCACGACAAATTTGGCAATCTCAGAAATATTGATCTTTACTTATTCGTATTCTCATCATTCATAAAAAATGAGTCAGTCTAGTGTCACTGAATGGGGTGATGGATGCACGCAGCCAAAATATGCAGCACTATTGACTTTCACACGCCCCATACAGTTTCGAAAGAAGCGGAATTCACTCAAATTAAAAGACTCGAAAACAATTGTTGAGTCTCGATGGAAATAAACTTTCGACCAAACAAATTAACTTTGAATGTTTCTAAGTCCAGGCATATGATAATTCCTCGTGCTGTATCCCTTCAATTTGACCCATCATATCCAAACATACCGACTGTTTCTCACTTGAAGATACTTGGTGTTTATTGGTCCGAGAATTTGAAGTGGGACTATCATTTTGATAACACTCAAATGTGCATCTAGACGGTTATGCGTAATTCGAATTTTGAAATCTATCCTTCCACGAACTGAGCTCATAAATGTTTACTTCATATTAATAGCACCTTTGATTTTGTATGCATCTCCTTTACTGTGTCACTTGCCTTTGAAAATAAGAACACCGATCGATTCTTTTCAAAATCGTACACACAGGATTATTTGTGGTCGGGAATGTAATTGCTCCCATTTACCTGACTTGTCTTCCTTACATAAATCTCGGGTCCTAAATCTTTTATACAAATGTGAGACTAAGATGAACGATGTTCTACACTATTTGATTCCTGAGCGCTTGCCAAGAAGCAAAACTTTTTGTCTTCCGCATTGTACGACTTGCAGACGCATGCACTCCTTCGTTCCTTATTCATGTTTGATTGCTAATGACCTTGATAACTTTACTCCTTAGTGCATGAATGTGACACTTTATAATCATTTTTTACGTTGTTCTTGTAGGTCATGTATGAATATTATGATTCTCAATTATTCTGACTAAACACCACCACGAAATGGCGTTAGAACTATTTATTTCTATCAAAAGTTGCAATTAATGATACGTAGAAATGAAAATATATATACAAATACATAAAATAGGTATACAAAATATAGATGTTATAATATAGCAAAAATAAAACATATATCCCTACAACCAAAATCAAATATTTTTGTCTTGATATCTAATGTCAATGCAATAATCTTAGTCTGTACTCTTTATGACACTTTACTTAACTGTTAATTAGCCTTTCTGCGAGTTACATTGCGCTAAAAAACGAATAGACAAAAATTACAACAAGAAAAAGAACCGTTAATAATTTTCAAAAATTTAAAACATCTGTGGTGCATGCACTTCAATTAAAAGAGAATTTGATGAGGCTGCAAGTCTATTAATGTAATTAATTTAACAAGTCCAGCAACAATTTTTGATACTATAGGGCCTATTCCTAGACCTAAAACTTAAATGAAAATGAAACAAAAGATGATACCAGAAAAGGAAATTGTACTCATATCATTCATGCCTGCAGCATGTAGGTCAGGTGGGTCAAGTGGGTCAAAAATGTGGTGGGTGAATTGGGTCGTGGGTCAGGGAGTGTGTTGGTCAGGTGGGTTGTGTGTCACGCTTTGTGAAAAGTCGGTGGGTCAGGTGGATCGTGAGTCACATTTTCCGTGGGTTACGTTGATCAAGTTTCGTTGACCCACTTCCAACTCTGTCTAATATAACAATAGCAGACATACAGTAAGGTAGCAATGCATCAACTGGTTACACAGCGTTTTGGGAGCATGGTGCGTTGTTTTTAGGTTTGAATTCCACGCTTATCAACATAATAATTGAATTATTTGTGGATCCTTCCAATGTATTTGTGAATATTTTGTGCAACTTTTATATCGATGACTGATGATTGGAACGACTATGTTAATGTTTGATCAACAACATAGATCATGTTTCGCATTACCTGGCTTCGAGACAATTAAAATATTCAAACAAATGCTTCATGCCTGAATGTTCTCTAGTGTTGAGAAAAACTGTTTTATCTTGGCCGGCCGTGATGAGATTATTTAACAAGCGTTTCTGTAGTTGAAACCACCTATGACGTTATTTTTTTCCTTTGTAGATTTTGTTAGTTTGTCACATTTTATGAAGAATCACTTACATTTTTTTTGATAATTGTTTGCTGACTAATTTAAACTAGCCTATAAAACTGGATTGAACATAAATATGAATGTCAACTTCTCAAAGTAGACTACCGTATTTGACATAGTTATTTGACTTTCTGACGACTGGCATAGCGGGGAATATTCAATTCTTAACGTTCATAAAGATGCGACTCCGACCCTTGAAGACCTAAGTCAGAAGGCAGGTGTCTGGCTTATGTCCGCGAAAAGGTTCATGTTGTCATCAAGGAAACAGCATGTTCATCAAATCCACCCAGTAGTAACAATGACTGTATTACTCCGAAATTTCGTGAAAATCATATCATATATATAACATAACATTACAAAAAGTATTCTGATTTTCATTAATTTTGCTTACCTGTCTGATAAGCCTAGGGTATGATCACACCTTTGGGCCTTGAAATTTACAGCTGTGAAAGAACATTTCATTTTTTGACTTGATAAATCTCCAAAGTAGACAATTAATTATCACCTGTATGTTGGTGAACTTTCCATAGATTGCACAATCTTTTCTCAGATGAATATACATTTTCATTTTCGATCAAAACTAATTTGGGTTTGACATTTTGTACAAGAAAATTCGAGTCTTCTTGCATGTTTTCACATGTCTAAAATCGATGCAATGTCCACTGTCGTTATATATGCCTTATAATTGCTCATCAATTAATTGCTTCAAAGATAATATTTCTATTCAATAGCGTTGTATAAACACTAGACGCTCATAATTAACCATTTAGATGAATTACGACTTAACCATAGAGTATAGACGAACGGTGGTTGATTTTGTCTCGAGTATTGCTTTTCTACTTCAGGTCAAGGAAGTCTGAAACGATTTTATCAGGATATCGGTGAGTGAAATGTGGAATTTTCATCACACAGCGCGACAGGTCTTTCAGTTCAGATTAATACGTTGCTTTTCATCTGCTAACTTAGTAAGAAAGTTTGTTGTAGCTCTCAGTTTCACGAGGTCAGATGGTCAAGAGGATGGACGATAATCTATTGTGCATCATTCCAGGAATTGCTTCCCCATTAGTCTGAGAGAAGGCTTAACATGAATGTCATATCGATGGCTTAAAAACATGGTTTTGAATATTAGTGATATCCCAGTCCTCTGTTTCACGTCGCATCTCATCACTTAAACACAAAAACATAGAGGTACTTATGTTTCACTGCTGAATGAAAAATGATTATTAATCGATGTTAGTGAAGTGTAAAATTAGGGATGTGGCAGCGATCAAATTTTAAACGTGACCTCGATAAAACAAGTTACGAAGCGACAGTTCGTAAGTCGCAGTGTCGCCCATCACATTGGAAGTTCGAAGTTAATTAAAAAACGAAGACTTCAAAAGTCGGCAATTGATGACACGCGGGGTATTTACTGAATGTCTATTCATTTTTTTCAAAATTTTGTAACAATATGCATCGTTGCACTCTTACTTACTGCTCACTGTAGCCGTTTTCATCCGTTCAGGAAAATGGCCTCCCTCCTCGTTCCGGACCACAGACTTCTGTCCCTCGCAATTCTCGAGAAGATCTTGGACAGCTCGTCTCCCCACCTTCGTTTTTGTCTTCCTCGTTTTCTTCCGCCGTCCCTCGGTGTCCACTCCGTTATGCGTACAGTCCATCGATTGTCAGTTCTCCTTGAGAGGTGACCGGCCCAACTTCACTTAATATTTCTCGCTGTTTGTATTACATCTTTCACGCCTGTCCATCTTCTTACCTCCTCGTTCTTATCACTCTAGCTACTGGTAACTACTACGATGAAACACAGCTCGATCGTTGCCTGATGAGCAATTTGAGCATTTGTCAACAAAGGATTGTCGCAGTACATTGAATATCTAAAGAGAATTTGAGCATTTAGTCAGCTAATTCTCTCCTTGTGATACTTTTCTATTCTCAAACCATCCAATATTTGTTTGCAGCAAAGCTGTTGCACATCGCTGCTGATGACTTTCTAGAGAGGGGGAGTTAAGAAATCAATTATCAAATACGCGATGTTGCGTAGCGTGTTCCACTGCTGGAGCCGAGGGTTAAGAAAGAGCTGTGATGACGTGACACCAGACGGTGGACTATGATAGACAGTGAGAGTAGGCGATAGGCTTCAATTACATTTCCTCGGGAAGAGTATGATAATGAAATGAGTACTTAAGTTGTACTGACTACAATCTGTTAATTCATTGACAACTTATTCTGTTTGAGAGTAGGCAGGTTGCCTTCTAGGGTTGCGAAGACTTGAGAGAGCCATAACTGTATGGAACAACCGAGCTGAATTTTGGTCGCTTAACGTTAGCAAATTATATTCATAAACATAAAAACAAGCTAATATCCATGATGCTAATTCATAGAAATTAGTACTATCATGTTTATATGATAATTTGTATGCAGGAATAAAAAACCCTTTTCATGCCATTATGCCATCATTATCTTTAATTATGCTGGCATGGGCCACCTCCAAGTTCAAGCATGTAGAATGATAGTCTCAAATTGATTTAACCATTGCAGCGAAGTCAATAACCACCTGAGGAAGGCCTACATTGGGCTACCGAAATGTTGTTGGCATTTATGTAATCTGTGAAATGTTTGCTGTGTAAGCATGGATTGTTTATAATTGCAGTTCAACTTTTGGTAGGCGTCCTATACATGTGCTCCTATTCTAGCATAACTTTCATCCTCACAAAAATGCATGTCTATGACCTTGCAATTACACGTAAATTGCGTGATTACTTAAAGCTGGTACATTGCGAAGAAAGCTACGATTTGCTGTCTTTATCTTTGATTAGTCTTTCCCTAGGATGCAATCTTGATGACGAATGCACCCGTGTTGTCTAAACAACATAATCATAATTGTATACTTTCATTCATGAGGAATCTTGTGGCGTAATTTGAGCTCTGAGATCTGTAATATCCACTTAGTGGCTGATGGGTTATGTGGTACATTTTCACTCGGAGCTTTTTGGTCAACATTGCTCGGCTAAAATGATGCCTCAAAAGCTAAAAAGGTGACTAGATGAAAGATGAGATCAGCGAGATTCCAATTCCACTCGATGACCAGATCGCTTGCAAATTGCATTTAAAAAACATTATTAAACAATTTTTGCATCACTTTATATAATTCTTTTGATGATAAAAGCTTTATAACCAATGGAGCATAAACGAGCTTTCGGCTTGGCATTCCAACAGATCTGGGGCGATTTTCGCAAAATAAACGAGTAGCTCCATACCAGACTCCATCTGCAGCGATTCTTTTAATTGGTTTGACTGGCAGAGGCATTTTTCTAAATGGCAATGATACTAATTAACTTCGCGTCACCGCCATTTTTTGTTTCCGGGTTATGATTTATATAAGGTGTTTCAGTTATAGAAATTTACAGGCACTATGATCTTGATGCCCGATCTATCAGTTCTATTTATTTTGTAACTTTGCGCTGATTGTGTATTTTAAAAATTTAATTTTAGTGACGGTGCTATTACATTCCAATAACTATTGGCTAGGTATTTCTCCTGAACTACAGTAGACGGAATTCTTTCAAAGCAATGATTGGCACGTGTTGTACACTGTAATTGGTTTGATATTTGTAGCATGTTTGAGTTATCCGTTATTCATAACGGCGGTGCTGCGTGCGATGGCACCTAGTCATCGCACATTCTTTAATCAACACAACATCTGTACGACATGAATTAAAATTTTCTTTTGCAGGATGTGCAGATTGGTATAACACTGAAGATTGCTTATGGTACATACATCATCCTGATCGAAAACATATTTGCAATAACACGAAGTGGGCGCGAGGAATTTGTCGTCGCTCATGTGGACGATGTTGAAAGCATCAAAATGACCTCAAATTTTTCACCTGAATATATCTGTTAATCAACTTCAGTATAAAGATTTATGCATATTAGCAAATTCGCATCAAATACATTTTCTTGCAATTTCAATGGCTCTTGCTTGATAAGTCAAAAAGTGAGCTTCATTTGGGGCAAGTGGCATCATTTTTATGGTGAGTGATAGTGGGTGAATCATTTGCCTAGTCTTATACAAATGTAATTTTACCAGAAATAGCTTAAAGTACAATAAGTGGTAAGTTTTATTAGCAAATGTTATCAGACTGATAAGAACTCGTCAGCGGAAAACTCAATTCGCTAAAAAGAATAAATTTCTTTGTGTATGTGCATTTCCCACTATTTAAAATGTTTATTAATCCATTGTACAGATGTTCTAGTACGGCCATGCAAACTAAGCCATTAATTTTGCATGATGTTTGAATTTTTTGCTGTTCTCATTTTTAAATTTTATTGACTCCTAGTACTTTATCAATTAATCATCAGACTTAGTAAAGTAGAGTCGATAATCATCAGACTTAGTAAAAAATTTGAGTGATTGAGCATTTTCACGCGAATGT
The DNA here is from genome assembly GCA_907163375.1 of Prostheceraeus crozeri. Lineage (NCBI taxonomy): Eukaryota > Metazoa > Platyhelminthes > Polycladida > Euryleptidae > Prostheceraeus > Prostheceraeus crozeri. The sequence continues at coordinate 51,094 of CAJQUW010010217.1, forward strand.
CAACTTTTAGAAAAAATGAAAATGTGATTAGACGTAGATAAGTTTATCATTCATTGTCTTCAATCGTCCCCTTCTTATGGAGCCAAAAGTTAGTTTTCTGAAACTTCAATTCCCCTACATGCATATGTCATTCCAGGGATGCATCTGTAATCATTTTTTATGTAACAAAATTAAAATATTGAACAACTCCTTTTTCATTTATGCCATGCCAGGATGAATGTTTCAGACACCACATATCTACAATACGCACCCTTGGTCCTGAGCCATTAAGGGTTAACCAACATGTTGAATGAGATAATATCAAATTGTATAGGGTCTTATTAGAGTTGGAATTTTCTCTATTCCAACTGATATATCGTTCTATGAGATGGGTTTTCTGAAATCGCGCTAAAAACATGAACACTCTCATTTCTTGGTCCTTTCAGCAAATAAGTAAAATACACGTTATCGGCAGATGTTCATGATTCTTTGATTGCCATGATACTACATTTCTTACTACTTTTGCTTTTATTCTTTAGAAAATTTCTGTTTTTCTTTGAAACGATCGAAATTCTACTCTGCGCACTTTTGCCTCAGACAGTGCCTACAGAAGACAACAACAACTATAACTAACTGCTTTGGTAGAAAATTTGAACCCACAGCCTGGCACTTTGTGAAGTCTTCTGAAAGGCATCATGCCTCTTATTCGATGTGCTTTGATAGTCGACATTTTGAAAATTGCATATTCAATGACACGGGTAGAGAGTAATATTCCTTCTGGTCGTGGATTTTTTTCTGTTGAGGACATAACCAATTGAATGGTCAGAATAGACATCGGGCCTACATATTTTTTCGTTAGAACTCTTCTTCAACATCAATAGATGGTCCACTGCAGCTTAAGCTACAACCATGTCACCATTTATACTTGAAATTCGATGCTAAAATCCTTCAGTCTGAAAGAAAGTTACGATGAGGATTATTTCACATCGCTTTAGGCAACGGACAAACGTTTTAACCTCACTGACAAGATCACACAACATTAAGTGACACTCCCCATGGAGATACAAACACTTTGCTTTAGTGACTCTAAGTCTAGTGTCATTAAAAGACAACAGCAAAAATAATATATAGAGAAAAATATGATGAAAAATAAGATAGCTTGATGACTACTAGGTGACTCATCTAGTGTTCCAACTTTTGCATTCAAATCTAAATTCATCACAAGTGACCGAAACAGATAATAATTATCTTCAAAAGTAAAGTGTCAAAATCCAAATTGCAACTAAAAGAAGAAAGTAATGCATGTAACTGACATGTAGGCCCACTTAATTTAGAATAAACTTCAGCGTCAGATGAGGACGTTTCGTGATAAGCTTGGCTGTGACCGCTTATAAAGCCAATTGAAAAGATGCCATCATTATTACCTACATGTTCATCCTCTTAGCAACATTGACAATACTAACACAAAATAAAATATTTTCCTGCTGATGATAAGTGAAAACTCCAATCATTCGAACGCCCAAAGACGATGCATGTAAATGTTCAATTGTAGTTCTTTAATTATAGATTTTTCATTTTTAAAGCTATCAAGGCAATTCGTTGAACGAAATGTGCTGCATTTTCCATTATGTTTACGATGTTTTACGAAAGTATTCAACTAAATTTTTCAGTATGAGCAAGAATTTCAAACAAGTATTGTGAATTGGCTGTGATTCATGAAACAAATAAATAGTTCGACCTCTTTAATGAAATATATCCGAACTCTGTTTATAGCCAAAGTTGGATGAAAAGCCAGTATAAACACAAAATGCAGCATGATTAACGTTTCCTATCATAAAATTATAGTTTTTTGTATGTATTTCGAACATACATAAATTTGTAATACACACATATATATATATATATATACATACATATACATACATACATACATACATTTGTACGAATATACATACATTTGTATACATAACTTCGTTTGTATATATAAATTTCTTATATACTGTGCATAATGAGCTTTTTATTGATTGCACAAGGGGAAAATATGCATTGCTGTTGCCATTTCCAATACGTGCTCTTTTTTCTCGTTTCACTTTATTAAAAATTTCTCATGCGAGTTTCTTCTGCTACTACATACTATGAGTGCTGTTTTCAGGCATTTGTACAATGCAGAAGTGTGTGGAAGTGTTGCAGTTCAATAATATCAAGCAAACTGAATTAAGCTTTCATAGAGTTACAGCATAGTTGCGTTTTCTAACCGACGTCTGCGGCTACAATTGTGTTTCTTATATAAACTTCGGAGTGATTACTTTGTTCAATATTTCCTTATAAATATATGCCGCTACTCACAATGTATGGCTGAATATTAAAATAACACAATGTGTATCTTATATTTTAAAGTTTGAACATGAAGTAACTTATTTTCAGAAGGATTCACACGCCTTTATTAATTAACATGCTCGCATGGATGCGGAGTCCGTGCTTTTCGCCGAATCGAAGTCGCAAAGACACCACGCCGCAGTCGGAGTGAGAGTTGTAAAAGGTTAACGACTCCGACTCTGGGTTGCACAGTCCACTCAATCAAATTAAGACACGACACGGTCAAAAAATTCGAAGGATCCAGGAAACGGAAGACGCCAAATTTAAACAATTACCCTAGTGGAGAATCTTGTAAATAATTAGGTAATTAAAAGTCATGAATGAATGAAATAATACTGACAACATAGAGTAACCTACTCTAGTATAGAGCAGGTACTGAAATACGTATAAAGGCAAGTCTACTCAACTAAAGACGGTAAGGGAAATAAATTAAAACTTATAAACGATTTAATTTTTATCAAACAAGAAAGAAACCTAAAAAACCAAAATTAAGTTTGCTATGTATGGAGTCATCAGGGAGGAACCATGTGGCTGCATGAAGCAAGGTTTCGGCCCCTAACCTCCAACCTATACCACATGGCGGGGCCAGGCCAACCATATCGAATGTACGATATGGAAGGTCTCTCCAAGCCTGAGGAAACATAGCAGAACCAAACCGAAAATAATTTTTTTAATATATTAGGACAAAAGGACGCACTTGAAACTAGAAGAGGTTATCTTAGCCCAACATGCCAATGATGGATGGCATCTGGCGGGGTGAAAAACAACCAAACTTAAAAACGAGGAACCTATTCTTGGAGAAGGACTTAATGCAAGAATTAACCAGCAAATTATTCTTATAACCCCGTCCTTTAAAGATATCAAAAATACCCTTAGCTCTTGATATGAAGGCGGAAGCATCAGATGAAATCCTAGCGAATCTGATGAGTTGGGCAGCAAAGATGTTTAAGCCAGTGTTCATAGGCATGTTACTCTCGGGGAAAGTATACAGCACCACTGGGAAGCTGAACTCATCAACCTTATGGTAAACCTCTGTGATGTAATGGCCACCATCTTCGATCCTGATTTTAACATCCAAATAATTAACACATTTGTTGTTGTCCCCGCTTCTGCAAGCCAAGAGATCTACCGGTAGATTTCAGGAAGGATCTTATCAAAATGTTTGAAGTTAAACACACAAATGTCATCGACATACCTAGTGGTACGAGAGAGAAGTTTTGCTAAGCCAAATCTCTTACTCGCTAGGAGTCCCCTCACAAAATAAAACTCCCTGTAAGCCAAAAACAGGTCAGCTAAGAGCGAGCTGGAATTCCCACCCATAGGTATGCCTCGAATTTGCTTGAAGACAAGTCCCCCGAAAGTGACAAAAGTGTTATTCAGGATAAAACTAATTGCATTAAGGAATTGGGTTTTGGACCAGCAGTGATACCCTCTGTATTTTTTATTCGAGAAGAAGGTTCTATAATAGCCAATGCAAATAAAGCTCTTGGAACTGCTAAAAATTAACTCACATAAGTCTTTCAAGGACTCCATAACCTGGTCTAAATTAAGATTCGTATAGAGTGTGGAGAAATCATAAACTTGTAAGGAGTGGCAATTCAAACACGACATCCTGTCAAGGAATTCCCCAGAAGAGTTAATGCTCCAGAAGGCGTTCACACCAGAATTATGCTTGATGGAAAGGCAATAACTACTAAACTTGTCCCGGACCAATTGCAAACCTTTGTTCACCAGTATGGCCAAATCTTTGGAAGTGCTGTTCCTAGCACCAGCTATGAATCTACTTTTATACGGATTTTTGTGCAATTTAGGTAAAACCATAAACTTATCTTTTACCGTTATGCCAAAGGAATCCTTGAGGGTGGTGGAATGTTCGGCAATTATGTCATTAATGGAAGAAATTACTGGTGCGTAAGTCTGATTACCAACAGCATTGAAACTTCTAAGGTCAAAGCCTAGTTCGTTCAAGAGGACAATGAGGTAATACTTCTTACACACAATGACAAAATTGTTGGCGGCCTTATCCGCCGGAGTAATGACGTAATTCTTCTGAAAGTTTGAGATGAAGTTTTTACACTCCTTAGATCTTAGTACCTCGTGCGAATGCAAAGATGGAAAGCTAGAACTTAGGAAGGAACTGCGATTTCTAATTATCTTAAGGACAGCCTCCGACCAATTCTGGAAGTCAGAATTCTTAAGGGCGTATTTTCTGCAGGACTTTTCAATAAATGCAACTAGTGCATTTTTAACACTGACCCTAACAAAATCCCAAGACTTGTGAATAGGCTCTCTATAATTAGTGCCCTTAGCCATCAAATCCCTAAGTTTAGGGTTGGATATAATACTCAAGTCACCAGTAACCACGTGTGAAGCGGACTTGTAGCAGAAGATAGAATCAGAACAAAGACAAGGCTTGCTAATAAAATCTCTGATTTCATCAATAGAAGCATTCTTCAAGATCTGGTTGTAATTGAAGAGCTTCCGACCAATAGGGGTGGTGTATTTAAAGAAAACCTGTAGTGGACATTTACTACGAATTGGATTAGGCAACATACTGTTAACATGTGAATCAGCGAAAATGGAAGAAACTTTTAAGAGATCTACTTTGCACTCAAAAGGGATAATAATAACTTCCCTGTCGATCTTATCAATGGAATCTTCGACTATTAAGAATCTCGAACAGAAGGATTCGACTAGATACGAGCAGGTACCCGGCTTGCTAAGAGTAAAAGCAAGAAGTTGCTTAAGTGTGGTACGACTAAGAGACTTCAAAGTGATGTAAAATTCGTAAAACATGTTGGAAAAACAAAGGCTATTAATTTTATCGTAGAGAGACTCCAAGCATTTAGCCAAGACATTTCTCTTATTACTGCGAATCCCATGCCCTCTAGGTCTTCTAAGGACCGGAGAAGAGAAGTACTGCTTATGTAAGGAACCTTTGGAGACACAACCAAAACCTTGAATTCTATCGTTCAAGCCATTTGGGAAGATTGTACATAGTGTTTTAATCCAAAAATCCTCCTTCTTCAGAAGCTCCCTATCCCTAAGGTCAGAATTATCAGAGAAGTTGGAATCTACATGGTCTATAATTTGCAATTTAATGTTGCAAAAATTATGACCATCTTGCCTAAAGTGCTCATAAAGGAAAGTAGTGGGTTTTGAGGATGCATGGTGACGGTGACCATTCAACCTAGCATTTAAAGATTGGGTGGTTTTGCCAACATATTGGAACCCGCATTCGCTGCAAGAAATGAGATAGATTACAAAGCTGGATTTGCAATCGAAAGAACCACTCAAATCTATGAGAAAAGCCTTTCTAGTGGTGTTCAAGGAATAATTTCCTAGCGAGCCTAATAAGTCAGCCTATAATAATTCCTAGCTTCTTTATTCTATCTTTGATATAGTTTTCTCTTGACTACTTGAACATTTCATCAGGATGCACCGGTTCGGTTCAGTCGAACCTTGATGTTCGGTGGTTTTGCTGAACTACAGAATTCTTGTACAGAGTGGGCAAAAAGTTACTATACAGTTGATGTTAAACTAATTATTCGCGTAAACTAATTATAATTTCTCTCATATCTATGGTATTCTCTCGTCTATGGTATTGCTATCGATATCTCTGAACCGCGGATTCAAAGTGTTGAGATTATTGATTCATTTTGCGTAGATTGTGCATTTTCCCCTACGATCGATATCTTCAATTTGCTATCTCGAATGTGCTTTCTTCACCGCGCGCGTTGACTGAGTGCTTTTTATTGAGCGACGTAACTGATTTCTGGCTGTCTGCCAACCTCAACGCAAACCGAATACGTGTATTGTGTGCAATAATTGAAGGTTGCATCACGAGTGACGATCGAGGGCGAAGCCCGAGATCGACAAACGAGTGTTGCAACCGAATTGTTACACTCTGTTTTTTTGGACAGAGTAATGTAGGCGATTTGTCACCACACTTAGCCGATTTCTATGTAATTGCTTGAACTATTAGGGAATTTGTACTTTATTGTTCCTCAATGAATGGCATAGAAATCGTTTTTCAACCATAGATATCTATAACTAGCAATTTTGGGTGGTCAACAGTTTGCAGATGTGTTTTGGAACGCTATCTTAGCGCTATGATAGCGTTATCGGACAAACTAAGTATTTCACAACGCGCTATTCTTTATCATGAAGCGCCAATCTATGCGCTATTTATTGAAGTTCTGAGAAACGCTACTTAAAACAATAGGAAATTGGTTGTTGTCTGTAATTGTAAATGAAAGCTATCTTATTTTATGCACCTTTTTGGCGGAATGTTTTTGCATGTTTACTACTTGTCAAGTTACAAGAGTTCCAACATCAGTATTAAAACTTATCAGCTTTTTTGTTTTCTAATTCATATCAATGTAGCCTACTGTCACAATTTCAGATTTGTAGAAAACAATTAATTCCAGATCTAATTTATTAATTTAGAAAGACACATTTATACTGAAATCAAAATCAATTTGATCAATGGATGTATGAAAGCAATTACAAAATTTAGTCTTTGGTTTAGGCGGGTCTAGAAGGCTGCTAAGCATCACTTCTTGCTCCGGTCCTTTTCTTTTGTATGCTTCAACAGCATTGCTTCGATGCCCAGTTCTTGATTTTATTAACTGCTCGTCTACATTTTCTCGGAATAGCCTTGTCGCACATGTTACTTTGCCAGAATGTGCCGTGATGTATTATTTGATATCGGCTATGGGTGCGGCCTCCGGCAACAATTTTCTGATGGAATTGACTCCAACGGGAGAAGTGGCGAATCTGGGCTGGTCTGGGATAATGTTTCGTAGTGGTCGACGGTAAAATGCTCCCGTAAAAACACCCATGCTTCGAAGCCGGCTCACGTAAAGTTTCAATATCTTATATACCGATCGATTGTTATCGCTATCGTATTGTCGAACACACTTGTTTTGTATCTTGCGATCGCGGATTCCACCGGAAAAGACTTTGTTGCCGCGACCCGTGTACTCAACAAATTTCCCATGGTCGTCTTCTGAAAACGTGAATTGCTCCAGTTGCATCTGGCGATGCTCGTCGCACGCTCTGAGCCCGAAAACTTTACAGTTGTAGAAGTAAACGGCCCGCAATAGTCCATTTCCATCATGTAAGGAAAATGCATTGGTATCCCATCGTTTCGCCTCACTATCCTCTGATATCGGATCAGCTCTCTTGTGATGGGATCCGATGCCCCGAGAAGTGAGATTTCTCATGCAGGCATCTAAAGCACGGACAAATTGCACAAAATTGAAATCCTCCTTATGCATTATATTGCAGTCGGGTCTTTCTTCTCGGATAAATCGGGCCAATCCGCAAACAATATTGTAAATAGTATTGGGAGGATACTCGGTTCCATCCTGCCGTCGGATCTCGAATATAAAATGTTTCAAGGCTCTTGAAATGTCAGCCTTTGGAGCCGTCCACAAATCTGTTAGTTGGGGAACCAAGTAATCATTTTCTTGTGTTGTGGAAGATTGTTGGTTTCTCCAAGTGGCCCAATCTTCATATAACTTTGTGCACCAGGAACTATTTCTAACGGTGTTCTTTGACCGTGAACATGAAACAACGCGATCAATGTCCTGAGACGACGCAATGGAAAATCGGCTAGCGTCAAAGCTGTGGTCTGCCATTGTGATCAGATGTGCTTAGGGTAAAATTCAGAAATCCTATTTATATATTAGTGATGAGAATTATTAACAAGTCAATCATTAAAGAATAGATTTCATATCAAATACAATCAGCAACCAAAATTTGTTACTCGAGTAGTGATTCCGAGTACCTACTCGAAACAAAGTAATTTTGTGATAGCCTTGCCATGAATCCACCAAGCAATAAATCCTCAACTTATTTCATTGTTTTCTTCATTAAAAGATAATAATTCTTAGATGCAATGTACAGCAAAGCAAACTATGACTACATGTACATTATCATGCCGATCAGAGAATGTGAAGATTTCTATTTGATATTATTCACATCGGTGATTACTCATTTCGTTGCACTGAAACTTTCAGCATTAGACAAAACAATTGAAAGCACCAGTTGCTCAGATAAAATTATTCGTTACTTATGCTGTCATTTAATATCTCAATAGGTCATGGCAAACAGAAAGACAAAACATGTTAAGTATCAAGAGAACAATTATATCACTTACATGGGGAAACTTAGTTGTTATGAACTTGCTTACTAAACTTGAAAGCATGTAAAATTGAAGTTCGACTTTAATCGTGAAAAAATTCCGCGTGTGATTTGCACTTACCACGCCTTCACACAAATCATGCGTTGTTCAGTGTCCATAGATATTGTTTATAAACAATTATACAATCATGCAGTGGTATGTTCCATAAATATTCATACATGTACATCGAAATCAGAAAATGGTGGAAAGTAATTTTATTTTTAGGTTTTTGAGTTAAACAGGGATGCATTCTCAAGTGCAGCATACGTAAGTCCATGATGCTATGAAGCCTCGCTGATTTTATCCGAGAAGAAAATTGGCATGTAGGCTATACAGTAGATTATTAATTATTTATTATATCAGATAAAAAACTCTAGTTATCTCAATGAGTTATTTTGAGAGGTATATTGCCAAAACAAAATCTATATTAGACCAATTGGCAAGAATTTTATAATGACATCGAGTCAGTGAAGAGAAAAAATTTTTGCAAGGCCGATTTTTGAAAAAGTGCGTAAAAGGTTGGTTAATAGGCCTTCTATAATCGATCTTACTGGAGAACATGAATTAGTAAATCTACGTAAATTATGTATTTTAGGAATATGTAATTATATATGTTTTTTGTAGAGCTGCATCTCAGCCTATAAAATACGTGTAGTGTATTGAATATTGTATACATTGATATTTCATTCTAGTGGGTTACTCGAGTAATACTCCAATAGTGGCCATTCGAGTTCTGCCGAAGACTAATCTGTAGCATGGACTTACATTCCAACCGTTTGCTTATCTGTCTCTGATTTCCTCTCATCCATTTCGGAAACGGTAAACCTTTATTTTTGACTCTTGTAGAAGGTGAGACCTCATTTGCAAGCTACGCAAGATAATTCAGAAAGTAGTAATTCCGAGAAAATCGACTGAGCAATTGTCGAGAAAAACGAGTGGTAATTGTTTGATGGGTGTAGAAAGTGCCATTAACAGCATTTACCACCCTAGAGGATTTATTGCATTATATACAAAGCTAATTATTATACATGTATGCATTCCAACAAGTGCTTATAAACTTAGTTTGATATCAGCCAATATGTTTTGTTGCTGATGAACATAATTAACTACTCATTCCTAAAAATGCCATTTAGCTAAAATTGTCAAAGCGGCGGTGATAACGTCAGGCCAGTGATTTTTTAGTGTAGGGTATATGAGTGAACATAGGCATGTAATCAATTTTTCGAGTTACTTAGTTGATTGATATGTAATCTTGTCAATTAAAAAACTTAAAAGCGCTGGAGACTACATATGGAATCTGCTGGATTTTTCAATATTAAAATGAGGTAGCTGTTTATTCAAAATTTATACGCCATTTCTGGAAAACGTTTGAGCAAAGAACATGACTCTTTCATCAGAAGTACTTCAATAAAAAGGAAAGAAGAATATCAATTCAAAGTAAAATCTCGAAAACAATTGTACTAAACTGCACTTTTGCTCAAGGGCACCTTTTACACCCCCCTTTGCCCCCCTCTTCCGGCATCGCTGCAGATAGTACTTTGTTTCGGTTATAAAGATAACACTTTATACACCTTTCGCCGCTCAAGACGAACGAATCTGCAGTCAACTGCAACTCCGCATCCGCTACTGTTCTAAACCAATAGAAAAATAGGGGAATCGTCAACAGACTACACCGAATCTGCATCCAATTGCAACTCTAATGCGCAAAAAAAACGTTGAGATAGCTTTACACCTAGCAGCCAGCAGACCAAGAATTAGTAAAAAATTAAAATCAATTTCATCAAGATTAATTGCGTAATCAAACACCTGCAAAGTGCAAATTACTTGATCAGCAAGACATTACGAATGAGAAATGAGCTCAATTGAATTTGAATCAAATTTTATGAAAAGCAAGCAATGATCGAATATTAAAACATATTGTAAATGGCATGCAACCACAAGATGAATATTTTTGCAATTACAAAATGTCTTCTGGACCTTGACATTTGGGATGTCAAATGTAATAACGATAACGATGCCAACCAGCACATTTCTCTGGAGTTATTTCTGCGATTGCTGTGTCAATTTCAACTAGAATTCGCCTTCTTCTAGCAGATTTTGACTCTTGCCCGCCTTCTTCATTCAACCTCTCTCTTGAATTTCTTGTGAGGACAGGCGGCTATTTTTATTGTCCATTTCCATGCGGAGGACGCATTCTCGATGGGATTGAGAAATGGGGGATTGGAAGGAAAAAATTTCACCACATGTAATGAATTTGACAACTGTGCATTCCGATTCCATAATCATGTAAGTCATTTCATTTGAATCTAGAGAATTGCTTACTGTTTCTAGAAATTCATTAAATAATATTCTTGTCAAATAATCATCATCGTTTTCAAAAGTCCTCATTAGTCGAGGTTTGTCTTCGTCGCTTATCTTCCCCCAGTGAGGCCTAATAAACCCAGTGGCCTAAATTCAGTCTGCTCATTACCTGTGGGTGTGAGTATATAGTGTGTGAACAGCAGGTTTGTCAACATATAAAAGTTTGATTTTAACAGATAAGTCCTGGCCTTTATGCGAGCATTAATTACTCAAACTGCTTAAATAGACTCGTTTATGGACAGATAAAAACAAGTCATCCGCTGAAAACCGGTCCATAAAGATAGTGGGTTAGGCTACATTGCTTGTAGGCCCTATACATAAGAGCTATTTTAAGCTTACTACTCGTAGTTTTGCACGGGCTGAATCTAGGCAAAATTATCTTAGTTTATTGACTGTTACAGCCTAAAGGATAGGCCTATAGATACAAAATACACAAAACACAATTTTTCCTTTTATGTTTATCTGAACGAGCTACAGAATAATTTCGAAGACTTTTACTATTGCGGATTCGGTGCGGATACAGCGCGGATGCGGATAGAAAATGTAGAATTGTTACGGATGCGGATTGGATGCGGATTACAGATTTCGGACTTTGCGGATGCGGATCTGAAAAATTAAGTTTTGTCCACCATTGTTGATGAATTCATGAGTAATCTTTTGAGTGTCTATAAAACAAACGTTAAGACAATTCAAATTTACTGATTATTATGAATTACCTGTGCATTGTGGCGCTAAAGAAATAATTTGATAGTTGCTCATATTCAAGAATACGAGCTGGTGAGGTGTTAAAATAATTTCAGGCTAAAATAAATTTGCATTGATATCAAAAACTCAGTGAACATTGAATTGTTAGCCGTAGTATTCCCAGATGCTTAGTAGGCTACATGCAACCAAACAGTTCTGCAGGTTTTGCAGTCTGTCTGTAAGTTGCAAGTTTTACAAGTTTCCCTTCACTTAATGAATGAATTAGCACTGAATCAGGCAATTCTTTTTCTTCAGATGTAATGCTGCATGACTTATGGTTTAGTTTATGCTACTATATTTCTGTTGTATAAATCGTAGTCCTGTTCCAATCTGTGATTTTTATCCAAATGAATACTCAATTAAATTTTTGTGCGCCTTTAACACGCATCCAAATTCTAGAACATTTCGAAATTGTAACAAGCTTGGAAAGTTGCCTGAAACCAGGGCATGTTTGATTTGTACCAAGATCTGATCTTGTTATTTGAAACCACGGCGAACGTTCCGATCGAAAGTTTCAGAAATTCAAAACCTGTTGTTAGAAATTATTGCTATCATACATGTAAGTGTTATCAAGCTGCTGCAATATAGGGAAAGTGAGATGTCAGTCAGATGATTTCAAACAGTAATTTAAAGCCATTTTTATTGCATCGAAGAATATTGTATTGAACATTGATATCATCACCGGAAACTGAACACCGAGCTGTTACGAAGAATTGTCATCAAAGATATACGAGGTCGCCAACTTACCGATATAAAGGGAGGACGATGAGAGCCTCATCAACAATCGGAAGTCATGTTACTTCGAGTGGTCATTTTTGTTGTTCTGGAGGTCACCCTTTCAGCTGAGTTCATCGGAGCTGCAGGAGAAAAAATCAGAGACAATAAACCTAAGGTAAAATGCCAAGAGATATCGTGTGATGATATTCCGGGAGAGACAGCTATTTTTGATGGATGCAATATCATCACATGTGTTGATGGGGACATAGCGAAAATGACAAAAGAGCCTTGTCTAAACGAATCTGAATCATCGAACACCAGTAAAATCTTGCCCTGTGATAGACTTCGAGCTTCTATCAATGCGTTGAAAATGCTTTTGGGTACTGTCAAATGTAATAATATATCCTGCCTTGATATTCCGAGACAGAGAGTTATATCTGATGGATGTAATAAAATCAGATGTGTTAATGGAAAAGAAAGGCCTTTTGAGAAGAATAAGAAAAGTTGTGCGAAAGAATCTAAATCATCAAAGATTGATAGAAAGCGCTGTGATAAAGTGCGAAAATACGTCAATCGACTTAAAAAAAGACCTGCAGACCCACGTCCCGTTACATGCCGTGGTATATCTTGCCTTGGAATTGTGAAGGTAACTTATATTACTGATGGATGCAATGGAATTATATGCAAAAACGGCAAAATTGATAGTATGTCATACATGCACTGTCCAAAAGAATCGAAAATTGATGCAGTCTTTTGCGGCAAAGTTCGAAAAAATATCACTGATTTGAAAATGATGCCTGTAGGCCCACGTCCCGTTACATGCCGTGGTATATCTTGCCTTGGAATTGTGAAGGTAACTTATATTACTGATGGATGCAATGGAATTATATGCAAAAACGGCAAAATTGATAGTATGTCATACATGCACTGTCCAAAAGAATCGAAAATTGATGCAGTCTTTTGCGGCAAAGTTCGAAAAAATATCACTGATTTGAAAATGATGCCTGTAGGCCCACGTCCCGTTACATGCCGTGGTATATCTTGCCTTGGAATTGTGAAGGTAACTTATATTACTGATGGATGCAATGGAATTATATGCAAAAACGGCAAAATTGATAGTATGTCATACATGCACTGTCCAAAAGAATCGAAAATTGATGCAGTCTTTTGCGGCAAAGTTCGAAAAAATATCACTGATTTGAAAATGATGCCTGTAGGCCCACGTCCCGTTACATGCCGTGGTATATCTTGCCTTGGAATTGTGAAGGTAACTTATATTACTGATGGATGCAATGGAATTATATGCAAAAACGGCAAAATTGATAGTATGTCATACATGCACTGTCCAAAAGAATCGAAAATTGATGCAGTCTTTTGCGGCAAAGTTCGAAAAAATATCACTGATTTGAAAATGATGCCTGTAGGCCCACGTCCCGTTACATGCCGTGGTATATCTTGCCTTGGAATTGTGAAGGTAACTTATATTACTGATGGATGCAATGGAATTATATGCAAAAACGGCAAAATTGATAGTATGTCATACATGCACTGTCCAAAAGAATCGAAAATTGATGCAGTCTTTTGCGGCAAAGTTCGAAAAAATATCACTGATTTGAAAATGATGCCTGTAGGCCCACGTCCCGTTACATGCCGTGGTATATCTTGCCTTGGAATTGTGAAGGTAACTTATATTACTGATGGATGCAATGAAATTATATGCAAAAACGGCATAATTAGAGGTATGAAAAAACGCCGCAGCTGTCCAAAAGAAACAGATATTGATGAAAGTTATTGTGATAGAGTTCGAAAGTACGTCAGCAATTACAAATCGATTTTATGTCATGGTGTATCCTGCTCTGATGTTCCTAGAATATATGGACATGCAAAGATATTTGATGGATGTAATGTCATCATATGCTTCAATGACAAGCAGATACATAGCTCAAAGAGAAGATGTCCGATTGAATCTAAATCATCGAAAGCTGATAAAAGTCGATGTGATGCAGTTCGAAGTCAGGTTAATGGACTCAAAAGACTTTTTACATGTCATGGTATATCTTGTCTTTATATTCCAGGGAGGAGACGCATATTTGATGGATGCAATGAAATCTCATGTGTTGATGGCAAAATGAAGGATATTACAAAGATAGGTTGTGCAATGGAAACGAAATCATCAGCGATTGACAGAAAGCGTTGTGATAGAGTTCGAAAACATGTGAATGAATACAAAGTACGCACACCAACTGTTACATGTCGTGATATTTCTTGCTCTAATATTCCGGGAAGAAAAATTATATCCAATGGATGCAGTAGTATAGTTTGTGATAATGGCAAAATAAGGCATACGACATTGAATCTTTGTCGGAAAGAATCTGATTCGTTTGAGAAGTACAAACCATATTGCGATCGAATTCGAAAAAATGTCACTGCCTTAAAGAGGCCTGTAACATGCTTGGGTATATCTTGCCTGTTTATTCACGGAGTGAGATCTATATTTGATGGATGCAATAAGAAAATGTGCATTAATGGCCAATATAAAGCCTCCACATTTACACCTTGCCAAAGAGAACGTCAATCACCAGAGTTTAAAGAATACTGTGATGAAGTGCGTTCGAAAGTGAAGATGTTGGAAAGACGTGTGGCATGTGATGGAGTGTCCTGTTACAATATTCGTGGCAGCCGCTTCATTTTGAACGGATGCAAATTTATCCTCTGTGATCGCGGTAAAGAGGTAGGTTCAATTGACGGCAATTGCCCAAGAGAGTCATATAAAGACAAATACTATTGCGATGCCATTCGAAAGGGGGTTGATTCATTAAAAGCATCGCAACTCATGCGATTCCGTTAGTTACTGTTTCATCATTAATTAAGCGCTGAAACATGTTTATAGTGTACATGTTTATTTGTTTGCACCAGTCACTCATCGAAAGGCTTTAAAGACTCCTACAATAATCCTAACGCTTTGTGACAACAAGTGCCTGGCACATTCGACTGACGCAGACATTTTGGAACATCCATGAATATGTCTACTTAAACCATCATCGTCTAACTTTATGATCCTCTGGTCCAGTGGTCGCTATACAAAGTACAGGATAAACGCATATTCTCCTATGTTGCAATATATTTTGGATAAACTTTGATTTGTTTTTGTTTCTGCTGTCAATGCACTCCGCATATACAGTATCATGTATATATAAAGAGAGAAAACATTAAAAAGCAAATGCTTTAAATAATTAAGAAGTGAACTCACTGAGAATCAAAACTCAATTTAACTTAAATGCCAGTCGATTTCTACTGTCTATGACGGCTTCCCAAGGCAAACTGATTTATTAGGGCAGAATACAAAAAGAAATGTGAAATCATTGATATCAAACTTATTAAAGACGCATGCATATACAATTGTGAAGCAATTAAAGTTACATAGCATTCAAGAAGGACTAAACAGGTTACTTAAATATATCTCTTTCAATTCTCGATCAATGCGAGTGGCTGTGGGCGGCAACTGAAAAAATGGGGCAGCAGTAAACTTACCTCCTCCACACCTAGAAATATGACCACTAATAGTGGCGTCTTCTCCGTACTAGCGAGGTCTTCGGCGCATTAAAAAAAAATTTACCAACATTTATAAAAATGAAAAGTTTAATCATTCATTAGATTTCATTTAAATTCGATAGCTTCTCGTGATAGCTGTGCACAGCTTTCTGGCTCAAAATCACACGCTCAAACTCAGAGTGAACAGTTTTGCAGCGAGTGGTCGAATCACAGTTGCTTTCTTCGGAAAATTAGAGGACACACCGCTGGTGGTGTGTTCAGACGGAGCATTGATGTTCAGAGAGAGTGCTGTGTGACTGTGCGTGTGAGACAGTAAGCGCACACTCTCGCCAATATTGGCTTTCCCGATAGACATACTGCTTTGGCTTCTCCAATTTTTACAATGAAACTCTACGCAATTCTTGATCGAGGCGCAGTACGTAAATATAGAAAGGGAAGCGCAACACAATTGTTCCTGTCTTCGTTTCTTGTCAGAGAGGCCACGCCGTCTACAATGGAAAATGATGACGTTCAGACAACGACTGCCTTCAGATGATGAGCTTTCACCAATGAGTGCAGAGTAATGCATCTTACTCGTACATCAGATTCGGTAGGATTTCACAATTTCATATTACGTGATTGATGCTGTGTGACGCTATGTTTAGTACTGTAAATGAGGCCATAACAAACGCCTTTCAACCGGAGGGAATATAAGATGACAGTCGCCGAGCAAGGTAGGCCAACACCTGATGTAAAAATTGAAAGCACTCACAGAGAAAGAATTAAGGAATACGCAAGATATTTTAATGCATCAAAATTTCAAACATGTGAGTGGCTGACCGGTCTCGAGGAACGCAAGAAACTCTTGTTGGCCTAGCCTCCTTATTCTCGAGAAAATGTGGTCCGGACAGATAGGGGGCATAGTAATCTCAGTTCCTTGAGTAATAAGGCGGTGAAGCGACATGAGCAATCAACTTCTCATGTGCACATTCACTTGGCCTTAAAAAATGTTCGGGAAATTGATAGTAAAAATTCATCTTTCATGAAAATTAATGTTGCAACATAAAAAATGTGTGGTATAGAAATAGGACTCCAATGCCGAGCGAAGGCCTATGGTCTGGGAGCACGCGACGCCACTGTGTCCACTGACTATATAACATAAAATAACTGTATTGTATATGTATATATATATAGTCGAATGTCGGTTAAGCGATCAGTCGATGCTGGTCCCTGCCGAATTGATAGACATGTGGCTAGACAACAGTAGGTCCCAAGGTCTCGCTTGTATCAATAGTCGACCGCATATATATATATATATATATATATATATATATATATATATATATATATATATATATATAAATATACCGACACTTGAAAGTATAGAAGAGATAACACAATAATTGGGGCCCAACCGGTTTCACCTTTCTCAAGGGTTCTCAGGGCTATCATGAAGTCTATTTAATTCAATAATCAAGGTTGGAACAATTACAGTAATTGTAATTGTGTAATTAATTAGAAGTTTTGAAGTAATTGCAACAGTAATTGTAATTGAAGATTTTGATTTTAAAGTAATTGTAATTATAATTGTAATTGCTGAGGTTCAACTGTAGTTGTAATTATAATTGTAATTGAATTTTTATGATGTAATTGTAAATGAAGAAAAATGTCGGTCAACTGCACGTCAATTACTTTTGTCTTTTCGGTTAGACGAAGCACAAAATCCAAAGATTGCTATATTGAAAATTGAAAGTATTCAGTTTTTGCACGTTTTTGTTTCTGTATCTTGATATGCTTCTACTCGTAAAGTCTTTTTGAATCAGTTTGAAAGTTTTCTGTATACTGCATGCTGACACGAGAAGAGGACACAGTGTTTGTTTCGGCATCTACACAATGGATTGATGACATTTTATTTGATCGTTAGTCGGCAATGACTGCGTGTGCGCGTGCTTATGATGTAAGGGGAGATGACACTATCAGTTCATCAGAGCAGGGACGGCTATACAATAATAAACGTTATTGTCTAATCTTTCCTGATCACTGATCAGAGACAGGCGTCTGCCTTAGTCGTTACTCGATTCGCTTAATAAAGAACACTAAAGATTCCAACACAAACAAAATAACTTGAGGTCGAATCGCCAAACTTAGACAAAGATTCATCACTGCAGAAGATGACTTTGCCTCTGGCTGGGAAGCTGCACAGACCGGACAGGTCAATTTTGGGACCAGATGCATTCCGATCACTTCTTCTTATTAAATATAACTTTGAGCATCTTTCTAAAACAATATTTTTGTGTTTGTGTAAATATAATTTCTAGTTAAAAGTTGTGAATTCATCTATCTGAATGTCTTTTTTACAGACACTATTATTCCCCTCTTACATAGGCCATAGTATGCAACTGGCATGCTGATTGCTGATACGATGTATGATGAAATGTTATATGATACAGTAACGCGTTGAATATAGTTCTTACGCTTAACTAAATCCTTGTTTAGCTAATACTCGTGAAATCATTCAGCCTAACTCTCGCGCACTATAGCCCACCTCTATGTGATAGCTAGTAGAGCAGTCAGCAATCAGCATAAGCCTGGTATCAATGAATCAATGATGTGAAAAAAATCAGTTTTCTCTCCCGAGTAATTTAATGCCACTAAATAATTACGAATAAAAAATATGTACACAGCCGACGTTTCGGGTCCAGACGCTTTCTCAAGGCAAGGCAGCAATAAAAAAAACTGGTATCAATATTTATGACGTGATGTTCCACACGCTTAGACTACTGTTAAGTGTTGATACAGGCTCATAAATGCACATATAGCCTACAATCCCTACATGCACAAGTGTAGCCTACATACAGGTCTGATTATGTGCCGCGTTTTACCGAATAATTGGAATGCATTTACAACAAAACTCACAAAATTGAAAGTGTCATAATATGGGCATTTTCGAATTTATACATTAATATTTCCTATAATTTACGTCAATCTCTAGTAAACGACACAGGTGAGAGGTCAACGTATTAATAAACAGAGGTCCTAGCTTTAATATAAAAGAATGTATATGGAGGAGAATGACTTTGCATGGGTATGGGACGATCCTTATAGGAGGAGATGGCGCATCTTTTTTTGGGCGTTAACTCCGTTTTTAGAAAAAGGCCTACCTAAAGTAGCATAATAGTTGCCTGATGTTAATTATGACTCAGAGACAGACTACTCATCCTGGTTCTGGCGGTTAGGATGACTGACTAGGATGAAGTTTTTGGTATGCGCCATTTTAAAGTGATCATTAGAAGGTTGCAACATTGCAATAGCAATAGGCCGTACTTCTTTCTCTATCTTATACTCAAAATCAAATTTACCAAGACTTTAAATAGTTTTGGACAACTGACTCATAATTGAGCAACATTGCTCGGAAAATCGATGTAATTGTAATTGTAATTGCAAGGTCACACATGTAATTGTAATTAATTGTAATTGAAAATTTGATTTCAGTGTAATTGTAATTGTAAAAGTTCAACAGTAATTGTAATCGTAATTGTAATTGAAGAAAAATTATGTAATTGTTCCAACCATGTCAATAAAACATTCAAAATTAGCATGAACTGAGATGTAGATTTACAGGCTAAGAATTAATATAGAATTATTGGAAGCATGCAAAAATAAATATCTACATGTACAGAAGACCAAAGAAATCACAGCATGTAAAATATTTATCATGCCTTATTCAATATTGGTCTAAGGATCTCTATGCAGATTTTCTCCTTTTCTTCGCGACATATTTTTCCATAATTGGGGGTTAATTTCACGATGGTCATAACCAGGGCTGTGGAGCCGGAGCCGAGCCGGAGCCGGAGCCTTAAGGAGCCGATGGTTTTGGTCGGAGCCGGAGCCGATTTATCACAAAGGCTCCGGCTCCGATAGTTTGAGCTTTGATATAAATCTAGAATTTTGAAAGTTATTAATTGGCATCATAAAAAAATTAAATCATTTGAAATCTAAAGATATGTCTTTTAAGTATACCAATGATCTGTCCTCCACGATGTCTTTCTTTGCAGTTGCCGCCTTCTTTTGTATTATATTTATTATATATTTACACACATGTGTAATATTTTTTTATTGCATATGTTTCGTAAGACTAATTTCCATATTGACAACGTATTCTCCAAAATCCATTAATTTGAAGACTTGTTATATGCATGCTAACTAGATGATTGTAGATTCCTAGAGACAAGTCGCCAGTCATTTATGTACACATTTCCAGTTCAGTCAGCAATGTCTTAAATCTAATACGGTTACTATGTAGGCTATCATCTGTCGGTATGGCTACTGGCAGAAGCTACTGGCATCTGTGACAATGCCAATTTCCTTAGATTGTATTGTAGGCTCTTGTGCAGTCCCCAGTAATGGGAAGAAGACCGTTCCAGGACACCATAAAATTCAAAAAAATAGTATCTTTAAAAACAACATAAATTCATGAATTTAGACCTTTTTTCAGGTTTTTAAGACCTAAATACATGAATTTGGTCCATTCAAAAAATACCATTTTTTTCAAAAATGGTATTTTTAAAAACGACATAAATTCATGTATTTAGGTCTTAAAAACCTGAAAAAAGGTCTAAATTCATGAATTTGGTCCATACAAAAAAATACCCAATTTTCAAATTTTTCAAAATCTCAAATTTGAGAATTACAATTTTCACCCCCAAAATCATGACCGTTCCAGGACACCGAAAATCATAAAAGTTGAGAATCTCAAAATTTGTGAATAACAATTTTTACCTTGTAAATCATGACCGTTCCAGGACACCGAAAATCATAAAAGTTAAGAATCTCAAATTTGAGAATTACAATTTTCACCCCCGCTTAAATCATGACCGTTCTAGGACACTGAAAATTGGTATTTTTAAAAACGTCTTTTAAATACATTTTTCAGGTTTTTAAAATATATCATGTGACTAAAAATATTTCTTTAAAAATGGAAGAAACAAAAATGGAAGAAACCTCAAGACTATATCCTTCGTTATCTCAATTAAAAATAAGTGAATTGAACCTTGAAAAGATGAATAAAGAAAAACACAAAGATAGAGTTAGGTATATGAAAGATAAGGAATCTCAATTATTATTAAGATTAGAGCATTATAAAAAATTAAGAAAGAGATGGAGTAAAGTTAAGAATGTAACACAAGGAATTGGCATATTCTTAACAATAAGTTTAGGTACTTTAACAATTGTTATATCTTCAGGTGTTTTAGTAATTCCAGTAGTTGCTACAGCTTTAACAGGTACGGGTGTTTTTGCAACTTCACTTGCTACAATGTTAGATAAATCTTTAATATCAAAGAAACGAAAATCATTAAAAACTAAGCATTTACATATTAAAGAAGTCTATGATAAACTACACTACTACTTTCAAAGAGTATGTGATGATAATGTTATTACGCTAGATGAGATTGAAAAATTTGATCAAATAGCTAATGAAGTAAATCAAATATCATTTCAATTACAGACAGAAAAAGTAGATGATAAGAATAAACAGGATGGCAAAATTTCCAGTGATGGTAAAACTTTTAGTGATGGTAAAACTTTTAGTGATGATAAAATTTCTAATGAAGAAAATGATAAAATTTTTTTAGAAGAGCTAAATACTTTATTAGACAAAACTTTATTAAACAAAACTTAAAACGAGAAAACTTAATACGAGAAAACTTTAAACGAGAAAACTTTAAACGAAAAGATTACAAACAACAAAGCAATAAAAAAATAATTTGTTCAGTAAAATGTTTTTGCTGTATTCCAATGTTACCACAAAATTCAAATGTTATATTCTAAAAAAATAGATAAAATTAAAGCTGATAATAATAAAAAAAATAAAATATTAAAACATTATATTTGTATATTTTTATCACTTGGTAAACAATTGTTCGATAACTCTTTCATGGATTTTTTTATCAATATTAATTGTAATGAAGCCATAATCTTTTGACCAAGCATTATTACACGATTGTTTAAATTCATCTTTATCTCTTATACATAAATCTCTTAACAAATCACTTAAGTTTCTTGCATTTATTTCAAATAGTATAAATATATTTGCATTCTTTCTAATAACACTTCCGTCTAATGAATACATACTTTGTGTTAAATAAAATACACTACAGTTATTATGTCTACCTCTTGTGAAATAATTTCTCTGAACTGACTGACTTCTATCATTAACACAATCATCAAAAATTACACAATTTTTCATTGTTTTATCTAGTTTACTAGGATCTTGCATATTACCACTATCATCTATTAATTGTATTTTTATATGCTTATTTTTATTGGATTCAACTAATTGTTTATTTTTTGCTGCTTCTTCACACCACAAATTTATTTCTTCTTCATATTCAGATTTTTCGTATTCTTCGAATAGAGAAGCAATTGCTGTTTTTGTAAGATTATTTTCAAATCCATATTTTAAAAATTGATAGACGGGTTGTTCTGCTGTTGTTGTATATATTATAAGATTGTTATAATCCAAAAAGTTTGGTGTCGTTAAAATTTTAAATAATAGATATGTTTTTCCACATCCTGATCTTCCGCAAATAACTGCTAACACTTTATTAGATAAATTTGGATGATGATTAAATTTAAGTTTTTTTTTATTTAAAGACATTTCATTCATTTTTAAAGTAATAAATTCATCCATTATTGAATTAGTGTTTTTAGAAACAAAAAAATAAAAAAAAATTTTAATTTAAGTTTATTTTTATTTTTTTGTTTCTAAAAAGATTGAAAAGATTGAAAAGATTAATAAGATTAATAATGAAAATGATAAAAAAAATTAACTTCTCTAGTGTAGCGTGAAAGTTTATACCTCCCGAACCAAAAGATCTATCATAATCTCTTCACCTCCAAAATTTATTTCTTGTCCTTTCTCATCAGTGATTCTAATGTTAATGTTGTTAATAGTTTTTCTTGTAATAGGGAAATATATTAATGTTTGGGGAAATACAATTAATCTATAACCAATGGGTACAGTAAAAGCTGGAAAACTGAATATTAAATTTGACAATTTACCATTTATATATCGTCCTTCAATAATGTCACAATGTACAACAATTGAATTTATTTCAGTTATTTTTGGAATCTTCTCACCTAAATGATAACCTTGACTGTAGGTTTGTTTATTAAATCCTAATAGCTTTGACAATGATCTATCATGATTAAAATCAACTTGATGATTTTCGTCTAAAGTAAGAGAAAATTTATTAACTGCCGGTTCAACTGCAAAATGTAATTGTTTCTTATCTTTAAATGGTATACCTAAATGTCTCTTAATTTCATTTGATATTGATTCAACTTCGTAAGAACCAGGAAGAAAAGTTAGTATTTTCCATGTTTTGCCTTTATCAGTAGAATATCTAAATTGATCATTCACATCTTTGATAACGTTTTGAATAGTGTTAAATGTAGAGAAACTAGTCAATGCAATTTGATAATTTTTATTTTGTTCCAAATGTAGAATAGGTTCTAAATTACAAGTGTGTGATGAAGTAGTTGTTATAATTTTTAATGTCGTACTAAATTTTGATGAACCCAAAATCTCTGTTAGATTTTCTAAATGATTATTAATTTTGTCTAAATCTGCTGAACACATTTTTAAACTAAAAATTAAATAAATATTTTTTTATGAAATATTTTTTTATAAAAAATTAGAAACAACATATTTCAGCTACACTTTTATAATCCTCTTCATTTAGAATCTTCTTTTCTAACAGTCTTTTTAATATAGCATGAATTTCATTGAAACTAGAATTATGACCTTCTTTTATTGCTGATATTAAAATATTTAATCCATTTAGTAATTCTTGTGGATCATCTGGTAAAAATATGGTTGTTTCTGTTTTCTGTTTTTCAGATAAACCTTTTCCTACTTTAACTCCCGTTGATAATAAATTTTCTAATTGTTTATAACGTCTAAGAGATTTTACTACACCAACTCTATCTAACATAGCTTTATATTTTATGAGATCTTCTACAGCATAATTTTTTAAATCTGCTCCTCTTAAAAGATCAACAAAATTTCTATCTAAACTAATAGGTTTTTATCTGGCGTAAAAATTAATCCTCGTAAAGGTTGTGGAAATATTTCTTTTCCGCTAAGTTAAAATCTTGCAAATATTTTTTTATCTAAAAAGAAAGTAGAATGTTCGAATAACATAGATTTTGGTAATTTTTTATCTATGTTTGATTCTAGTAATCCATAGTCATCTAATAGTGTTTTAAGTACAGGATCCACTATATCAACACGTTTTTCATTAAGTTCTTTTTCAAGAGTTTTTAATGGTTCGATTTTTCATAATCAGTTTTTACTTCTTCAGTTAATTTTAATTGATTAAACATATCAGATTGAATACCAGCTTTTGTCATTCTATTTTGAAGATGATTTTCTTTCATAATATTTCTTTGTTTTATTAATTCGTCTAATTGTTTTATTCTTTTAAAATTATCAGCTCTAACTTTATCCATTTTTATATGATAATTTTATATTATTTTATATTATAATTTTATGTTATATTATTATATTATTTTATAATATTTTATATTTTTATATTATTTTATTATATTTTATATTTTTATATTATATATCAAATTTGTCTATCTTAGAAATTAGAAAATTAAAAAGGTGAAGTAGTTATTCCATCAGGTAAAATTTTTCTTTTATCATCAAATGGATCTAATGCTAATTTATGTTCTTCTTTTAAATACATTTTATGTTTTTTTGAATTAAGTCTATAATTACATGCTGTTTTTATTTCATTATTAAATAATGCATTTTTATAATCTTGAAATGTTATTTGATTAGCCACTGATGCCTTTGAAATTCCTTTTAATGTTTTATGTGTTTTAATATTATTAGTTGTATCATAACAATAACATTTAGATTTTAAAAATATAGCTTCTGTTATGAAATCTTCATTTCCTTCTAGTTCATCTTTTACTTTACATAAATCAGAAGGATGAATGATATCTTTTATTTTATTAATTTCTTCATCAAGTGAAGAATTATACGGTATTGTTAATTCTAAGAAAACAGAATCGGTATCTGTAAAGTGTAATTTATAGTTTTTGCCATAAGCAGGTGCTAAATAATCATATATAAATCTATACATAAATAGTTTAGCTAATTCTAATATAGTGAATCCAATAAAATTAAACTTATCATGTTTTACGCTAATTCGACGTAAATGTACAGCACATAGTTCATCACTAAATCTAGTAGTTCTTTTATATGTAGGTTTCCTTGTTAAATTTTGAAATCTATCTTTATCATAAACTATTTCAATATTTTGTCTATTACGCACATTTTCTAAAGTCTTACCATAAAATGCATTATTCATTAATTTAAAGAAAACGTTTCCAAAATCATCTTTATTTCTTTTAGCTATTTTACGTTTTTCAATATTGAACTCTATATAATTTTTTAACCATTTAGATTTTCTATACTCTAGTTTTCGATGTATTTTGGTGAGAATCATTCCATGTTCTAAATACCAATCTAGCATTCTTCCTTCAACAACATACTTTCCTTTATTGCTTTGTGTTAACATAAGTTTTTTTGTTGGCCTATATTTCTTAGGAATTAAAGATTTTTGATAATCTGAAAAATCTTTTATAATGGGAATTTTGTTTTCTGGGCAGAAAGGATAATATTTTGTTGCGTCTTTTATATAATCAGGGTATACTAAATCAACTTCATATATATAACCAAAATTACGATTTCCATCATATGTTTTTTGATAAACAAGATTATTACACCATGACATTTCACCTGTTGGTAATTCTTGTATCATGCAAGAAGAATATAAGCTATTAAAATCATAATATAATAAATAGTTTTCTCTCATGAATTCATCAATTGCTTTTTCACGTTCTACTCCTTCTCGTTTCGTTCGAAAAATTTCTAATATTTTTTCTTTTTCTTCTGGAGATAAAGGTTTCATTATTCCATATTCTTGTGGATTTACTTTCTTATTATAACATTTAACATATCTATTACCTAAAACTGATGAAACTCCACCTCTAATTCCAGATTCAAAAAATAATAATTTATCATATGTATTTTCTTTATAATGTTTAAGTTTAACATTTGTATGTTTTAATCCTGCTAACCATGTTAAACCTGGTGTAGAATAACAATAACATGGATCTATTCCGTAATATTCTAAACACATGTCACGAAAGTTTTCGAAAAGATCAGCTAGTATTAATACATCTATCTGTAGATATTTCATTGTATAATCATACATTGTTTTACAATTTAACTCTCTCCAATTCTTTTCAGCTTCTGCATAGTCTTCTTCAGATAATTGTGATTGTTTTAATGTTGATTTAAATTTATTTATTGGAGGAAGTTGTTTTTCTTCCATAATTTTATTCACAGAATTAAAATCAGTCTTCGACTGTGAACCACAGGTTTTATCTCCAGTTATATCAGTCTTCGACTGTGAACCACAGGTTAAATATTCATACGGAAATATGCCTTTTAAAGGTTTTAAATTATATTTATTTAATATTTTACATTGTTCGGGTTTCAAAGTTTTCCCATAACATCTAATGAATAAGGAGTAAAAAGTCTAAATGCATCTAAAATTCTAATACAACCTAATTGCATTGAAAAATATTCTTCTTCTTGTTTACATAGTACATTTATTTTTTGTTGTTGTAATTTTTCAGATGAAAATAAATCTTTCATTACTAGATGGAAATCATATTTAGAACCATTGTAGAAATATAAAGGAACAAAGTTATATTTAAATTTATTAGCATTAAGATTACAAGAATTATGTGCTGCACCTCTATATAATCCATTTAGATGATCATGATCTTTTACCTTATCAAAATATCTACCTCTGCCAGTTTTATATTTACTTGTAAATTCTTTTCCACAGTAATAACAATTTATTTCATCATAAAATTCTTTTCTTTCTTTTTCTGTTAATGGCATCATTGGAATATTTGTTTCAAGCAATTGTGAAAAACGTCCTTGTAATTCTTCTACTTTCTTTGTAAACATTTCTGAACTATCTTCACCATAGTATTGTAAATATTCTGATTTAAATAATTCAGGATAATTTGAATGAATGTACATTCCCCAACATAATGGTTTTTGTTCAAATAAATATTTTTCTTTACTTTGTTCAGCTACACTTTTTCCAGAATTACAAACCGAAGGTTCTAGGGCTTGGCCCGTACCATTTTCAGAATCGGGTGAAGCCCTGGAACTTTCCGTTCGATTTTGTACCATATTAACATTATAAGCTTCAAAATCACAATAAATAGTAAAGGGTACTTTATTTTTAAAATACCATTTATTATATTCTAAATAATCATCTTTAGGAAAAGTATTTTGAACTGCTTCATTTTGTTGGCAATTCTCCAAATGTCTATTCATTTCTTCTAAAGTTCTAAAACTTGTCATACATTGAAGACAAGGAAAATTTTTATTATCTGAAGTTTTTGTGAATATAGAAACATCTTTACACAATATAAAATGACCCTGATAATATAATATATTCGCTTGTGCTGGTTGTTTTGACTGTTCTAATTTTACAAATTCATCTTTATATATTTCATGTGTTTCATTAATTTCTTTTGTAATATTAAATGTATTTTGATGATAATTTTGATTTAATATTTGTAGCTGACAAATATATTCTTTATCATATTGTTCTTTGTATTGTTGTAGACATTTTTTTAAAGATTCATTTATTTTTTGTTTGGTTTCATTTTCTTCATTATTTTCTTCATTTAATTTTTGAATTGTTTCTATCTTATTTCGATATTTATGGCCATATTCTTGTACTAATATTTTTGTTTGTTGTTGATAATCTGTTTTACATTTTTGTAAACTTTTATTTAAATTTTCTAATTTTTGTTGATATTCTGAAGATAAAGATGAATATTTGTAATTATAATCATCATTACGTCCTTTATAATTATTATGATTAATCATTATTGGTGATATTGTTTTAACAAGTTCAAATTTTTCAGTACATATTATATTTCCTTGGTAAAAAATATTATGATGCATGTAATTTCCTCTATCATTATATACTATTTCTGATTGACATAAATTTTTATTATTCAAATAAAATTTTTTTGAATCTGAGTAAAGTGGAATAATTTTACCAATAGAAACATAATTCACATGTAATTCAAAAACATTTACTTCAATTAAATTTTTATTCTTTTTATGAAACTTTATTAACCTATTATAATCATATGGAAATTCATCTAAGCCATCAGAGAGATCAAATTCATTTATGTATTCTTCTTTATTGTAATGACTTAGTCTTTCTTTGTGATATTCTGCAGGATGTAAATGTGCTATAATACACCACAGATACTTAACACTTCCCAGATGAGATTGATAACTTCTTTTTGTTTGTAATTTTTTTTCACATAAGACACAATAAAACTGATCCATTTTTTTTATTTTTTATTTTTTTAGAGAAAATTTGAGAAATTTTTTTTTTTAAAAAAAATTTATGTTTTAATTTTTAGAGAAAAAAATTCTAAAATATATATATAATGGAAAAATTCTAATATATCTGTAAAATTATGATAAATTTGTTTAATTATTAAGTATTTCACTTACACCATTTATTAATGGTTTTATATCATTATATGTTTTTTTGGCTTCATCAAATGTAGATTTGGCATCAGAAAATGTAGATTTAACATCAGATATTATTGGTGTTGCTTTTCTTAAACCGTTTCTAACATCATTTATTGCAATTTTTAAATAGTTTAATGTTTCATTATCTTGTAATCTGTTAGGTATTGGTATACCAAATTTTGCATTTAAATAATGATCAAAATAAAAATAAAATGTATCAGGAATAATTTTTAGTGGTACTTTTGCTTCAGACTCTAAAAAGATAATTATTTGTTCTATAACTTGATTTGATAAATGTTTTGTATTTGCATATATTCTAATATCAAAATCTTGAGAGTTATTATAGATTTCATGTTCAGTATCTACTAATATATTTAAATCTTTATCATATACTTGCATATGTTCACTTATGGTGTCAACACGTATTATTCCGTATTTATGTTGTGTATAATATGATAAAGGCATATTCATTTTATAATTTTTATTAATATCATTAAAGAATGCTGCATTATTTTGTGTATTTGTAAAAAATGTTTGAATGTTTTCTCTAATCTTATTATCTACATCACAAGCTTTATGAGCTAATACAACTATTTGAATATTTTGATGTCTTCCTTTTGTAAATATTTCTGACATATTTTTTTGTTTTGATAAACTTGCAACATCATCTAAAATTAATAAAGATTTATTTTCAGGTGTACCAGCAAAACTTTCCATATATTGTAACTCATCTAATTGTTTATCATTATAGACCTTTGTAAAAGTTGGCCATTCAGAAGTATGCATACAAAAAATATGTACTTTTGTTTCGTCCTTATAATATTGGTTTATATATTTTTTAATAAACGTAGTCTTACCACTTCCAGTTTTACCGTAAACAATGAAATGTAAATTTTCTTGATACATTTTACCTTGTTTAATATTTTTATTATTAGTTTTATCCTTAATCTTATCCTCCTCAGTCTTCCATCCTTTAAAAGTTTTAATTTCTTGTTTATAAAAATTTATCCTCTTTTGTTCCTCTGTTAGAAAGTAACCCCATTGATTTCCAATACATATAACAAGATGATAAATAAAAAATATTAAAATACATGCTAACAATATTTTTATACAATGAAATTTTAAAAAATTCCAAAGACGTGTAAGATCTGATTGTGGTATTTTTTTATTAAGAGATGAATTAGGGAAAAAAATTTTTTTTGGTGATGTCTCTAAATATTTTTTATTATATATATTTTTATCTATATTATTATATCTAGTATTATGTATAGGATTATCTACAATATTATTAATATCTTTGAGATTCGGATCTTGAGGGGTTAGTGTATCTTGAAACTCAGTGTTATTCATATAATTATTTATTATTTCATTAAATACATTAAGAGATTTATGACGACTTAGATTACTTTTATTACTTTTATCACTTTTAATTATAACCGGTGAATATAAATCTTCCAAATTTTCGTTTTTATTCATTTAATATTTTTAAAATAAAAATTTAGGAATTATTATTTTTTAATTCCGGACTCAACCTCTGTAGAACCTCCGGAATGTGTCGGAATTTTTTTTCCTATACTCAAAAGAAGTATTTTTAGTCCTCTCCTCTCTTCCGGAATGCTTAAGAATATTTTAATAAAATGATATTTTGTTCTTTATAAAAAAATAACATTTTAATATATATAAGATTATTTTAGTAGAAATAGAAATATTTTAATATATATAAGATTATTTTAGTTGAAATACAACTATTTTAGTAGAAATACAACTATTTTAGTAGAAATACAACTATTTAAATATATAAGACTATTTTAATAATAAAAGTAATTTAACTAATATAAATTATTATTGTTTTAATATAAATTATTATTTTGATATAAATTATTATTATGTTGATTATTATGTTGATTAAGTTTTTGACATAGTGTTACATGTCGCTGAAAATTCTTCTTTAATATAATTTTTTGACAACCTCTACATTTAACTTTTTCTTTTAAACAATCCTTACACTGATATTTACTATCATAAAACTCTGTCTTAGGTTTAGTAATTTGACAACTTGTACATTGTCTTGTAGAACTTATACAAGAATTATAATGATTAGTAATTCCTTGAATTGTAAAATATTTATTACAATTACGACATAACTGATCTTTTAATTTATCTTTTTTATTTTTTTTAACCTCTTCTGGTTGTTCGCATAATTTTAAATGACGTGCAAAATTTTTAGACGTTATATTTTTATTACATCCGGAACATATTTTTTTGTTATTACATTCAACAAATTGATTTTTATCAACATAATTATTTTGTGCTACATTATTATTTTGAACAAAAGGATTATTTTGTGCTACATTATTATTTTGTGCTAAATAATTATTATTATTTTGCCTAGGTGTATTTTGTCTAGCAGTATAAAGATTTTGTTCTTTATCTGAAATAAATAAATGCTTTAATCTTTGTAATGGTTGCTCTGATTGAATATTATTATCATACTGAATACTATTTTTAGGTTGAATACTATTATTAGGTTGAAATTGATTCATATGCATACCACATGGTGTGTTTTTCATATGAGAATATAATAGCGTTTGATTTAAAAAACGCATTTTGCAAACTTGACAAATTTGCGTCATTTCCATTTTTTTATTTTTATTAGAAAAAATTTTATTTTTATTAGAAAAAATTTTATTTTTATTAGAAAAAAATTTTTATTTTTATTAGAAAAAAATTTTATTTTTATTGTTAAAAAATGATGTTACCAAATGTTGGTGGAGGTGCATATATCCCGAATAATCGTGAATCAGAAATAGAACTAGAAAATTATATCATGAAAACTGGAGACGTTTTATCTGGTCCATTGCATCTTTCTATTCTTCCGCAACAAAATACAGAGTTAACAAATAAACAATATGTTGATACACAAATCAATGATTTAAGAGAAAAATATATAAACGATGTTATGGTTCCACTGATGAATGAATTAAAGTTGCTAAAACTTAATGACAAATCATTAAACGAAAAATTATTAAAACTTGATAAAAAGGATAGAGAGCTAGAAGCAGATATAGCAAAACTTTTTAAAAAGATTTCTGAACAATCAAAAATTTTAATATTACTTTCTATAAATTTAAAATCTGCAGTCATTAAAAATAAACATCAGATAAAAATGTTAAAAGAACAATTAGAAGATGAAATAGAAAAACTACCTGAAAGAATTAAAAAAAATTTAAAACTGTTACAAGCTACATTCCAAAAAAGTGTGAATGAATTGAGTTCTAAAATTACTCAACAAATTAAAAAAATAAATCATTTCAAAATTGAAGTAAAATCACTTAATGAAAAAGTTGATAAAATGAAAACTCTTTAAATCAATTTAGAAAATGAATTAAAGAAAAATTTACAAAACTCTAAAGAAAATAAAGAACAGTTAGATTCCGTTAAAAGAAAAGTAGATGGTCTTAAAGTTCAATTAAATGCTTTAAAAACAGAATTAAAGAAAAGTGAGAAAAAACTAGAAATGACTGAAAAAGAAATTAAAGTACATCACACGCTTCTTGATGCAATAGATAAAGTGCAACAAGCAATTAATAAAGTTATCTCGAAGTTGTTAGATATTCATAAACGTAAATCTTAAACGAGTATTGTAAATATTAACTTAAATATTAACTTAAATATTTTTTACCTACAAAAAATAAAAATCATAAAAAATATAAATATAATTTTAAAAATATAAAAATATAAATATAATTTTAAAAATATAAAAGTAGAAATATAATTTTTTAAAAAAAATTTAAAAATATAAAAGTATATAATTTTAAAAATGGATAAAATTAGAGCTAATAATTTTAAAAGAATTAAACAATTAGAAGAGTTAATAAAAGAAAGAAATATTATGAAAGAAAATCATAGAATAAAAAGAATGATTGATGCAGGTTTGGTTCCTGTTCAAGTTAAACCAAAAACGCGATCTGTAAAAGTTAAGAACAAAAAATAAACATTTTTTATAATTTATTTTTTTCCCAAAAGTCAAATTTATTACTAAAAAATGCCTATAATTTATAAACACAATCTTAAACATTTTGCTTCAAATCAAAAAATTGCTCATGAACCATCTATGAAATCTGTTTACCATTATGACAGTGTAGAAACAATCGGAACACAAAAGTTCCTAGGCACCGCAGCTGCCGTTCAAAAAGAAGGGGCTGGCATCTTTTCTGGTATTGGAAGTATCGTTAACTTAATTAAAAATAATAAAGATTTGATTACATCTGCTACAGAAGGAGCAGCTGCTATAGGTAGTACAGCTAGTGCAATATCAAATGCTGTTAAATCACAAAACGAATTAAAACAACTAGAAACTATTCGTAAACTCAAGAATGATTCTGAAGAACTAAAAAAATTAAAAAAACTTTTAGAGGAAACAAAAAACAAAATTGCTAACATAGCTGCAGGGTCTGAGAGTAAACATAATGAAAAAACAATTGAAGAAATAAGAGGTAATGGTGTTAGCAGCGGAGCTGGTCTAGCAAAATTGTAAAATTATATTTTAGTAAAAATTTTTTCTGTGTGTGAGAAAAACAAAAAGTCAAATTATTTTTTATAAAAATGTCTTCGCTTATCGAAAATAAATTTAGATTAGACGATCCTCCGTTCGTCAGTTATAATCAAAAAAAGAATGACTATATAAGAATTGCTATGAATCCCGGATCTTCCAGTAGAGTAAATACTGGAGGAGATTTAATTTTTGAAGTTGATAATCAGCAGAGTTATATATATCTACCTGATTCATTTTTACACTGTGAATATTCTTTGTATAGTGATGCCAATTTTACAACACCATTACCAGATACCGATAATATTGCATTAGAGAATAATTTCTTTCCAAAATTATTTACACAAATGCGTTTAGATGTTGCAACTCAAAATATAGAAACAATAAGTGATTCTCCAGGTGTAATTGATACAATGCTTAGATTTGTAACAATTGGTGAAAATAATAAAAAGTATGAAATCGAAGGTTGGTTTCCTGATACTAATGATGGTATAATTGTTGATGATTTAACTCACGCTGGAACAGATGCCGCAGGAATTGCGAAAGATGTAGAAAATATTGCAAAACATTTAAATAAAACAAATAATGATGCATATAAAGAAAGACGTGAGTTTAACAAGAAAAGTAAACAGACAGTAAATTGGTCATTGTCTCCATTATTCGGATATTTAGATTATGATAAAATATCATATCAATTAAAATTTAAATTAATAATTCATCGTACAGCAAATAATGAATTAATCTTTTTTGGTAAGACTGGAAAAAAAGCATATTTAAAAATTGATAGACTTGAATGGTGGATTAAGCATATTACTCCTAGTTTAGAGGTTGAATCAGCTATTGCAAAAAGATTAAATACTAACAAACCAATTCCAGTAAATTTTCTAAAGCGTACTGCTAGTTCAGTAACTTTTTCCGAACAAAGATTTAACTGGCATTTTACTAGAACTGCGAATACCCCAAGATATTTATTGCTAACTTTTCAAAGAAATAATTCTCCAAGTTTTGATAAGAACAATAATCTCTTCCATATTAATACAATTCGAAGTTTGCAAGTTTCATTAAATCAAACCCGGTATCCAATTGATCCATTAAGATTCGATGATACCAATAATCAATTTATGGAAGGATATGATTCTTATCGAAATCTTTGTATAGAATTTGGAGTTGAACCACAATTAACTCCTGGAGATTGGAGTCATTTATATCCAATTTTCTGTTTCGATTTAAGTGCACAATCTGAAGATATTATTAAAAATGGTTGTGATGTAACAATTAATATTGAAAAAAAAGATTCCACAACTTCATTGATGGCTTATGGTTTATTGCTAGAAGATACAAAATATTCTATTGAAGTTCTTAATGGGAAGATGGCTAGAATAAATTAATTTAATTTTTTTTGATAACTTAAAATTTATTCATAACTAGAATAGATTAAAAATTCTTAACTTAAAATTTTTCATAACTAGAATAGATTAAAAATTCTTAACTTAAAATTTTTTAGTAACTTAAAATTTTTTTATTAAAAATGTCGCAAGCGAAAAGTAATAATAATAATAAAACTGTTGAATTAAAATTACGTAATATTGTTGACAAAAATACCCCTAAAACTATTACTATTAATAAAAAAAAGTATTACATAAGTAAACCAATGATAGAGAATATTCAATTACAAGAAGAAAAGAATGGCGGGATTCTCCCATTAATTCCACTAATAATAGGTGGCATAGCAGCTGCAGGAAGTGTTGCAGGTGGGACAGCTGGTATTGTCCAAGCAGTAAATAAAAATAAATCAGAGAAGGCAGCATTAGAAGAACAAAAACGTCATAATAGAGAGTTAGAGAAAGTTGCTAGGGGAGAAGGAATAGTAGATAATTTTATTAGTAAATTAAAATTAGTTGATGAAGGAAAACGAGTTCTTAAAAATATTCTCCACAATGTTGATGATTTAATTGAAATTAAAGAAACTAAAGATGGTTCTGGAATATATCTAAGTCCTAGTATCATTAGGTAATAACCTCAGAACCTTTGGTTCTATTAGGTAAAACATTTATTTTATTTTATCTTTTTAATTTTTTTATCCTTTAAAATGAATTCTACAAATTCCGAAAATTTAACTAAATTAAAAATTTCTAATTTAGATTTATTGAATTATCTATTAAACAAAAATAAAAACTCAAATTGTAAAATTTATGAAGGTAACGACGACAAACAAAGTTTGGCTACTACCTACGGTGGTGACATACAAAAAACATTAGAAAACTTTCCTGGATTTATTTGGAGTAAATATTCGAAAGAAAAACATCTTCCTGGTCATTCATATACCGGTCCAGGAACTCGATTAGATATAAGACTAGATGAGAATAATAATCCGAAACCAGGTGAAGAACCAATAAATATAGTAGATGCCGCAGCTTACAGGCATGATTTAGCTTATCGAAATCATGATCTAAGTTCTCGACATGCAGCTGATAAGAAGATGATTCAAGAATTAGATAGTATTCAAAATCCTACATTTAGAGAAAAAATTGAAAGAATGTTTGTTAAGAAAGCTTTACAAGCTAAAATATTATTCGGTCAGGGTTTAAATGAAACTAATAACTCCGAGAGCAACGCTCGAACCTACGCGTCTGAAATGACGAATGACCTAGGACGCTATGCCTCCGAAATTCATAAAGAATACAGAAAGCCGAAATATCTATTGAAAGTAAAAGTATTTAATAAAGATGATATTTGGAGTGCTGATCTTATTCATATGCCGAATGAAAGGGACTACAAATACGCATTGACCGTTATAGATTTATATACACGATACGCTTGGGTAAAGCCTTTAAAAAATAAAAGTGGTCTATCAGTTAAATATGCGTTTGAAGAAATCTTTAAAGAAAGTAAGAGAAAGCCAAAAAAATTGTTTGTTGATAAAGGGTCGGAATTTTATAACCGAAACGTTCAGCCACTATTTGAAACTGTTTATTCAACTGAAAATGCAGGGAAGGCCGTAGTGATAGAAAGATTCAATCGGACGTTAAAAAATAAATTATTCAAGAAATTTACTGAGCAAAGAAATCAGAAATGGTTAAAAATATTACCAGGAATTGTAGAAGAGTACAATAATAAAGTTCATTCTGGTATTGAAGAAACTCCAAAGAATGCTTCTGACGACCCTGATTTGATAAGAAAAAAAATATTCGAGAATAATAATTTGAATGAGAGTAATCCGAATTTGCAGAAACTTAAGCCGAAATTTAAAATTGGTGATAGAGTTAGAATATTTAAATATAAGAATAAATTTGAAAAAGGCTTTGTTGGCTATTGGACTAAAGAAATATTTGAAGTTTGCAAAATAAATCAAACTTATCCGATTACTTATGAAATTAAAGATTTAGATAATGAGGATATCAGAGGCCGATTTTATCAAAATGAATTACAACGAACTGATTTTTAATTATCATTATCATTATTATTCAATTCTAACATAATATCTAGAAATGGTACTCCTTCCTGTAATTTCAATAAAACATAAAGACACAATTGCCCACAGTAAGTAGTTCCTGGTTTTTGAATTTGAAACGTATTGTATGTTCCCGTTCCAAGTAATTCTTTTACTTCATTTGTAGGGGGCAAACCGTATGAATCAAAATAATAGTTCTGCTGATGATTTTTAACGCCTGCTGACCAATGTACACCTTTTTCATCTGACGTATGAAGATTTGTCATGAAATTTACAGTTTGAACTTTGTTCCGGGAACTGAAGGTTCCTGTTGGCCTATTTTTTAGGAATTGTAATTCGTCTCTCATTAGAACATGAAAATTCTTTATTCCTAATCGATTAGCGATTTTCTTTAGGTCGAAATTCGTTGTCGTTTGTGTTCCATATAATTTCAAAAACTCATTTATGTTGCTCATTTTATAATAAAAAAATTTCTTAAGGGACCCCTAGAAGTCAGAAGGGGGGGTATTGATTTAAAACTGTTCTCTAATGATGTCTTTCCTTACTACTTAGTCAGAAGGGGGTATTGATTTAAAACATTTTTATAATGATGACTTTCCTTACTACTTAGTCAGAAGGGGGGTATTGATTTAAAACTGATCCACAATGATGTCTTTCCTTACTACTTATTCAATTTTGAAATGATTTAATTTAATCTAAATTTAAACGTTACATTGTTGCATTGTATTAGTAGAGTTAGTGTTTCGCACATCTTTTATCAATAGTAATTCATTACTCATCAATATGTGAAAATTCTTTATTCCCAATTGCTTAGCAATCTCATTTAAATCGAAATTTGACGTGGTTTTGTTTGCCGTATATTTTTTGGTAGTCTCTGATGTTTCTCATTTTAAATGGAATAAAATCTATTTCAGAAATTTTTCAAAAGAATTGCCGTGTAGCAGCTGCTAAAATTGTGTCAGCTGATACGAGTGAAGGAAATCACAGACAATAGCTCATGATACGGGTTGTGAAATCTCATTCACACTATGAGAACAAAAGAACAAAATACAATCTAAACACAATAGACATATGAGAGAGAAGAGAAATGAATGAGCATTTCTCTTCATTTTTGGTTTCCATAACAATCATTCATGCGACATTGCTTTGAATGGAAAAATACACCAACTGTCGAACCGATGTCAGAAAGTTTGTCGACATGGCTGTCGATATGGTTCGATAGTTGGTGTATTTTTCCATTAGCGTTCAAGGTCATTCTATTAAAAGCATATGGGAATTATTCTCATTGAAGACAAGCAATTGTTTTAAAGAATGCATGTCATTGTGAATACAATATTCCTGTAACAGACAGGATCGAGAGAGAGAGAGAGAAAGAATGAAAGAAGTCACGCTGCTCCGTAAAAGTTTAATTGAGATAACGAAGGATATATTCTTGCGGTTTCTTCCATTTCTGAAGTTCCTTCCACTTTTGTTTCTTCCATTTTTAAAGAAATATTTTTAGTCACATGATATATTTTAAAAACCTGAAAAATGGATAAAATTCATGAATTTGAAATTCTTAACTTTTATGATTTTCGGTGTCCTGGAACGGTCATGATTTAAGCGGGGGTGAAAATTGTAATTCTCAAATTTGAGATTCTTAACTTTTATGATTTTCGGTGTCCTGGAACGGTCATGATTTACAAGGTAAAAATTGTTATTCACAAATTTTGAGATTCTCAACTTTTATGATTTTCGGTGTCCTGGAACGGTCATGATTTTGGGGGTGAAAATTGTAATTCTCAAATTTGAGATTTTGAAAAATTTGAAAATTGGGTATTTTTTTGTATGGACCAAATTCATGAATTTAGACCTTTTTTCAGGTTTTTAAGTCGTAAATACATGAATTTATGTCGTTTTTAAAAATACCATTTTTGAAAAAAATGGTATTTTTTGAATGGACCAAATTCATGTATTTAGGTCTTAAAAACCTGAAAAAAGGTCTAAATTCATGAATTTATGTTGTTTTTAAAGATACTATTCTTTGAATTTTATGGTGTCCTGGAACGGTCTTCTTCCCATTACTGTCCCCCCCCCCAACCTACATTTTTCAAAACAATCGATTATTCACTTTGATCAATTTTGATTGGAGGGATAACTCTTCACACTCACACGAATGACCTGACTACAAGTCCTCACATGGCTATAGCAATAAGCGACCCAGCCACTTCTAGTAGCGCCCTATTATTTTAAAGGTATCTCATTCACAATGAATTTCCTTTGACTTCAAAATTCAAAGGGTATATTTCAATGCGAAAAACCCGAAGGCAAATTACAATGTTGACTTGCTGACGAAGTTTGCGACCATGACATCGCAATTACCCACGTAGATTTTTACAACAGCACGGAATGCTTCACTCAAACCGGTGATGCTGAAACGGACATCCAATGGTGCTGCATCTTTTGACCAGAGAAAAAATGGGGGGGAGGAGTGCACAAGAGCCGTATCGTGTAATAATATTTCCCCAAATGTCATAGACCTGTGGATTTCAAGAATTTTCATTATTATTTTTTCCGTCTGTCAACACTTTATGCTGATATCATGCTGACTTATATGTAAACAATAAAAAAGACTGAGACGCTCTCAATAAAGGCGCCTTTTGACCTCCCTTTTCTATTGTCTGTGACATTAAACCGCACGCGCATTCGAAAGCTAGCAAAGTAGA
The DNA here is from genome assembly GCA_907163375.1 of Prostheceraeus crozeri. Lineage (NCBI taxonomy): Eukaryota > Metazoa > Platyhelminthes > Polycladida > Euryleptidae > Prostheceraeus > Prostheceraeus crozeri. The sequence goes on from CAJQUW010010217.1 coordinate 90,367, forward strand.
TGGGATTTCTGCTCGGTGCTCGCAGTCAAATTTTTATTATGCATAGCACCCTGCAACATACTGTGTGATACTCCGAGTTCAGTTTCATCAGCCTAACCATCATCAGAGGAATAGTGGTAATGTGTTATACATAAATTGAATATAATAATATACATGAATCATTGATGAATTATTTGGTGCAACTTTACGCCATAATGAAAAATACGAAATTAATATAATGTAAGTTAGGCCTTAACTTATTAAGTATGCTGCATAGAATTACAAAACTTGTCCTAAACTAGATATTTTTAATTTTTTAAGTATAATTTTCAATTGTACATTTCTAGCCTACACTGCAATGAGGCTATCTAAATTACAATTTCTACAGATGATGAGTCGTGGGCTACCCACCGATCATATTATTCATGGACCAACTTTATTGAATAAAGGCAATAACAAATAACAATAACAACCTAAGCTAGCCTATATACACTTTAATATTCAATAAAGCAATTGATATCTTTATTGATACGGTATATTTGGCTATATAATCGATACCCTTTCCATGTTCGAGTAGATACAGGCCCTATAAGCTATTTAGAGGCATACGCTATCCAGTTTCATATTCAGGCTTTGTTAAAAAGCTTATACTACTATTCGGCCCCTGTGACGGCTAATTAGGTATATCATCATCACTCATGTGGTCTTATTTAATGTAGCCTCGTAGTAGACTGGTTGCAGGCTAGGCCAATTTATATTTAGCCAGTGCGGGAGATCTTTATCTAATTTAACTAATCCTGGCTATAACATTATTTTATCTTTCAGAGATAGTCAATTCATGCAAAAATATATGACAAGTATATTATTTGTCATTATATTAGGCTATTATCATTTTTATTATTAACTTAAGTCGTTGCTTGTTAATGAAAACTAATTTGATGATTGTAGCAAGCCTCTAAAGGCCACACCGTTATCCAAAAAACCCGTTCAACGGATCCAGGATAACCAGCATAGATAGAACCTGAATTTGAAGCCGGAGCCGGAGCCGAGCCGGAGCCTTTCACATCAGTGTCGTGGAGCCGGAGCCGATGAGATAACGCATCGGCTCCACAGCCCTGGTCATAACATAAAATGGGGAATCATAATTAATTGACCAACTGTGAATGTGCCTGCTTGCATTAAGGATTCGGCATCTGTCCTTCTTGATCTGCTGTCTATGAATCCTCGACATTTTAAAATATATATCACGTCTTTGCTGTTACAATTCATATGAGATCTAAATTCAAACAGTTTTTCTTCTTTGTTGTGATTTATATATTTAATTTTATCATCTAATAGCATGGAAGGGCAACACATGCATTTTTCATTATTGCATTTAGTTACACCAACCAAAGGAATTTTGTTTCGTTTGCCTAGCATATTCAAAAGAGACTGTGGTTGTTTATGAACATGTCTGATGGCATGATTTTTAAATGAAGGAGTCAATCAAACTGAAAAGTTACACTCGGAGTTACAATGGTCGAGTATAGATTGAGCTCATTTGGACTACAAGGTTTTACAAATGGAATTACTTCCTCATTTTTCTGCTCTCTTGTGCTCTCTATTGCTAGATTAGAGTTGATAATTGCATCTTCAACCAAATTCTTTGGGTAACCAAGTCTATATGATCTATACCGCATTTCGTTCAGTCGAATGTGTAGTCAATTTCTATTAGAAATTATTCTACGAATTCGTTTGGCTAATACTTATTGGATATTCCTGATGATGTGTCGGGGAGGGGGGGCGTGGCAGAGTGAAAACGGCACTGTCTGTTGGCTTGAGGTATATGTCTCTTTCAATTTCATCTCCATTTTTATCTATCATTATACAAGGTGGGGCAAAAGTCACTGGACTATTTGTAGCAAACAGTTTATTATTAGTCAAACAGCATTAAGCAATGTATAGGCCTATAACATCACAAATGCTCATAAAATAGTTTACTGTATTATGAAAATAATTATCATAAAATAGTTTATTATTAATCAAGCAATAATAAGAAGTGTATGCAATATCATAAATGTTCAAATTGAAGTCTGTCAGCTGCAGTACATGAGTCACATCTGTCAACAACGCCTCTGCACACTTTTTGACAAACATTCAGATTCTGCCGGATGTTATCAAATGCTAGTACAATCTTTTCCTTCATCTGTTCAATGTTTGGTGGCGGCGTTTTGAAGACAAAGTCTTTGACGACTCTCCAAAAGAAGAAGTCCATGGGCGTGATGTCGGATGAACGCGGGGGCCATTCTACACCTCAACGTCTTCCTATCAACTGATCATCGAAAATCGTATCCAAATTATCTCGAACATTGCGTGCAAAGTGCGGTGAGGCTCCGTCTTGCTGAAACCATAGACATCCAAAATTTGGAAGCCGTTCGAGTTGAGGAACAGCGTAAGTTTGGAGCATGTGCAAGTAACTGTCTGCAGTTACAAATCCTTCAAAGAAAAACGGACCAAGTACTTGACTTGACGATATCGCGCCCCATACGGTTACACCAGGTTGATTTAATTGCGTCTCAAATGTGACGTGTGGATTAGATGTGTCGTAATAGACACAGTTGTGTCGGTTGACATGACCCGACAACTTAAAATTTGCCTCGTCGGACCATAGAATGAAGTCCAAAAGCTCCGGAGTTTCATATACTTGCTGCCTTAAAACTTCACAGAGCTGCGGTCACCGTCATCTTCGATTAGGGCATGAATTAACCTAGGCGTGTAGCATTTATATCCCAATTCTTTCAAGATGCGTCGTAAAGATCGCCGTTCAATACTTAATTCTGTCGATGCTGTCCGGCCTGAAAAAGTAGGGTTCTCTACAAAAAAAACTGAGCGGCAGCAAACTCTTTCTCCTCATTTGTAACTGATTTTGGCCTTCCACTACGCGGAGCATCGGTAGCTGATCCCGTTGCTTCGACTTCGTCGCGCAAAGAAAAGATCGTCTTCCGATTAGGTGCATTAGAATCAAAGAAATGTGGCTACTTACGAATAACATCCATCGCATTGCCAGTTTTCCAGTAATGCTTCACAATGTACTTGCGTTCGTCAAACGTTCGCTGCATTGCAAGATAAATAAATGCTACTTGTAGTTCGATTTCACGGTTAAATTTTCACCGCGGGTGAGTAATAGTCTGTTGATCTGCGTTCCGACCGCGATGTCACACAGCACACTGCACTGAATTTGTATGCATTGTTTAAGATTGTTTAAGTAACAATAAACTGTTAGTAATATAGGGTATGACATCCGGCGCATCGCTTCACTCGCACCGGATGTCACACCTTTCGAGTTTTCAAAAAATTTACGTAGTCTATAAATTTCAAAAATTTAGGTAGACTCCAAATTTCACGTGGCCGAAAATTTAGGTAGTGACAAATTTTCGAAAAATCAAATTTTCAAAAATTTCACGCGGTCGAAAATTTAAGTTGTCTCAGAATATCACGTAATCTAAAAAATATCACGTGGTCGAAAATTTCACGTAGTCGAAAATTTAGGTAGTCTAAGACTTTCAGAAGATTGTATTCAAAATATTTATTAAAAGAATGGATGAAACAAAAGTGGAAGAAACCTCAACGGGGACGAAAATGGAAGAAACTTCGAGAATATATCCTTCGTTATCACAATTAAAAATAACTGAATTGAATAAAGAAAAACACAAGGATAGAGTTAGGTATATGAAAGATAAGGAATCTCAATTATTATTGAGATTAGAACATTATAGAAAATTAAGAAAGAGATGGTCTAAAGTTAAGAATGTAACACAAGGTATTGGAATATTTTTAACAATAAGTTTAGGTGCTTTAGCAATTGTTATATCTTCAGGTGTTTTAGTAATTCCAGTAGTTGCTACTGCTTTAACAGGTACGGGTGTTTTTCCAACTTCGCTTGTTACAATGTTAGATAAATCTTTAATTACTAAGAAACGAAAATCATTAAAAACTAAGCATTTACATATTAAAGAAGTCTATGACAAATACATTACTACTTTCAAAGAGTATGTGATGATAATGTTATTACGTTAGATGAGATTGAAAAATTTGATCAAATAGCTAATGAAGTAAATCAGATATCATTTCAATTAAAGTCAGAAAAAGTTCATGACAAGAATAAACAGGATGGCAAAATTTCTAGTGATGGCAAAATTTCTAATGAAGAAAATGATAAAGTTTTTTTAGAAGAGCTAAAAACTTTAAGCGAAAATTTAAGCAAAACTTTATTAAACAAAACTTAAAACGAAAAGATGTCAGACGCCAAAGCAATAAAAAAATAATTTGTTCAGTAAAATGTTTTTGTTGTATTCCAATGTTACCACAAAATTCAAATATTATATTCTAAAAAAATATATATTATAATATAACATAAAAATATAATACAAAAATACAATATAAAAAATGGATAAAATTAGAGCTGATAATTTTAAAAGAAGTAAACAATTAGAAGAGTTAATAAAAGAAAGAAATATTATGAAGGAAAATCATTTTCAACATAGAATGAAAAAAGCTGGTGTTCAATCTGATATGTTTGAAAATGTAAAATTAATTGAAGAAGTAAAAACTGATTATGAAAAAACTATTGAACCATTTAAAACTCTTGAAAAAGAAAGTACAAATAATGATAAACGGGTTATTATAGCAGATCCAGTACTTAAAACATAATTAGACGATTATGGTTTGCTAGAAGCAAATATAGAAAAAAATTACCAAAATCTATGTTATTTGAACATTCTACTTTCTTTTTAGACAAAAAATTATTTGCAAGATTTTATCTTGGTGGAAAAGAAATATTTCCACAACCCTTACGGGGGTTGATTTTTACGCCAGACAAATCACCTATTAGTCTAGATAGAAATTTTGTTGATCTTTTAAGAGGAGCAGATTTAAAAAATTATGCTGTAGAAGATCTCATAAAATATAAAGCTATGTTAGATAGAGTTGGTGCAGTAGAATCTCTTAGACGTTATAAACAATTAGAAAATTTATTATCAACGGGAGTAAAAGTAGGAAAAGGTTTTAAAACTGAAACAACTATATTTTTACCAGATGATCCACAAGAATTACAAAATAGGTTAAATATTTTAATATCTGCAATAAAAGGAGGACATAATTCTAGTTCCAATGAAATTCATGCTATATTGAAAAGACTGTTAGAAAAGAAGATTCTAAATGAAGAGGACTATAAAAGCATAGCTGAAATATGTTGTTTTTAATCTTTATAAAAAAATATTTATCTAAAATTTTAACAAAAAATGTCTTCGAGAGAATTATCATCAGCAGAACTAGAAAAAATTAATAATCATTTAGAAAATCTAACCGAGATTTTAGGTTCATCAAAATTTAGCACGACGTTAAAAATTACAACATCTACTTCATCACACACTTGCAATTTAGAACCCATTCTACATTTGGAACAAAATAAAAATTATCAAATTGCATTGACTAGTTTCTCTACATTTAACACTATTCAAAATGTTATAAAAGATGTGAATGATCAATTTAGATATTCTACTGATAAAGGAAAAACATGGAAAATATTAACTTTTCTTCCTGGTTCTTACGAAGTTGAATCAATATCAAATGAAATTAAGAGACATTTAGGTATACCATTTAAAGATAAGAAACAATTACATTTTGCAGTTGAACCGGCAGTTAATATATTTCTCTTACTTTAGACGAAAATCATCAAGTTGATTTTAATCATGATAGATCATTGTCAAAACTATTGGGATTTAATAAACAAACCTATAGTCAAGGTTATCATTTAGGTGAGAAGATTCCAAAAATAACTGAAATAAATTCAATTGTTGTACATTGTGACATTATTGAAGGAGGATATATAAATGGTAAATTGTCAAATTTAATATTCAGTTTTCCAGCTTTTACTGTACCCATTGGTTATAGATTAAATGTATTTCCACAAACATTAATATATTTCCCTATTACAAGAAAAACTATTAACAACATTAACATTAGAATCACTGATGAGAAAGGACAAGAAATAAATTTTGGAGGTGAAGAGATTATGATAGATCTTTTGGTTAGAGAAGTTTAATTTTCTTCTTCTTAAAAAATAAAAAAAATAATTTTTTTATTAAAAATGAGTGAAGTGCCCCCATTAAATAAGAAATACTTAAATGTAATCATCATCCAAATTTATCTAATAAAGTTTTGTCAGTTATTTGTGGAAGATCAGGATGTGGAAAAACATATTTATTATTTAAAATTTTAACGACACCAAACTTTTTGGATTATAGCAATCTTATCATTTATACAACAACAGCAGAACAACCCGTCTATCAATTTTTAAAATATGGATTTGAAAATAATCTTAAAAAACACCAATTGCTTCATTATTCAAAGAATATGAAAAATCTGAATATGAAGAAGAAATAAGTTCGTGGTGTGAAGAAGCAGCAAAAAATAATCAGTTAGTAGAATCCAATAAAAGTAAGCATATAAAGATACAATTAATAGATGATAGTGGTAATATGCAAGATCCAAGTAAACTAGATAAAACAATGAAACATTGTGTAATTTTTGATGATTGTGTTAATGACAGAAATCAGTCAGTTCAGAGATATCATTTCACAAGAGGTAGACATAATAACTGTAGTGTTTTTTATTTAACACAAAGTATGTATTCATTAGATGGAAGTGTTATTAGAAAGAATGCAAATATATTTATACTATTTGAAATAAATGCAAGAAACTTAAGTGATTTGTTAAAAGATTTATGCGCAAAAAATAAAGATGAATTTAGACAATCGTGTAACAATGCTTGGTCAAAAGATTATGGCTTCATTACAATTAATATTGATAAAAAAATTCATGACAGAGTTATAGAAAATATTTTCGCGGAGTGATCGAATAATTTTTTCTTATAAATTTTTTATTAATAAAAAAAATATGTTGAATGCGTACAAGATAGAACATGTACCAGTTTTAAAAGATTATCGTCATCCTACAAACCCTGTCAATTCAAAGAAAGAAGTTAGATTTTATTATCATCATAAATACGTAGCGTTCGTTACAGATTATAAAACAAAACATGGTATCAAACCGTGTGTTAAATCAAACACCTTTCCCCTGTGTTTACGAAGTTTCAGAGTATTTCTAGCATGCAATAATTTATGGTGGTTGGTTAAGAAAGAAAATTTAACAAAGCATAAATTAGAAACATTACATCAACTAAGTATTCCTGTGTATATGTAAAAATACATTTTTTCTTTTAAAAAATGCATTTTTTTTAAAAAAACATGAATGGTGAAATATTTCTCGGACTAACGTCTAGGATTGATGAATTAAACAAGAAACAAATTGCTGAGTTTGATGCACAAATTAAACGTAGTAAACGTATTAAAAAACAGAAACGTAGTATTAAACGTAGTATTAAAAAACAGAAACGTGGAACAAAAGAAATATTAGAGACTCCTATTACTGATATTTTTTTTGATGATAGAATTAAGGATGGAGTTAATGATGATTTATGTAATTTATTAAATCCAAATGAAATTAAATATGAAAATGTATCTTTTATTAATGTAGTAAATGATATGCGGAAACTTTTAGCAAATGGTAAAATTATTAATTTACTTGGAAAAGTTATTAAAGATAGTGAAAATATAATTCAAAAATTTTACGTAACCTTCTATAATAAAAAAATCATTTGAAACATGGTTTTCCAATCTGCATGAGAAATCAGATAGTCAGGAATGGATTTTTACAGGTGATATTAAATATGAAGATTTTGGAATGAAGCTAGTACAAAGATCACATAGAGGTGCAGGTATTAATATGAAATATAGAATCAATGAATATTTCGGTGAATATTGTTATATTCCTTCTGAAGATTTTTGTTTTATTAAATGTTATAATGTTTTACGAGGTTTTAATGAAGAACAAGGAGAAATGATGAAAGAAATGTTTAATAAATTTTTATATAAAGAGAAAGCCACATCCAGAACAGGAGTAATGTCACACGGCAAATTTTCTCAGTTCAATAAATGTTTTGGAGAATGTGTTCAGTATTACAGTCCTTCGAATCGTCATTTAAATCCTAGAGCAATTGAAACGTTTGATAATTATGTTTATTACAATTATTTTCACGAAGGTTCAACAATTGGACACTATTCTTTAATTAATAAATCTCATGAATTAAAAGCTATTAGAGAAATTGAAAATAATTTCAAACCAATATATAAAACAGTTACTGATGAAAATCTAACAACGCGTCCATATAAAATCATAACAAAGAAAAAAATTGACTATAGTTCAACATATATTTGGGATCTCGAAACTTTTCTTGATCCTAACTGTTCAACAGCTCATCCTATTCCTTGTGCTGTAGGAGCTATTAATTTTAATAAATTTATATGTTGCTTACCGAAACAAAGATTGAAACAATTAGAAACACGTTTGTTAAGTAATATGATTAAAATTAAACGATCAAAAGATGAAGATGAAATTAAAAATCTTAAAAAACAAATTAATGAGTATAATAATTTAACTGAATTAGAATTTAATCAACTACAAAATTGTGCGAAAATATTTACGAGAACTGAGGATGATGAATGTCCAATCGGGGGAAACCCAGAGGACGCATGTCCGATACATCAATTTTTTAAAAATCTTGGAAAATTTAATTATTCGAAAGTAACTTTAATAGCTCACAATTCATCAGGTTTTGATTCTAATTTTCCGATAAAAGCTAATTTTAAATTATCTAAACCGCCTCTTAAAACTTCAATAGTAATATTAACTGCTTCATTACAAAATTCTCATACAACTGAATGTGCTAGTAGATATATTCAAAAATCTTTTAGATTTAAAAACAATATGAAAAAAATTAACCTCCAGGTAAATTAGCACTTCAAACTATTATAATGAAATGTAGTTATCAACATGTAAAAGCAAGTCTTTCTAAATGGTGTGAGAATTTTAAAATTCCTACGAATGTGTGTAAATTAAATTATGAAATTGGAGACACAACACATGAAAATTATAAAGAAAAAGAAAATGAATGGAGACCATATTTAGTTAACGATATTCTTTCTTTAGCTTTTTGTATCTACAAATATAATAATGTTATGCGAGATTTAGTTGGTGAAGATATAACTACTAATTTAACATCCTCCGCTTTAACATTTAACGGTTTGATGAAAAGCGTACAAAATGACAATATAAATATTCATTCTCATATAGATTTATGGGCTAGAAATTATATTAGAAAATCTGTTAAAGGTGGAAGAGTGCTACCGCCCACTCTAAATATAACGAAGTCAAAAACTCGAAAACTATCATAGGTGCAAACTTTATTGACTGCGATCAGTAGTTTATATACGTAGCGTAAACAAAGGTGATAGTTACTCAGAATTGATGTGGATAAACAAAATACAGAAATACAAACTGTAGAAAGTAAAAGTCATAGGCACCAAGAGAAAAGTCAAAGGGATTATTTACACAGGAAAGCAGGGATCCACCAAGGGCGCGCGATTCAAACCCGAATCACGTTTCGGCAGACCGATCAGCTGTTGCAGATTCCTCCCTGTCGAGAAACGCTAACGTGCGTAATCCGCCAACCACTTCGGAGGATTATTCGAACAGACGCTCCGGCAGAGCGGCAAAGGTGTGTTAGTGTTTTGAGCTGTGGTGGATGGTGAGGACATGTCAGAAAGAGGAACAGTAACGGTTGACTGTGAGGGACTAAGCTGAGACCTAGGCAGTACAGCTGGTTGAGAGTTGGATCCATTCGGTGAAGGCAAGCTGGCTGAAGGCTGCAAAGGTTCAGGAGACCGAAGATGACTTGGCTGTGGGTCATTAGACTGTGACGATGACGCTGCAGGAGAAGCAGATGGTTGCGATGGTTCGGAGCTAGAGGCGTTGATGTTAACTTGATCGATGTGGCGACGATGTAAAGTGGCATCTTCTAAATCAATGACTTCGAACATTCGGTTGCCAATACTCTTCAATAACAAGCCGTGAGCTGGTCTGTTGTCGTTACCGCGATAGAAGGTGACATCAGTAGAGTCCAGGTTTGCAGTAGTTCTGATATTTCGGCCATGTAGAAGACATGATGGTGTTTTACCCGTCGTTGCGTGGACTGCATTGCGATATTGAATCAAGAATGTATCGACTGCTTCCCACAGTTGTTCTAAAGTTGTAGGATGTTGAGCGTAAATTGCTGCTTTAAGAGTTCGTACCAGGTTTTCTGCTAATCCGTTGGACTGAGCGGTGAACTGTATACCATTATCGCTGACTAACACTTAAGGAACTCCCTCCCTCGCGAAGAATCTTCTTAACGCCCACTTCGTAAAGTCTGCTGTAGCCGTTGTAGTGAGGAAGACCTCAGGATACTTCGAATACGAGTCTTCGATTACTAATGCGTAGTACTTGGAAAGGAAAGGACCGCAGTAGTCCACATGCAATCGCTGCAAAGGCTGATATGTTACAGGCCAAGGACTCCAGTTTGGGTGAGTGCGAGGTTTCTTCCGACAACTTTCACATTGTAAAGAATAATTTGCAATGTCATTATTGATTGATGGCCGCCAACATAATAATCTGGAAAAGGACTTCATCTTATCACGACCCAAGTGGCCAGTTTGCAGATGTTGTAGAAGGCTATTTCTACAAGTTGGAGGTATGAGCATGCGACCATTAAATACCAGGACACCGTCAGCTTGACAAGTTAAGTCGTTGCGTTTGGCATATAACTCAGAGGGAATCTCTTCTTTGCGGTTGGCGACCAACCATTACGAAGACCTGCGATGACTGAACCGTAGGCTAGGCGTGTTTCCTTGATGAGACAATTGCGATCTATAGGTAATGGATTGATGAGGAATGTTTCGACTGTAGCAGGCTCTTTTGAAGCATATCTGGATTAATAGTCGGCATGGGGTATTGATCTACCAGGGCGATGGTGAATTGTATAATTGTACGCACTTAAGTCAATGGCCCAACGCTGAAGCATGGCGGAAGGAACTTTTCCGATGGACGCGGATGGACTGAAGATGTGTTGTAAGGCTTGATGGTCAGTATAAATGTGAAACTGACTTCCATATAAGAATTTGTGCAATCTTCTAACTACCCATATAACCGCAAGGGCTCCTCGTTGAGTTTGTGAATAATTGCGTTCAACTGTTGACAATCGACGAGAAATGCATAAGACAGGTAGCGACTCTTGTTCCAAGACAGCGCCAAGGGCTTCTTCAGAAGCATCGACGAATAAGTGGCATGGTAAGCCGAATTGAAAGCAACGAAGTACTTCGCCGTTTACGATAGCGTGTAAAAGTTCATCGTACGCTGTATTAGTTTCGCAGGACCACTGAAGGACTGAAGCACTGGTGGCTAACATATCAAATAGAGGTTTGGCTTTCGACGAGAAGTTGCGAACAAATCTGGAGTAGTATTGGACAAGGCCAAGAAATGATTGAAGCTCCTTTTTCGAAGAAGGTTTGGGTGCATTCATAATAGCCTTGATGCGATCAACATTAGGATGTATACCAGCGCCGTCAATACTGTAGCCAAGATACGGTAAACTGGAGACCGCGAAAACAGATTTCTTTTAGTTGATTTGAACGTTGGCTTGATCTAAGGCTTGTAATAAATTAAGCAAACGCCGATCGTGCTCAGGACGCGAAGCTGCGAAAACAATTACGAGTATATCATCTTGATATGATCTGACACCGGGCAAGTCTTTAATGATATCATCAATGCACTTCTGAAATATGCCGAAAGGCAAGAAACGGTAGCGGTATAGACCCCATGAAGTGTGAATAGTTGTTAATTCTTTGGAGGCATCATCGAGTGGCACTTGTAGGAAGGCGTTAGTCAAATCCACCTTAGAAAATATTTTGGCTGCATTCAATCCTTGAAACATGTCTTCAACTTCGCGCGTGGTGTTCGCAGTTTGTTTAAGATAACCCTACGGTAACCCTGTAGTCTCCGCAGATGCGTGGACGACCGTCGCTTTTTAAAGGCGTAGCGATAGGAGTGGTCCAGGAGCTAGAAGTGACAGGTTCGAGGACACCTTTGGCAATGAGTTCATTGAGGTTTTGTTGTACCGCCGGACGAAGACCGAAAGGAACTGGACGAGCTTTCTTGAAGACGGGTGGACAGGAGACTTGCAGACTAACTGGCTCGATTTTCATACCGCCGGTATTACGACTACATTTGTGAATAAGGGCAGTGACAGCTGGAGCGAGAGGCTGATCGTTGGACATGTAGAAGGAGATATTTACTTGTAAGGTGCGTAGTCCATCGAGGCCAAGGACGTTGGGACCGCGATCGGCAATTATCAAATCCAAAGTTATTGGTTCCGGTTTGCTGTCATGATGAACTTGAACCGAAGTTTCACCTTTTACTGGAAGACTATGGCCGGAGACGCCACGAATTGATTTGCAAGTAGGCTTAATAACAGGCTCGGAACACACACGTTGAAATTGGTCGAAGGGCATGAAGGAAATAGGGCTGCCAGTATCTATGATGAATTCTACGGATTTTCCTGAATTGAAGATCAAATCATGATGAATGTGTTGGTCGTTGAAATCTTCTAGAACCAGTGATTGAAAATTTACTGTTTCAGACAGTGAGTCTACTGGAGGCATGGAGTCCGGATCGGAAACTGTTACTGCGTTGACTGTAGGACGATTTTGGGAAGACGACTGGCTGCTGCGACATACGCGGGAAATGTGTCCGACCTTGTTGCACTTGTGGCAGACTGCCTTGAAGAATTTACATGTGTGTCTCTTGTGCCGACCACCACATGAATCACAGGAAGAATTGTAAGACCGTGAAGTTGAATCGTGCTGTCGCATGTTGGTCATTGGTTTCCGAGGCGCAGGATGACTGTAGTGTGTCGAAGCTTGATGAGTAGAGTGGAATTTGCCTTGAATATTGCGTAACGGGGAACGTTGACTGGTGCTATGGGCGAAGCGTTTGCGAGGAAGATTAGCGGAGCGGTGTGACGCGGTTGAAACAGAAGCGATGTGTACCTGAGCGATTTGGCCGGTTAGAGCGGTGTTCACGTCGTCCCAAGTTTCGAGGAGTGCTTTAGCCTTGGAATACGTAAGAGCTGGCTCGCGAAGTAGACGTCTCTGAATCTCACCCTCATTGACACCAGCGATGATACGATCCTTGAGCTGCGATTGAAGATCAGCACCAAAATTGCATTTTGCAGCTTGCTGTTGTAGTCGAAGTAGGAATTGCCTGAGTGTTTCATCTCCCCGACGCGAAAGATTGTAAAAGCGCGCACGCTCTGTAGCTTCGAAGTGGACAGGACGCAGATGACTCATCAGTAGTTGCTTCAATTCGGAGACTTTCTTGGTGCCTAGGTCATCAGGAAAGGCGAGGTCCTTGAGGAGGTCGTAGGCTTCTCCACCAATCATGGTCAGGTAAAACGCTGTTTCGTTCTTAGCGTCGATAGAGTCGTTGGTTTGGACGTAGTATGAAAATCTTTCATGCCAGTTCAAAACTCCGGCTGGGTTATTAACGTCTATCTTCTCTATACACTTCTCCATAATACTTACCAAAATCTTAACCTAATCCCTACGAAGAAAAGTGAAATGGATAGAGGAAAAGACAAACAGTGAAAAAGAGAAGCAGCAGGAACTTAGTATGTGTATTTGGCACGTAATAAGAACCGACGGCTCTCAAGCGAGCTGTGCGTCAGATTTGGATTTAGGAAGAAACTGACGGTCCTCAGGCGGATTGCGCGTCAGTGAGAATGTATCGAAGTGGGTGAATGTAATTATCTTTAAATTTATACCGGTCCAAGGTATATTACGAAAAAAATCACGTCTCGTACACTCCCAATGAGTGAAATACTCGTAAAAACGAGGCACAGTTTCCCACAGATCCGTCTGACCCCTCTGGTCAAACAATTACTCGTAAAGACGAGGCACGACAATTTACTCACAAATCCGTCTGACCCCTCTGGTCAAACAATTACTCGTAAAGACGAGTTACAAATAACAAGCAAAGTGGCTGCTGATCGCGACGCCAATTGCTACCGCCCACTCTAAATATAACGAAGTCAAAAACTCGAAAACTATCATAGGTGCAAACTTTATTGACTGCGATCAGTAGTTTATATACGTAGCGTAAGCAAAGGTGATAGTTACTCAGAATTGATGTGGATAAACAAAATACAGAAATACAAACTGTAGAAAGTAAAAGTCATAGGCACCAAGAGAAAAGTCAAAGGGATTATTTACACAGGAAAGCAGGGATCTACCAAGGGCGCGCGATTCAAACCCGAATCACGTTTCGGCAGATCGATCAGCTGTTGTAAAGAGTTTCAGCAAATATAAGAAAATACATATCGCCATTTTGTAATATCTTGTTACCAATATTAAAACAGTATTTACCTGGAAGTAAATTGATAGATTTAATGATTTAGGAGATTTAAGAGATTTAGGAGATAAAACTGAAATTTGTAAGAAAATTTCAAATCAACTACTTGAACAAAATGATGAATTTCTAATGGCTTTTGATGCATTATCTTTATATCCATCAGCTATGTATGACGAACATTCAGAATACCCTAAATCTGAATCAGCTAGAAAATTTCGTCAGGAAGAAGAACGAGAAATAGTATCTAAATTTAATACTCAAAAATTTAGACCTAAAACTGAAATATTTACAGTTGTGTTTCAATATCCGAATGATAAGTTTTTCAACCAGTTCCTATAAAAGATAAAGTAAAAAATCAAAATAATAATTCTCATGTAAAAGTAATCAGGTTTAGAAATGGTCTATGTTATGATGCATTAACTTCTGTAGACATACAACAAATTGTTAGATGTGGTGGAAAAATCTTACATATTACTGATGGTATAATTTATGAAAAAAATTATCAAGTTTCACCATTTCGAAATTATATTGAAAAACTTTTTAATTTGAGAAAAGAATATAAAACAGAAGGAAATACTGTAGGCGATGAGTTAATTAAATTATTGATGAATTCGCTATATGGCAAAACTGTACAAAAAGATATAACCACTAAATATCATTTATGGAATGAGAATACATTGAGAAAAAATTTCACTCAAGAAGTAAAAGATTATGAATAATTAAATGATGAACAATATTTAGCGAAAGTAGAAATGGAAGATGATGAATTTCTTAAAGCTAATATTGTAAAAGATGGGAAGACATCATTCATGCCATCACACTTAGGTTCTTTTATTCTTTTTCACTCTAGAAGAATCATGAATAACTTTATTCTAGAAATTAATGGTTTCAACGAAAAATACATTCATTATACAGATTCAGTAACAGCTGACACGCCTGTAATATTGAGAAAGAATAATTCATTATTTATTTCTAGAATAGATAGTATTGTAAACAACTATAAAATTAGTCCGTTTGAAATTAATGGTGATATGAAAGAAATTTCATTAGTTGATAATTTTAGAAATTTATACTCATAATGGATGGAGTAAAGTAAAAAAAGTTATTAAACATCTTACTAGTAAACGTATTTATCGAATAAGAACAAAAATGGGAATAGTAGATGTTACTGAAGATCATTCATTGTTAGATGAAACAGGTAATGAAATAAAGCCACAAGAATTAAATATAGGAACAAATTTACTACATAATAAATTATTTTTACACGACAATACAATCATATTGAAACAAATTGTAAGTGATATTTATGTTAATGATCCACCTAATTTAAGATGTAAGCAAGCATTTATAGAAGGGTTCTTTTTAGGAGATGGTTCTGCTGGAATTTATAATTATGAATCAGGAGTCAGATATTGTTGTACTTTAAATAACCAAAGCCTTGACCTCTTAATTAAATTACAAACATATATTAATGAAGTTTATAACAATGATTGTAAAATATATGATACAATGAGATCATCTAGGGTATACAAACTTAATTTTCAAAATCCAAGACAATATGCTATATACTTTAGTAAAAGTTATTATAATCAGCTTAAAGAAAAACGTGTTCCTTGGTATGTTCTAAATGCTGAATATAATATTAGATATTGGTTCTTTGTTGGATTTTATGCAGCAGATGGGGACAAGAAATCTTTTTTTACAAGGAAATGTGCAACTATTCGTTTTACACAGAAAAATAAAGAAACCTTTAGTGGTTTATACAATTTGGCATCATCTCTAGGTATTAATTTGGTAGTAAGCGAAAGACAAGATAAACCATTGTGTTTTACTGCGTGTCAAGTTAAAAATGATATTACCAAAAATGTTACCACTGTAAGATATTTAAATGATAAACCACAATATGTTTATGATATTGAAACAGAAGATGGCGCATCTAATTGTGGTTTTCCATTGATTGTAAAAAACACTGATTCAATATACATTTCTAATGAGCTCTTAAATAAATTAGATGCTGCTGGATATGTTGGGGGAGAATTGTGTCAAAACTCAGTGAAAAGAAAACATTTAAGGGATATTCACAAAATAAAGTAAAAGTAGAAGATTTTCTAAAATTATATTCGGGTAAAACATTATCGACTACAGTTAATAAACCATCGACAAGATCTTTAGAAACTGGAATTAGTATTCCTGATAAAAATAATAACACTGAACAAAAAAAATTTTCTGGTAAAATAAACATTATTAAACGTCAAGCACCTGATGAAAATAAAATTATGCTACCTTATAACGGAGAAGATATTCAAGCTGAAATATTTCAAACAATCGTCAGTGAGAGTAATTTAAGTGATGATGATGACACGTGGGAATAATAATTTTTTTATTACATCTAAAAACTTATTACATCTAAAAATGTCATTACATGTAAAAATTTTATTACATCTAAAAATTTATATCTAAAAATATAATTAATTAATTATAGCATTCACACCGTTTAATATTGCTTTTTATCTTCAACTGTTTGTTTTGCTTCAGCTAATGTAGATTTTGCATCAGATATTGTTGGTGTTGCTTTCCTTTCAAGGCATTTCTTTCATCATCAATTCCAGATTTTAAACATTTTAATGTATCATTATTTGTTAATCTGTTAGGTATTGCCATACCAAATGTTGTAATAGTTGAATATTTGTCATCGATTGAATTTCTTGAACAGGTTGAATTTTTTGAGCAAGTTGCATATTTTGACCTTGTTGAGATAGAAACAAATTTTTTAATTGTTGTGATTGACGAATGTATTGCCTATATGTTATAGGTAGTAATTTTTGCATAGGTTGCATATTTTGTTGAGATAAGTCGACCACATGGTGTATATTTCATATGTCAATATAAGAACGCTTGATTTGTAAAACGCATATTACAAACTTGACAAATTTTAGTCATTTCCATTTTTATTTTTATGCGAGAAAAATTTAGTTTTATTTTCATGAGAAAACAATTTCTATTTTTATTTTCATGACATCTTTTATTATTAAAAAATGATATTACCAAATGTTGGTGGAGGTGCATATATCCCGAATAATCGTGAATCAGAAATGGAAATAGAAAATTATATCATGAAAACTGGAGACGCTTTATCTGGTCCATTACATCTTTCTATTCTTCCGCAACAAAATACAGAGTTAACAAATAAACAATATGTTGATACACAAATCAATGACTTAAAAGAAAAATATATAAATGATGTTTTGGTTCCACTGATGAATGAATTAAAGTTGCTTAAACTTAATGACAAATCATTAAACGAAAAATTATTAAAACTTGATAAAAAGGATAGAGAGCTAGAAGCAGATATAGCAAAACTTTTTAAAAAGATTTCAGAACAATCAAAAATTTTAATATTACTTTCTATAAAGTTAGAATCTGCAGTCATTAAAAATAAACATCAGATAAAATTATTAAAGGAATAATTAGAAGATGAAATGGAAAAACTTCCTGAAAGAATTAAAAAAATTTAAAGCAGTTAGAAACCACATTCCAAAAAAGTGTTGATGAATTAAGTTCTAAAATTACTCAACAAATGAAAAAGATGAATAGAATAATAAATGAAGTAAACTCACTTAATCAAAAAGTTGATAAAATGAAAACTCTTAAAATCAATTTAGAAAATGAATTAAAGAAAAATTTGCAAGAAAAATCTAAAGAAAATAAAGAACAGCTAGATGCTGTTAAAAATCAGCTAGATGTTTTTAAAGTTCAATTGAATGCTCCTAAAACGGCGCTGATGATCAATCAGCAGAAAATGCAATTTAATAGAAAAGAAATTAAAATACATCACACGCTGCTTGACGCAATAGATAAAGTGCAACTGAAAATTAATAAAGTTATCACGCGGTTGTTGTCCATTCACACACGTAAATCTTAATAGAACCTTGTTCAGAGGCTTTAGCCGATCCAAAACGTAAATATTTTTCCCAAAAGACAAATTTATTCCTAAAAAATGCCTATAATTTATAAACACAATCTTAAACATTTTGCTTCAAATCAAAAAATAGCACATGAACCATCTATGAAATCTGTTTACAATTATAACAATGTAGAAACTATTCAAAAAGAATGAGATAGTGTAAACAGCGGAGCTGGTGTAAACCGCGGAGCTGGAATATTTTCTGGTATCGGAAGTATCGTTAACTTGATTAAAGATAATGAAGATTTGATTACATCTGCTACAGAAGGTGCAGCTGCTATAGGTAGTACAGCTAGTGCAATATCAAATGCTGTTAAGTCTCAAAACGAATTAGAACAACTAGAAACTATTCGTAAACTTAAGAATGATTCTGAAGAACTAAAAAAATTAAAAAAACTTTCAGAGGAAACAAAAAACAAAATCGCCAACATAGCTGCTGATAGTAAACACGAGAAAAAATCAATTGAAGAAATAAGAGGTAATGGTTTAGCAAAATTCTAAAATATATTGGAAAAGGAAACCTAAGAAAATTTTTTTCTGTGTGTGAGAAACTTTTTTCTGTGTGTGAGAAAAAACAAAAAGTCAAATTATGTTTTATAAAAATGTCTTCTCTTATCGAAAATAAATTTAAATTAGACGATCCTCCGCTCGTGAGTTACAATCAAAAAAAGAATGACTATATAAGAATTGCTATGAATCCCGGATCTTCTAGTATAGTATATACTGGAGGAGATTTAATCTTTGAAGTTGATAATCAACAAAGTTATTTATATTTACCTGATTCATTTTTACACTGTGAATATTCTTTATATAGTGATGCCAATTTTACAACACCATTACCAGAAACCGATAATATTGCATTAGAGAATAATTTCTTTCCAAGATTATTTACACAAATGCGTCTAGATGTTGCAACTCAAAATATAGAAACAATAAGTGATTCTCCAGGTGTAATTAATACAATGCTTAGATTTGTAACAATTGGTGAAAAAAATAAAAAGTATGAAATCGAAGGTTGGTTTCCTGATACTAATGATGGTATAATTGTTGATGATTTATCTCACGCTGGAACAGATGCAGCAGGAATTGCGAAAGATGTAGAAAATATTGCAAATCATTTCAATAAAACAAACAATAGTGCATATAAAGAAAGACGTGAATTTAACAAGAAAAGTAAACAGACAGTAAATTGGTCATTGTCTCCATTATTCAGATATTTGGATCATGATAAAATATCATATCAATTAAAATTTAAATTAATAATTCATCGTACAGCAAATAATGAATTAATCTTTTATGTTAAGACTGGAAAAAAGGCATATTTAAAAATTGATAGACTTGAATGGTGGATAAAACATGTTACTCCTAGTTTAGAGGTTGAAACAGCTATTGCAAAAAGATTAAACACTAACAAACCAATTCCAGTAAATTTTCTAAAGCGAACTGCTAGTTCTGTAACTTTTTCCGAGCAAAGATTTAACTGGCATTTTACGAGAACTTCGAATACTCCAAGATATTTATTACTAACATTTCAAAGAAATAATTCTCCAAGTTTTGATAAGAACAACAATCTTCTTCATATTAATACAATTCGAAGTTTACAAGTTGCTTTAAATCAAACCCGATATCCAATTGATCCATTAAGATTCGATGATACCAATAATCAATTTATGGAAGGATATGATGCTTATAGAAATCTTTGTATAGAATTTGGAGTTGAACCACAATTAACTCCTGGAGATTGGAGACATTTATACCCTGTCTTCTGTTTCGATTTAAGTGCACAATCTGAAGATATTATCAAGACTGGTTGTGATGTAGCAATTAAAATTGAAAAGAAAGATTCCACAACTTCATTGATGGCTTATGGTTTACTGCTAGAAGATGTAAAATATTCTATTGAAACTCTTAATGGAAAGATGGCTAGGACAGGCTAGTAACCTGAGGACCTTTCGTCCAATCGGCTAAAGCCTCTGAACAAAGTTCTATAGGTTAACTAAAATTTTTGGTAACTTAAAATTTCTTCTTAACTTAAAATTTTTCATAACTAGAATAGATTAAACTTTTTTTTTATTAAAAATTCTTAACGTAACATTTTTTCATGACTAGAATAGATTAAAGTTTTTCCCAACTTAAAATTTTTTTATTAAAAATGTCGCAAGCGAAAAGTAATAATAATAGTAATAATAAAACTGTTGAATTAAAATTACGCAACATTGTTGACAAAAATACACCAAAAACTATCACGATTAGCAAAAAGAAATATTACATAAGTAAACCAATGATAGAGAGTATTAAATTACAAGACGAAAAGAATGGTGGAATTCTCCCATTAATTCCACTAATAATAGATGGCATAGCAGCAGCAGGAAGTGTTGCAGGTAGGACAGCTGGTATTGTCCAAGCAGTAAATAAAAATAAATCAGAGAAAGCAGCATTAGAAGAACAAAAACGACATAATAGAGAGTTACAGAAAGTTTCTAGGGGTGAGGGAGTAGTAGATAATTTTATTAGTAAATTAAATTTAGTTGATGAAGGAAAACGAGTTCTTAAAAATATTCTCCACAATGTTGATGATTTAATTGAAATTAAAGAAAGTAAAGATGGTTCTGGAATATATCTAAGTCCTAGTATGATTAGGCAAAACATCTATTTTATTTTGTCTTTAAAAATGTATTCTACAAATTCTACAAATTCCGAAAATTTAATTATATTAAAAATTTCTAATTTAGATTTATTGAACTATCTCTTTAAAGTACATAAAACCTCAAATTGTCAGCGTTACGAAGGAAACGATATACAAAAAGCATTAGAAAACTTTACTGGTTTTATTTGGAGTAAATATTCAAAAGAGAAGCATCTTCCTGGTCATTCATATACCGGTCCAGGAACTCGATTAGATATAAGACTAGCTGAGAATAATAATCCAAAGCCAGGTGAAGAACCAATAAACAGAGTAGATGCAGCAGCTTATAGACACGATCTAGCATACAGAGAACATGATGATATAGCTTCTAGACATGTAGCTGATAAGAAAATGATACAAGAATTAGATAATATTGAAAATCCTACCTTTAGAGAAAAAATTGAAAGAATGTTTGTTAAGAAAGCATTACAGGCTAAAATGCATTTTGGTCAGGGTTTGAGTGAAACTCATGCCTCCGAAATTCAAGAATATAGACAACCAAAATATCTATTGAAAGTAAAAGTATTTAATAAAGATGATATTTGGAGTGCTGATCTAATCAATAAATGAATGAAAGAGGGTTTAAGTACGCATTGACCGTTATAGATTTATATACACGATACGCTTGGTTGAAGGCTTCAAAAAACAAAAGTGGTCTGTCAGTTAAATATGCGTTTGAAGAAATCTTTAAAGAAAGTAATGGAAAGCCAAAAAATTGTTTGTTGATAAAGGATCTGAGTTTTACAATAGAAATGTTAAGCCATTATTTGAAACTGTTTGTTCCACAGAGAATGCTGGCAAAGCTGTAGTAATAGAGAAGTTCAATAGAACGTTAAAAAATAAAATATTCAAGAAATTAACAGAACAAGGTAATCAGAAATGGTTAAAAATATTACCAGGAATTGTAGAGCAGTACAATAATAAAGTTCATTCAAGTATTGAAGAAACTCCAAAGAATGCTTCTGACGATCCTGATTTAATACGAAAGAAAATATTCGAAAATAATTATTCGAATGAGAGTAATCCGAATTTACAAAAACGTAAGCCGAAATTTAAGATTGGAGATAGAGTAAGGATATTTAAGTATAAGAATAAATTTGAAGAAGGCTTTGTTGGTTATTGGACTAAAGAGATATTTGAAGTTTGTAAAATAAATGAAACTTATCCGACTACTTATGAAATTAGAGATCTAGATGATGAGGAACTGACTGGAAGATTTTATGAAAACGAATTACAAGTAGACGAGCTTTAACCTTTAGGTGGCGCTTTAGCTAGCTTCGCTTGAGCTTTAATTACAAGTATCCTTTAGCTAGCCATTTGAACTAACGTATTTCGGGAATTAAATTCCCTTATTCAATTCTAACATAATATCAAGAAATGGTACTCCTTCCTGTAATTTAAATAAGAAATTAAGACATAACTGCTCGCAATAAGTTGTTCCTGGTTTTTGAATTTGAAATGTATTATAAATTCCATTTCCAAGTAATTCTCTTACTCCATTTGTTGGAGGCAATCCATATGAGTCGAAATAGTAATTGGCACCATTTTTATTAGACATACCCGCTGACCAATGTACTCCTTTTTGATCTGACGTGTGGAGATCTGTTACAAAATTCACTTACTTTTATCAATAGTAATTCATTCCTCATCAATGAGTAAAAATTCTTTATTCCCAATTGATTTGCGATCTTATTTAAATCGAAATTCGTAGTTGTTTGCTTCCCATATAATTTTGGGAACTCAGTCATGTTATTAACCTGAGGACATATATCGCCTATACTCGTTATACTCAGTATAACTGTCGGATTTTCATTATTCATTTTAAAGGAAATAAATTTTATTAACTGCAATAATGTCTACTCCTTGTACAGAAAAATTAAAACAGCGGCAGTGTATTTTGCATCAAATATAATAATACAACAATCAATCTTATCACACAATTGTACAATTTGAGTCTACTGGCAGAAGACTCGAGAACAAAAGAAAATTTAATTACATTTCAAAATATTCTAAAATGCGATACTACTAAGTTCCATGTATCATGCTTACATACTGAAATATAGATCTATACAATTTGAGTCTACTGGCAGAAGACTTGAGAAAATCACATTTCAAAATATTCTAAAATGCGTTACTACTTATAAAAAAGTGTTCATAAATAATGTATGCACATTGTATATATCTTAAAAAGTGAAAGAACACAGTTAATGTTCAACTTGGGAACCAAGCCTCATTTCTTCCATAGTTGTCGGTTCATTTAATTTTCTATATAAATTTTGATTTCTGTAGAATGTTTTCTAACAAAACTAATGGGCATTGATGAATTTAAAAATAATACGTGTGGTAGAATTAGATCCGATAAGTTCATCAAGAATCAACAATAACTTACGTTATAGGAAATTCTAAATAGTTCCAAGTTTGCCACAAATCTCTTTTTTTTACTGTCACTCAATTCCAGAATTCTTTTAAAACCACAACCTTGATAGGCAGCACTTCTCAGCAACGACCATGGTGTACTTTATCACTTGCAATCAGTTTTGAAATCATAATAGCACTATCCTCGATGGTAATGAAATGTTCTTTTGTAACATTGAACTGAGGAATTCTAGTAGTGGTGAGATACTGTTCTGTTTTTACTGTAATATCCTTCACTTGTTTTTGAGAGTCCACAATTTTGTTCTTCTTTCTCGATTGAATTTTCACCTTCCACTCTTCAAAATATTTCTTCGCCGTTTCCTTGTGCTCTTCTTTAATTAAGTTTAGTAAAATCGGCATGTAAAACGAAAAAGCTTCCGCGGCAGTACGTTTTGGCATTTTGTAATGAAGAAAGAAAACAGTCACTAGTTATGATTAATGAAATTGTAAAATTAAGTCTTGCTTCCTGCATACTGCAATATATTCCACGTCGTTTTAATCTTTAAGTGCGGGTAACAGCTGCTTGTTCTGAAATGCAATGGTTCAGGAATGCGAGAAGCAACTGCATTGTTTCATGTATGCGGGAGCAGCTGTTCCCTACAATTGGGAGGTTCATCAGAGTGCAAAGCAGTAGCAATAACAGGAATTGAAAGAGCTTGTGTTACATTCTTAACTTTAGACCATCTCTTTCTTAATTTATCATAATGCTCTAATCTTAATAATAATTAAGATTCCTTATCTTACATATAACTAACTCGATCCTTGTGTTCTTTTTTATTCAATTCAGTTATTTTTAATTGTGATAACGAAGGATATATTCTCGAAGTTTCTTCTATTTTCGTCGTCGCCGTCCCCGTTGAGGTTTCTTCCATTTTTAAAGAAATATTTTGAATACAATCTTCTGGTATATTGAGACCATGCGCAATTATTAGACAACTTAAATTTTCATCTGCCTAAATTTTCGACCACGCGATATTTTTTAAATTACGTGATATTTTGAGACAACTTAAATTTTCGATTACGTGATATTTTGAGACAACTTAAATTTTCGATTACGTGATATTTTGAGACAACTTAAATTTTCGACCACGTGATATTTTTCGACTGCCTAAATTTTCGAAATTTGGAGACTACCTAAATTTTTGAAATTTTGATTTTTTGAAAATTTGTCACTACCTAAATTTTCGGCCACGTGAAATCTGGGGTTTACCTAAATTTTTGAAATTTATAGACTACGTAAATTTTTGAAATCTCGCAAGGTGTGACATCCGGTGCGAGCGAAGCGAAGCGCCGGATGTCATACCCTATACTACTACTGTTTGCTATAAATTGTTTGTGGTGAACAATAAAACGTTTGCTACAAATAGTCCAGTGACTTCTGCCCCACCTTGTATATAGAAAGTTGAGTTTCTCTTTTCCAGTTTCTGTTGTAAATATGATTTTTGATGAAATTGAAAGAGACATATACCTCAAGCCAACAGACATTTTAACTACTACATGCCGTTTTCGTCCTCGTACTCCCGACAAATCATCAGGAATATCCCACGCGTATTTATTTATTTGGCTGTATCTATACAGCACTGTACCCAAAAGATACTCATAGCGCACAACGTATACAAAATGAAAGTCACAAGAAAAATGAATTTAAAAATTAAGAGAAAACTTTGTTTATCAGAATCTTCCTCCAGTAACGCTTGAAAGTCAAGAAGCTGTTAGCATTTCGAATATCTCGAGGGATGCGATTACATACTGTAGGGCCGTTGAAGCTGAACGCTCGACCACCTCGAGATATTGAATTAATGGAGGGCACTTCAAATATGCACTTATCCTCAGATGAACGTAGGTAGCGTGAAGGACGACGGACATGTAGCAACTTATACATATACCGGGGTGATCGTAAATGAAATGCCTTGAAGCACAAACTACTAACATTCAGTTCAATGCATTGAGGAATTGGAAGCCACTTGAATCTCTTGAGGTATGGCGCAATATGCTCACGGCGATTGACCTTCAATACCAAGCGTACGTACGCATTTTGCACTTTTTGAAATTTCTTGAGAGGAGTGTGGCACTCCACAGAGAATGCTATTGCAATAGTCGAGCCTTATGTATCAGCCAAACGAATTCGTAGAATAATTTCTAATAGAAATTGACTAAACATTCTACTGAACGAAATGCGGTATAGATCATATAGACTTGGTTACCCAAAGAATTTGGTTGAAGATGCAATTATCAACTCTAAGCAATAGAGAGCACAAGAAAGCAGAAAAAGGAGGAAGTAATTCCATTTGTAAAACCTTGTAGTCCAAATGAGCTCAATCTATACTCGACCATTGTAACTCCGAGTGTAACTTTTCAGTTTGATTGACTCCTTCATTTAAATTCATGCCATCAGACATGTTCATAAACAACCACAGTTTCTTTTGAATATATGTGCTATGTTATTCTATAAGGAGGATTTCGATCATCCTAATGGTCCTGGGGCAAACCGTAGAGTCTAGCCGGCTGCGATCCAACAGGCTTGATCTGTTTGAACACTGAATTATTCAAAAGACTATTAGACTTCAATTCAGTGAGTTTACGAGAAAAACGATCTTCCTCAATAATGAAAAGATCCTTCTTGCGATCTTTTCGACGGTTTGCATTTGGAAAACTTTCGACTATATTTCAGAAAGTCACTCATCTTTCTCACATAATTATCGTGATTTTCAATTACGACATAGTTGCCTTTATCAAATTTGCAGATGTACAAGTTCTTGCTTTTGGAAAGTTGCTTCAAAGCTTTTAATTTAAAGCTTCACATTTTGGAGGTGTTGCTGTTGGCAAAATCAGCTTTGAAAGCAGAGCGGAATTTATGCTTCAACTTTTCTTTGTCATTGGGATGAAGATGATTGGAAACAATCTTGAAACTGACTCTGTATGAGCTTTTTCCTGCACAATGGAAATTCTTTGCATACACTGTAAATCGCTCAATACCAATCACATACGAAGGAAGCATAGCAAAGTAGTTTTTGGTGTATTTCTGTATTCTCTTGGCATATATTTGTATGAGTTTGTGTATGTCATTTCAAATGTGGTATGCTTTACATACTAAAGCCATATCAGCACAATGTTAAAAGAAAGCATGAATCATGTCCAAAGCATGTTGATTTAGGGCTTTTGTCAAAAAGGATCACACTTAAGTTGCTACTGTTTTACAAGTAGTGAGATAATGACATTCAAGAGTCATACTTCCAATAATGAATTCGATTTTAATACACGTAGGTCTAAGGCATTTCATGAATAATCAATAAGTATTCAACCATCAACAATTATACATTATGTAAGTTTGAAATTAAGCATATTATCAATCCGAAATAAAAACAAGTTATAATTCATGAAGGCAGAAATAGTTATGTTTGAGGTATATAAGCCAACATGATTTCACGAAACGCATCGCTTGAATGAATTGATGTTTATCAACTTAGATCTTAAAGTAGAGCTAGCTAAACGTCCTGCTAATGTTACTAGACAGGTAGCAATGACGACAATCTCGTGGAGCAATAAATTCACGATAAATCTAATTTAGTTAAATATCGCTATATCAATCAAAAAATATTCGTCTGGTATTACTGAAAAAAGGTATTTGACAGTAGCATGCAATATATATTTTTGCTGTGACTCAAGGATCTTCTTACCAGAAACATACCAGAGGCATGCAAATGAGGATGAATTTGCATCGGGTCTCGTATATAAAACATACCAACAACTCGTATTTCAGTGTAAAACAGCCAATCACAGATAGAATAGCTCGTATCTCTACATGCCAATCACATAAGAAAGTAAGTGAAATGTGGTATGAAAAACATACCAAATCTCTGTAAGCATGTGCGAATCTTGTATCAGATGTTAGTTTCAAATTGCATGTGACTTTGGTATATGTTAGTAGTATAGGGCATGACATCCGGCGCTCCTCTCGGCTTCGCTTCGCTCCGCACCGGATGTCATACCCTCCCGAATTTTCTGAATATTTTCCGATATTTTCCAATATTTTACAAATTTAGCACACTTGTGATTTTAGCGAAAATTTACAGAACAAAATTTACGTGGTCTAAAAATTTACAAAATTTATGTAGTCCAATTTATTAGTTAGTTTAGTTTATTAGTTCCAATTTATGAAAATGGAAACCTCAAAAATGGAAGAAACTTCGAAAATATATCCTTCGTTATCACAATTAAAAACAAGTGAAATGGATAAAGAAAAACACAAAGATAGAGTTCGGTATATGAAAGATAAGGAATCACAATTATTATTGAGATTAGAGCATCATAGAAAATTAAGAAAGAGATGGACTAAAGTTAAGAATGTAACACAAGGTATTGGAATCTTTATAACAGTCAGTATAGGAGTATTTACAATTATAATAACTTCAGGTGTTTTAGCAATTCCAGTAGTTGCTACTGCTTTGCACTCTGATGATCGCTCAATAGGGAACAGCTGCTTCTCACATTCATGAAACAATGCAGTTGGTTCTCGCATTCATGAAACATTGCATTTCAGAACAAACAGCTGTTACCCGCACTTATGTCTTTCTCTTACCCCCCACTTTCTAAATGCGCTGCCAGTTCACCGACCGGATCCAGAACCAAAACCGTTTTCTTAGCCGCGTTGGCTCCAAAAATGTCAGCGATTCATTGGCTACTTGAACGCTATTGTTTTAGAAAGTTACAATTGTCACGTCAACGTTGTCATAGGGATTTCATTGATGCTTATAAACTATATCTCATTTAACAAATTTTAAACTTATCTCAGTTCGTTTTGAAAGAGAGTACTTGCGTAAAGCGTTGACTGTATCACAATATCATGGTTGGATCTATTGAACACCGACTTCGTCTTCAAGTAAAACGTCAGAGAATAGAAGGATTAACAAGACAAATCATACAGCTCCAATCGAGGAGCAATTTGTTTCGTGATCATAACATTGGTGTCTTGTTTCAAAATCTTGGTGAAAGAAGAGTCAATTTTAGTATTGACAAAAAATACTACACCTTATTGATCATAATCCCGAGGTAAATTTAATGATAGAATTTATTTCTTTTAAAATGAATGATGAAAATCCGACAGTTATACTGAGTAATATAGGCGACATATGTCCTCAGGTATATATCATAACTGAGCTTTTAAAATTATACGGCAAACAAACCACGACAAATTTCGATTTAAATAAGATCGCAAATCAATTAAGAATAGGGAATTTTCACGTCTTAATGAGAGATGAATTACAATTGATAAAAAATAAACCGATTCCTTTGAACTTCATGACAAATCTACATACATCAGAACAAAAAGGAGTACATTGGTCAACAGGGAGAAAGAATACTGATAATGTAGAAAACTATTACTTCGATTCATATGGACTTCCACCTACAAATGAAGTCAAAGAAATACTGGGAAATGGAACATACAATACTTTTCAAATTCAAAAACCAGGAACTACTTATTGTGGACAATTATGTCTTTATGTTTTATTCAAATCACAGGAAGGAGTACCATTTCTTGATATTATGTTAGAATTGAATGAGAGAATTTAATTCCCGAAACGTTAGTTCCAATGGCTAAAGTTCAGTCTTTTGTAATTCATTTTCATGAAATCTACCTTTTATTTCCTCATTATCTAAATCTTTTATTTCATAAGTAATCGGATAACTTTGATTTATTTTAGAAACTTCAAATATCTCTTTAGTCCAATAACCAACAAAACCTTTTTCAAATTTATTTTTATATTTAAATATTCTAGCTCTATCTCCAATCTTAAATTTCGATTTACGCTTTTGTAAATTAACATTACTTTCATTCTCATCATCATTTTCAAACATCTTCTTTCTTATCAAATCTGGATCGTTAGAAGCATTCTTTGGAGTTTCTTCAATACTTGAATGAATTTTATTGTTGTGATCATCAACAATTCCTGGTAATATTTTTAATCATTTCTGATTACCTTGTTCTGTAAATTTCTTAAATAATTTACCTTTTAATGTTCTATTAAACCTTTCTATTACTACAGTTTTCCAGCATTTTCAGTGGAATAAACATTTTCAAATAGTGGCTTAACATTTCTATCTTAAAAATCAGAACCTTTATCAACAAACAATTTCTTTGGCTTTCCATTACTTTCTTTGAAGATTTCTTCAAACGCATATTTAACTGATAAACTACTTTTATTCTTTAATGGCTTCACCCAAGCGTATCTAGTATACAAATCTATACTGGTTAATGCGTATTTAAAATCAGACTCATTCGGCACATGAATAAGATCAGCACTCCAAATATCATCTTTGTTAAAACTTTTACCTTCAATAGATATTTCGGCTTTCTATATTCCTTGTGAATCTCGGAAGCGTAGTTTTCAGAATTATGAGTTTTGTCTAGACCCTGACCGAACAATATTTTAGCCTGTAAAACTTTTTTAACAAACATTATTTGAATTCTTTCTCTAAAGGAAGGATTCTGAATACTATCTAATTCTTCCATCATTTTCCTATCAGCTTCATGGCGAGATTTTAGGTCATGATTTCGATAAGCTAAATCGTGTCTATAAGCTGCTGCATCTACTCTGTTTATTGGTTCTTCACCTGGCTTTGGATTATTATTCTCAGCTAGTTTTATATCTAATCGAGTTCCTGGACCGGTATATGAATGACCAGGAAGATGCTTCTCTTTTGAATATTTACTCCAAATAAAACCAGGAAAGTTTTCTAATGCTTTTTGTATATCGTTTCCTTCGTAACTCCGACATTTTGAGGTTTTATGTACATTTAACAGATAATTCAATAAATCCAAATCAGCAAGTTTTATTAATTTAATTACATTTTCGGAATTTATGGAATTTGTGGAAGTTGTAGAATTTGTAGAATTCATTTTTAAAGATAGAATAAAATAAATGTTTTACCTAATCATACTAGGACTTAGATATATTCCAGAACCATCCTCAGCTTCCTTTATTTCAATTAAATTATCAGCATTATGCAGAATGTTTTTGAGAACTCGTTTTCCTTCATCAACTAAATTCAATTTACTAATAAAATTATCCACTACTCCCTCACCCCTAGCAACTTTCTCCAACTCTTTATTATGACGTTTTTGTTCTTCTAATGCTGCCTTCTCCGACTTATTTTTATTTACTGCTTGGACAATACCAGCTGTCCCACCTGCAATACTTCCTGCTACTGCTATGCCATCTATTATTAGTGGAATCAATGGAAGAACTCCACCATTCTTTTCTTCATGTAATTTAATATTCTCTATCATTGGTTTACTTATCCAATATTTCCTTTTGTTAATCGCAATAGTTTTAAGTGCATTTTTGTCAACAATGTTACGTAGTTTACATTCAACAGTTTTATTATTATTATTATTATTACATTTCGCTTGCGACATTTTTAATAAAAAAATTTTAAGTTAAGAATTTTTTAAATCTATTCTAGTTAAGAAAAATTTTAATAATTTTGTTCTAAATAATTTATTCTAATTAACTTATCGACAAAGTCTTGGGTTTTAACTTATTCTAATCATCTTTCCACTAAGAATTTCAATAGAATGTTTTACATCTTCTAGTAGTAAACCATAAGCCATCAATGAAGTTGTGGAATCTTTCTTTTCAATATTAATTGTTACATCAGAACCAGTCTTGATTATATCTTCAGATTGTGCACTTAAATCGAAACAGAAGACAGGATATAAATGTCTCCAATCTCCAGGAGTTAATTGTGGTTCAACTCCAAATTCTATACAAAGATTTCTATAAGCATCATATCCTTCCATAAATTGATTATTGGTATCATCGAATCTTAGTGGATCAATAGGATATCGGGTTTGATTTAAAGCAACTTTTAAACTTCGAATTGTGTTAATATGGAGAAGATGGTTGTTCTTATTAAAACTTGGAGAATTATTTCTTTGAAGTGTTAGTAATAAATATCTTGGAGTATTTGATGTCCTTGTGAAATGCCAGTTAAATCTTTGCTCAGAAAAAGTTACTGAACTAGCAGTGCGCTTTAGAAAATTTACTGGAATTGGTTTGTTAGTGTTTAATCTTTTTGCAATAGTTGATTCAACCTCTAAACTAGGAGTTATATGTTTTATCCACCATTCAAGTCTATCAATTTTTAAATATGCCTTTTTTCCAGTCTTAACATAAAAGATTAATTCATTATTTCCTGTGCGATGAATTATTAATTTAAATTTTAATTGATATGATATTTTGCCATGATATAAATATCCGAATAATGGAGACAATGACCAATTTACTGTCTGTTTACTTGTTTGTTAAACTCACGTCTTTCTTTATATGCACCATTGTTTGTTTTATTGAAATGATTTGCAATATTTTCTACATCTTTCGCAATTCCTGCGGCATCTGTTCCAGCGTGAGTTAAATCATCAACAATTATGCCATCATTATTATCTGGAAGCCAACCTTCAATTTCATGCTTTTTATTATTTTCACCAATTGTTAAAAATCTAAGCATTGTATCAATTACACCTGGAGAATTACTTAATGTTTCTAAGTAGTATAGGGTATGATATCCGGCGCGTCGCTTCGCTCGCACCGGATATCACACCTTGCGAGATTTTTCAAAATTTAGGTAGTCTCCAAATTTCAAAAATTTAGGTAGTGACAAATTTTAAAAAAATCAAGATTTCAAAAATTTAGGTAGTCTCCAAATTTCGCGTGGACGAAAATTTAAGTTGTCTCAAAATATCACGTAGTCTCAATATACCAGAAGATTGTATTCAAAATATTTATTCAAAATATTTCTTTAAAAATGGAAACCTCAGAAATGGAAGAAACCTCAACGGGGACGGCGACGACGAAAATGGAAGAAACTTCGAGAATATATCCTTCGTTATCACAGTTAAAAATAAGTGAATTGAATAAAGAAAAACACAAGGATAGAGTACGTTATATGAAAAATAAGGAATCTCAATTATTATTGAGATTAGAACATTATAGAAAATTAAGAAAGAGATGGTCTAAAGTTAAGAATGTAACACAAGAAATTGGCATGTTCTTAACAATAAGTTTAGGTGCTTTAACAATTGTTATATTTTCTGGTGTTTTAGTAATTCCAGTAGTTGCTACTGCTTTAACAGGTACGGGTGTTTTTGCAACTTCACTTGTTACAATGTTAGATAAATCTTCAATTACTAAGAAACGAAAATCATTGAAAACTATGCATTTACATATTAAAGAAGTCTATGACAAATTACATTACTACTTTCAAAGAGTATGTGATGATAATGTTATTGCGCTAGATGAGATTGAAAAATTTGATCAAATAGCTAATGAAGTAAATCAAATATCATTTCATTTAAAGACCGAAAACGTTCATGACAAGAATAAACAGGATGGCAAAATTTCTAGTGATGGTAAAATTTCTAATGAAGAAAATCATAAAGTTTTTTTAGAAGAACTAAAAACTTTATTAAACAAAACTTTATTAAACAATACTTAAAACGAAAAGATGTCAGACAACAAAACAATAAAAAAGTAATTTGTTCAGTAAAATGTTTTTCTTGTATTCCAATGTTACCACAAAATTCAAATATTATATTTTAAAATTGGATAAAAGTATAGCTGATAATCTAAAAAGAATTAAACAATTAGAAAAGTTAATAAAACAAAAAATTATTATGAAAGAAAATCGTCTTCAGCATAGAATGATAAAAGCTGGTATTCAATCTGATATGTTTGAAAAAATGCAGCAAACCGAGCAAGTAAAAGCTGATTTTGAAAAAACTATGAAACCATTTAAAACTCTTGAAAAAGAAAGTACAAATAATTATAAACAAATTAATATAACAGATCCAGAACACAAAACTATATTAGATGACTATGGATTACTAGAATCAAACATTGATAAGAAATTACCAAAATCTAAGCAATTTGAACATTCTATTTCATTTATAGATGGAAAAACAATACCTAGATTTTATCTCGGACAAAAAGAAATATTTCCACAACCTTTTCCAGGTTTAATTTTTTCACCAAATAAATATCCTTTTAATTTAGATAGAAATTTTGTTGATCTTTTAAGAGGAGCAGATTTAAAAAATTATGCTGTAGAAGATCTCATAAAATATAAAGCTATGTTATATAGAGTTGGTGCAGTAAAATCTCTTAAACGTTATAGATCAGAGAATTTGAAAATTTATTATCAACGGGAGTAAAAGTAGGAAAAGTTTTTAAAACTGGAACAACTATATTTTTACCAGATGATCCACAAGAATTACTAAATAGATTAAATATTTTAATATCTGCAATAAAAGAAGGACATAATTCTAGTTTCAATGAAATTCATGCTATATTGAAAAAACTGTTAGAAAAGAAGATTCTAAATGAAGAGGACTATAAAAGTATAGCTGAAATATGTTGTTTTTAATTTTTATAAAAAAATAATTAATAAAAAATATTTATTTAAAATTTTAACAAAAAATGTCTTCGAGAGAATTATCATCAACAGAACTAGAAAAAATTAATAATCATTTAGAAAATCTAACCGAGATTTTGGGTTCATCAAAATTTAGCACGACGTTAAAAATTACAACATCTACTTCATCACACACTTGCAATTTAGAACCCATTCTACATTTACAACAAAATAAAAATTATCAAATTGCATTGACTAGTTTTTCCACATTTAACACTATTCAAAACGTTATCAAAGATGTAAATGACCAATTTAGATATTCTACTGATAAAGGTAAAACGTGGAAAATACTAACTTTTCTTCCTGGTTCTTACGAGGTTGAATCAATATCAAATGAAATTAAGAGACATTTAGGTATACCATTTAAAGATAAGAAACAATTACATTTTGCAGTTGAATCAGCAGTTAATAAATTTTCTCTTACTTTAGACGAAAATCATCAAGTTGATTGTAATCATGATAGATCATTGTCAAAACTATTAGGATTTAATAAACAAACCTATAGTCAAGGTTATCATTTAGGTGAGAAGATTCCAAAAATAACTGAAATAAATTAGATTGTTGTACATTGTGACATTATTGAAGAAGGATATATAAATGGTAAACTGTCAAATTTAATATTCAGTTTTCCAGCTTTTACTGTACCCATTGGTTATAGATTAAATGTATTTCCACAAACATTAATATATTTCCCTATTACAAGAAAAACTATTAACAGTATTAACATTAGAATCACTGATGAGAAAGGACAAGAAATAAATTTTGGAGGTGAAGAGATTATGATAGATCTTTTGGTTAGAGAAGTTTAATTTTCTTCTTCTTAAAAAATAAAAAAAAATAATTTTTTTATTAAAAATGAGTGAAGTTCCCCCACTAAATAAAAAATACTTAAATTTAATCATCATCCAAATTTATCTAATAAAGTTTTGTCAGTTATTTGTGGAAGATCAGGATGTGGAAAAACATATCTATTATTTAAAATTTTAACGACACCAAACATTTTGGATTATAACAATCTTATCATTTATACAACAACAGCAGAACAACCCGTCTATCAATTTTTAAAATATGGATTTGAAAATAATCTTAAGAAACAGCAATTGCCTCATCATTCAAAGAATATGAAAAATCTGAATATGAAGAAGAAATAAGTTCGTGGTGTGAAGAAGCAGCGAAAAATAATCAGTTAATAGAATCCAATAAAAATAAACATATAAAAATACAATTAATAGATGATGGTGGTAATATGCACGATCCCTGTAAATTAGATAAAAGAATGAAACATTGTGTAATTTTTGATGATTGTGTTAATGATAGAAGTCAGTCAGTTCAGAGAAATTATTTCACAAGAGGTAGACATAATAACTGTAGTGTTTTTTATTTAACACAAAGTATGTATTCATTAGATGGAAGTGTTATTAGAAAGAATGCAAATACATTTATACTATTTGAAATAAATGCAAGAAACTTAAGTGATTTGTTAAGAGATTTATGCGCAAGAAATAAAGATGAATTTAAACAATCGTGTAATAATGGTTGGTCAAAAGATTATGGCTTCATTACAATTAATATTGATAAAAAAATTCATGATAGAGTTATAGAAAATATTTTCGCGGAGTGATCGAATAATTTTTTCTTATAAATTGTTTATTAATAAAAATAAAAAAATATGTTGAATGCTTACAAGATAGAACATGTACCAGTTTTAAAAGATTATCGTCATCCTACAAACCCTATCAATTCAAAGAAAGAAGTTAGATTTTATTATCATCATAAATACGTAGCGTTCGTTACAGATTATAAAACAAAACATGGTATTAAACCGTGTGTTAAAACAAAAGACTTTCCCTGTGTTTACGAAGTTTCAGAGTATTTCTAACGTACAATAATTTATGGTGGTTGGTTAAGAAAGAAAATTTAACAAAGCATGAATTAGAAACATTGCATCAACTAAGTATTCCTGTGTATATGTAAAAATACATTTTTTCTTTTAAAAAATGCATTTTTTTTTTTGAAAAACATGAATGGTGAAATATTTCTCGGACTAACGTCTAGGATTGATGAATTAAACAAGAAACAAATTGCTGAGTTTGATGCACAAATTAAACGTAGTAAACGTATTAAAAAACAGAAACGTAGTATTAAGCGTAGTATTAAAAAACAGAAACGTGGAACAAAAGAAATATTAGAAACTCCTATTACTGATATTTTTTTGATGATAGATTTGAGGATGAACTTGGTGATGATTTATGTAATTTATTTAATCCAAATGAAATTAAATATGAAAATGTATCTTTTATTAATGTAGTAAATGATATGCGGAAACTTTTAGCAAATGGTAAAATTATTAATTTACTTGGAAAAGTTATTAAAGATCAGGAAAATATAATTCAAAAATTTTACGTAACCTTCTATAATAAAAAAATCATTTGAAACATGGTTTTCCAATCTGGATGAGAAATCAGATAGCCAGGAATGGATTTTTACAGGTGATATTAAATATGAAGATTTTGGAATGAAGCTAGTACAAAGATCACATAGAGGTGCAGGTATTAATATGAAATATAGAATCAAAGAATATTTCGGTGAATATTGTTATATTCCTTCTGAAGATTTTTGTTTTATTAAATGTTATAATGTTTTACGAGGTTTTAATGAAGAACAAGGAGAAATGATGAAAGAAATGTTTAATAATTTTTTTATATAAAGAGGAAGCCACATCTAGAACAGGAGTAATGTCAAACTGCAAATTTTCTCAGTTCAATAAATGTTTTGGAGAATGTTTTCAGTATTACAGTCCTTCGAATCGTCATTTAAATCCTAGAGCAATTGAAACGTTTGATAATTATGTTTATTACAATTATTTTCACGAAGGTTCAACAATTGGACACTATTGTTTAATTAATAAATCTCATAAATTAAAAGCTATTAGAGAAATTGAAAATAATTTCAAACCAATATATAAAACAGTTACTGATGAAAATCTAACAACGCGTCCATATATAATCATAACAAAGAAAAAAATTGACTATAGTTCAACATATATTTGGGATCTCGAAACTTTTCTTGATCCTAACTGTTCAACGGCTCACCCTATTCCTTATGCTGTAGGAGCTATTAATTTTAATAAATTTATATGTTGCTTACCGAAACAAAGATTGAAAGAATTAGAAACACGTTTGTTAAGTAATATGATTAAAATTAAACGAACAAAAGATGAAAATGAAATTAAAAACTTAAAAAACAAATTAATGAGTATAATAATTTAACTGAATTAGAATTTAATCAACTACAAAATTGTGTGAAAATATTTACGAGAACTGAGGATGAGGAATGTCCAATCGGGGGAAACCCAGAGGACGCATGTCCGATACATCAATTTTTCAAAATTTTTGGAAAATTTAATTATTCGAAAGTAACTTTAATAGCTCACAATTCATCAGGTTTTGATTCTTATCTTCCGATAAAAGCTAATTTTAAATTATCTAAACCGCCTCTGAAAACTTCAAGAGGAATATTGACTGCTTCATTACAAAATCCTTATACAACTGAATGTGTTAGTAGATATATTCAAAAATCTTTTAGATATAAAAAATAATAATAATACGAAAAAAAATTCACCTCCAGGTAAATTAGCACTTCAAAATATTATAATGAAATGTAGTTATCAACATGTAAAAACAAGTCTTTCTTAATGGTGTGAGAATTTTAAAATTCCTACCAATGTGTCTAAATTAAATTATGAAATTGGAGACATAACACATGAAAATTATAAAGAAAAAGAAAATGAATGGAGGCCATATTTAGTTAACGATATTCTTTCTTTAGCTTTTTGTATCTACAAATATAATAATGTTATGCGAGATTTAGTTGGTGAAGATATAACTACTAATTTAACATCCTCCGCTTTAACATTTAACGGTTGGATGAAAAGCGTACAAAATGACAATATAAATATTCATTCTCATATAGATTTATGGGCTAGAAATTATATTAGAAAATCTGTTAAAGGTGGAAGAGTTTCAGCAAATATAAGAAAATACATATCTCCATTTTGTAACATCTTGTTACCAATATTAAAACAGTACTTACCTGGTCGCTGCGCTGGAGGAACTTTGTCCCCTGAAAGTAATTTAGTAGATTTAATGAAACAGTATCGAGATTTAGGAGGTAAAACTGAAATTTGTAAGAATATTTCAAATCAACTACTTGAACAAAAAAATGAATTTCTAATGGCTTTTGATGCAACATCTTTATTTCCATCAGCTATGTATGATGAAAATTCAGAATACCCTAAATCTGAATCAGCTAGAAAATTTAGACAAGATGAAGAAGAACAAACAATATTATATCAATTTAATACTCAAACATTTATACCTAAAACTGGAATATTCTCAGTTGTGTTTCAATATCCGAATGATATGTTTTTTCAACCAGTTCCTATAAAAGATAAAGTTAAAAATCAAAATAATAATTCTCATGTAAAAGTAATCAGGTTCAGGAATGGTCTATGTTATGATGCATTAACTTCTGTAGACATACAACAAATTGTTAGATGTGGTGGAAAAATCTTACATATTACTGATGGTATAATTTATGAAAAAAATTATCAAGTTTCACCATTTCGAAATTATATTGAAAAACTTTTTAATTTGAGAAAAGAATATAAAACAGAAGGAAACACTGTAGGCGATGAGTTAATTAAATTATTGATGAATTCGCTATATGGCAAAACTGTACAAAAAGATATAACCACTAAATATCATTTATGGAATGAGAATACATTGAGAAAAAATTTCACTGAAGAAGTAAAAGATTATGAAAAGTTAAATGATGAACAATATTTAGCGAAAGATGAAATGGAAGATGATGAATTTCTTAAAGCTTATATTGTAAAAGATGGGAAGACGTCATTCATGCCATCACACTTAGGTTCTTTTATTCTTTCTCACTCTAGAAGAATTATGAATAACTTTATTCTAGAAATTAATGGTTTCAACGAAAAATACATTCATTATACCGATTCAGTAACAGCTGACACGCCTGTGATATTGAGAAAGAATAATTCATTATTTATTTCTAGAATAGATAGTATTGTAGACAACTATGAAATCAATCCGTTTGAAATTAATGGTGATATGAAAGAAATTTCATTAGTTGATAATTTAGAAATTTATACTTATAATGGATGGAGTAAAGTAAAAAAAGTTATTAGACATTTTACAAACAAAAGTATTTATCGAATAAGAACAAAAATGGTAATAGTAGATGTTACTGAAGATCATTCATTGTTAGATGAAACAGGTAATGAAATAAAGCCACAAGAAAGAAATATAAATAAAGAAACAAATTTACTACATAATAAATTATTTTCACACGACAATACAATCATATTAGAACAAATTTTAAGTGATATTTATTTTAATGATCCACCTAATTTAAGATGTAAGCAAGCATTTATAGAAGGGTTCTTTTTAGGAGATGGTTCTGCTGGAATCTATAATTATGAATCAGGAGTCAGATATTGTTGTACTTTAAATAACCAAGACCTTAACCTCTTAATTAAATTACAAACATATATTAATGAAGTTTATAACAATGATTGTAAAATATATGATACAATGAGATCATCTAGTGTATACAAACTTAATTTTCAAAATCCAAGACAATATGCTATATACTTTACTAAAAATTATTATAATCAGTTTTGAGAAAAACGTGTTCCTTGGAATGTTCTAAATGCTGAATATAATATTAGATATTGGTCCTTTGTTGGATTTTATGCAGCAGATGGGAGCAAGAAATCTTTTTTACAAGTAAATATGCAACCATTTGTTTTACACAGAAAAATAAAGAAACCTTTAGTGGTTTATATAATTTGGCATCATCTCTAGGTATTAATTTGGTAGTAAGCGAAAGACAAGATAAACCATTGTGCTTTACTGCGTGTCAAGTTAAAAATGATATTACCAAAAATGTTACCACTGTAAGATATTTAAATGATAAACCACAATATGTTTATGATATTGAAACAGAAGATGGCGCATCTAATTGTGGTTTTCCATTGATTGTAAAAAACACTGATTCAATATGCATTTCTAATGAGCTCTTAAATAAATTAGATGCTG
Source organism: Prostheceraeus crozeri (assembly GCA_907163375.1). Lineage (NCBI taxonomy): Eukaryota > Metazoa > Platyhelminthes > Polycladida > Euryleptidae > Prostheceraeus > Prostheceraeus crozeri. The sequence continues at coordinate 130,388 of CAJQUW010010217.1, forward strand.
CTGGATATGTTGGGGGAGAATTGTGTCAAGGAAAAAATGATTATGGAAATGGTGGAATTATTTTTGCAATGTTTATTGCACCTAAAGTAAAATACTGTATTACTGTAGATGAACAAGGAAGACTTAGTGAAAAGAAAACATTTAAAGGATATTCACAAAATAAAGTAAAAGTAGAAGTTTTTCTAAAATTATATTCGGGTAAAACATTATCGACTACAGTTAATAAACCATGGACAAGATCTTTAGAAACTGGAATTAGTATTCCTGATAAAAATAATAATACTGAAGAAAAAAAACTTTCTGGCCAAATAAATATTCTTAAACGTCAAGCACCTGATGAAAATGAAATTATGTTACCTTATAACGGAGAAGATATCCAAGCTGAAATATTTCAAACAATCGTCAGTGAGAGTAATTTAAGTGATGATGATGACACGTGGGAATAATATTTTTTTATTACATCTAAAAACTTATTACATCTAAAAATATTATTACATCTAAAAACTTATTACATCTAAAAACTTATTACATCTAAAAATATTATTAAATCTAAAAATTTACATCCAAAAAATTTATATCTAAAATTTATATCTAAAAAATTTATATCTAAAAAATTTATATCTGAAATTTATTTTCATGACATATATATGTTTTATTGTTAAAAAATGATGTCACCAAATGTTGGTGGAGGTGCATATATCCCGAATAATCGTGAATCAGAAATAGAAATAGAAAATTATATCATGAAGACTGGAGACGTTTTATATGGTCCATTGCATCTTCCTATTCTTCCGCAACAAAATACAGAGTTAACAAATAAACAATATGTTGATGCACAAATCAATGACTTAAAAGAAAAATATATAAATGATGTTTTGGTTCCACTGATGAATGAATTAAAGTTGCTTAAACTTAATGACAAATCATTAAACGAAAAATTATTAAAACTTGATAAAAAGGATAAAGAGCTAGAAGCAGATATAGCAAAACTTTTTAAAAAGATTTCTGAACAATCAAAAAATTTTAATATTGCTTTCTATAAAGTTAAAATCTGCAGTCATTAAACATAAACATCAGATACAACTATTGAAAGAACAATTAGAAGATGAAATAGAAAAACTTCCTGAAAGAATCTAAAAAAATTTAAATAAGTTACAAGCTACATTCCAAAAAAGTGTTGATGAATTAAGTTCTAAAATTACTCAACAAATGAAAAAGATGAATAGAATAATAAATGAAGTAAACTCACTTAACCAAAAAATTGATAAAATGAAAACTCTTAAAATCAATTTAGAAAATGAATTAAAGAAAAATTTACAAGAAAAATCTAAAGAAAATAAAGAACAGTTAGATTCTGTTAAAAGACAATTAGATGTTCTTAAAATTAAATTAAATGCTCTTAAAACGGCGTTGAAGATGAATCAGCAGAAAATGCAAGTTAATAGAAAAGAAATTAAAGTACTTCACACGCTGCTTGACGCGATAGATAAAGTGCAACGGGAAATTAATAAAGTTATCACGAAGTTGTTGGACATTCACACACGTAAATCTTGATCGGACCTTGTCCACAGACTTTAGCCGATGACGCACGTAAATCTTGATGACGCACGTAAATCTTAATGTAAATATTTTTTCCAAAAGACAAATTTATTACTAAAAAATGCCTATAATTTATAAACACAATCTTAAACATTTTGCTTCAAATCAAAAAATAGCACATGAACCATCCATGAAATCTGTTTACCATTATAACAATGTAGAAACTATTCAATAAGAAGGAGATGGTGTAAACAGCGTAGCTAGTGTAAACAGCGGAGCTCGCATCTTTTCTGGCATAGGAAGTATCGTTAACTTGATTAAAAATAATAAAGACTTGATTACATCTGCTGCAAAAGGAGCAGCTGCTATAGGTAGTACAGCTAGTGCAATAACAAATGCTGTTAAGTCTCAAAACGAATTAAAACAACTAGAAGCTATTCGTAAACTTAAGAATAATTCTGAAGAACTAAAAAAATTTAAAAAACTTTCAGTTGAAACAAAAAACAAAATTGCTAACATAGCTGCAGGGTCTGAGAGTAAACATGAGAGGAAATCAGGCGTAGCCATAGAACGGTTCGTTCAATTGAAGAAATAAGAGGCAATGGTGTGAACAGCGGAGCTGGTTTAGCAAATCTCTAAAATTATATTTTAGTAAAAATCTTTTTGGGTGTGAGAAATTTTTTTTCTGTGTGTGAGAAAAAAAGTCAAATTATTTTTTATAAAAATGTTTTCGCTTATCGAAAATAAATTTAAATTAGACGATCCTCCGTTCGTCAGTTACAATCAAAAAAAGAATGACTATATAAGAATTGCTATGAATCCCGGATCTTCCAGTAGAGTAAATACTGGAGGAGATTTAATTTTTGAAGTTGATAATCAGCAAAGTTATATATATCTACCTGATTCATTTTTACACTGTGAATATTCTTTATACGTATAGTGATGCCAATTTTACAACACCATTACCAGATACCGATAATATTGCATTAGAGAATAATTTCTTTCCAAGATTATTTACACAAATGCGTCTAGATGTTGCAACTCAAAATATAGAAACAATAAGTGATTCTCCAGGTGTAATTGATACAATGCTTAGATTTGTAACAAATGGTGAAAATAATAAAAAGTATGAAATCGAAGGTTGGTTTCCTGATACTAATGATGGTATAATTGTTGATGATTTAACTCACGCTGGAACAGATGCAGCAGGAATTGCGAAGGATGTAGAAAATATTGCAAATCATTTCAATAAAACAAACAATAGTGCATATAAAGACAGACGTGAATTTAACAAGAAAAGTAAACAGACAGTAAATTGGTTATTGTCTCCATTATTCAGATATTTGGATCATGATAAAATATCATATCAATTAAAATTTAAATTAATAATTCATCGTACAGCAAATAATGAATTAATCTTTTATGTTAAGACTGGAAAAAAGGCATATTTAAAAATTGATAGACTTGAATGGTGGATAAAACATGTTACTCCTAGTTTAGAGGTTGAAACAGCTATTGCAAAAAGATTAAACACTAACAAACCAATTCCAGTAAATTTTCTAAAGCGAACTGCTAGTTCTGTAACTTTTTCCGAACAAAGATTTAACTGGCATTTTACGAGAACTTCGAATACTCCAAGATATTTATTACTAACATTTCAAAGAAATAATTCTCCAAGTTTTGATAAGAACAACAATCTTCTTCATATTAATACAATTCGAAGTTTACAAGTTGCTTTAAATCAAACCCAATATCCAATTGATCCATTAAGATTCGATGATACCAATAATCAATTTATGGAAGGATATGATGCTTATAGAAATCTTTGTATAGAATTTGGAGTTGAACCACAATTAACTCCTGGAGATTGGAGACATTTATACCCTGTCTTCTGTTTCGATTTAAGTGCACAATCTGAAGATATTATCAAGACTGGTTGTGATGTAACAATTAATATTGAAAAGAAAGATTCCACAACTTCATTGATGGCTTATGGTTTACTGCTAGAAGATGTAAAATATTCTATTGAAACTGTTAATGGAAAGATGGCTAGGATCGGTTATTAACCTTAGGACCTTTGGTCCGATCGGCTAAAGCCTCTGAACAAAGTTCTATTGGTTAACTAAAATTTTTGGTACCTTAAAATTTTTTTGGATTTAGTAATAATTTTTTTAGTAATTAGTAATAAATTTTTGATAACTTAAAATTTTTTCATAACTAGAATAGATTAAAATTTTTGATAACTTAAAATTTTTTTATTAAAAATGTCGCAAGCGAAAAGTAATAATAATAATAATAAAACGGTTGAATTAAAATTGCGTTACATTGTTGACAAAAATACACCAAAAACTATCACGATTGGCAAAAAGAAATATTACATAGGTAAACCAATGATAGAGAGCATTAAATTACAAGAAGAAAAGAATGGTGGAATTCTCCCATTAATTCCACTAATAATAGATGGCATAGCAGCAGCAGCAGGAAGTGTTGCAGGTGGGACAGCTGGTATTGTCCAAGCAGTAAATAAAAATAAATCAGAGAAAGCAGCATTAGAAGAACAAAAACGACATAATAGAGAGTTAGAGAAAGTTGCTAGGGGTGAAGGAATAGTAGATAATTTTATTAGTAAATTGAATTTAGTTGATGAAGGAAAACGAGTTCTTAAAAATATTCTCCACAATGCTGATGATTTAATTAAAATTAAAGAAACTAAAGATGGTTCTGGAATTTATCTAAGTCCTAGTATGATTCGGTAATAACCTCAGGACCTTTGGTTCGATAGGTTAGTAACCTGAGGACCTTTGGTCCGATCGGCTAAAGCCTCTGAACAAGGTTCGATTCGGTAAAACATTTATTTTATCTTTTAAAATGAATTCTACAAATTCCGAAAATTTAATTAAATTAAGAATTTCTAATTTAGATTTATTGAATTATCTCTTAAAAGTACATAAAACCTCAAATTGTCAGCATTCCGGAGGTGATATACAAAAAACATTAGAAAACTTTCCTGGATTTATTTGGAGTAGATATTCAAAAGAAAAACATCTACCTGGGCATTCATATACCGGTCCAGGAACTCGATTAGATATAAGACTAGATGAGAATAATAATCCAAAACCAGGTGAAGAACCAATACACAGAGTAGATGAAGCAGCTTACAGACATGATTTAGCTTATCGAAATCATGACCTAAGATCTCGTCATGCAGCTGATAAGAAGATGATTCAAGAATTAGATAGTATTCAAAATCCTACATTTAGAGAAAAAATTGAAAGAATGTTTGTTAAGAAAGCTTTACAAGCAAAAATGCTTTTTGGCCAGGGGATAGACAAAACTCATAATTCCGAAACCTACGCTGTCTGAGAGCAACGCTCGAACCTACGCCTCGGAAAATTCATAAAGAATACAGAAGGCCTAAATATTTATTGAAAGTAAAAGTATTTAATAACGATGATATTTGGAGTGCTGATCTTATTCATATGCCTAATGAAAAAGATTATGAATACGCATTGACCGTCATAGATTTATATACACGATACGCTTGGGTAAAGCCTTTAAAAAATAAAAGTGGTCTGTCAGTTAAATATGCGTTTGAAGAAATCTTCAAAGAAAATAATAGAACGCCAAAGAAATTGTTTGTTGATAAAGGGTCGGAGTTTTATAACTGAAATGTTAGGCCACTATTTGAAAATGTTTATTCAACTGAAAATGCAGGAAAGCTGTAGTAATAAATCGATTCAATAGAACGCTAAAAAATAAAATTTTCAAGAAATTTACTGAGCAAGGAAATCAGAAATGGTTGAAGATATTACCAGGAATTGTTGAGGATTATAACAATAAAATTCATTCAGGTATTGAAGAAACTCCAAAGAGGGCTTCTGACGATCCTGATTTGATACGAAAAAAATATTCGAAAATAATTATTCGAATGACAGTAATCCGAATTTACAGAAACGTAAGCCGAAATTTAAAATTGGAGATAGAGTTAGAATATTTAAGTATAAGAATAAATTTGAAAAAGGCTTTGTTGGCTATTGGACTAAAGAAATATTTGAAGTTTCTAAAATAAATCAAACTTATACGATTACTTATGAAATTAAAGATTTAGATGATGAAGATATCAGAGGTCGATTTTATCAAAATGAATTACAACGAAGCGATTTTTAATTATCATTATTATTATTCAATTCCAACATAATATCAAGAAATGGTACTCCTTTTTGTAATTTAAATAAAACATAAAGACATAATTGACCACAATAAATTGTTCCCGGTTTTTGAATTTGAAATGTATTATAAGTTCCATTGCCAAGTAATTCTTTAACTTCATTTGTAGGGGTAAGTCCATAAGAGTCGAACCAATAGTTCTCAGCCTCTGGGCGGTCGAAATAGTAATTAGAACCGTTTATATTTCTTTGTCCCGCAGACCAATGTACTCCTTTTTGATCTGATGTGTGAAGACATTTATGAAATTTATAGTTGGAACTTTGTTCCGGGAACTGAAGGTTCCTGTTGGCTTATTTTTTAAGAATTGTAATTCGTCTCTCATTAGGATATGAAAATTCTTTATTCCTAATTGATTTGTGATCTTATCTAAATCGAAATTTGTAGTTGTTTGCGTTCATTATAATTTTAAGAACTCGGTAATGCTAGACATTTCATAATAAAAAAATTTCTTATAGGGACCCCTAGAAGTCAGAAGGGGGGATTGATTTAAAACTGTCTCATAATGATGACTTTCCTTACTACTTTTTCGATTTTGAAATGATTTAATTTAATCTAAATTAAAAAGTGACATTGTAAGGAATCGGTTTATTAGCAGAGCTAGTGCTTCGTACATCTTTTATCAATAGTAATTCATCCCTCATCAATAGGTGAAAATTCTTTATTCCCAATTGATTAGCAATCTCATTTAAATCGAAATTTGACGTGGTTTGTTTGCCGTATATTTTTAGGAAGTCTCTAATGTTACTCATTTTTATAGAAGATAAAATGTTTCTATTATATTCCCGTAAATGTGAAATTAAAAACAACACATGGATATTTCAATTTGGGTATATGTATATTTACAAAAATGCAACCACACAAGTCTACAAATATTGATGTCCACACCGTGGACAACGAATTTTCGTTCTCAAGTGAAGGAAAATAAAATCAGCTACTACTATTCAACTTCTTTAAAACAATCGGTTATTAACTATAATATTACAAATTGCATTAACAACATGTCCACACCGTGGACAACGAATTTTCGTTCTCCAGTAAAGGAAAATAAAATCAGCTACTACTACTTTTAAGTTTCCTTTAAGCTTCTTTCCAAAAGCTTTCATATTTCCGAAGACAGTCTTCTAACAATGATAAATTGGATTTCAAAAAACGTAAGGGTACATTTAGTCTACAAATCTTTAGAAAAATAGATGCCATCTTACCTAATTTAATTGCAAATGCAATTTGAGTCCTTGAATAAGAAATGTCATTAGTTTGCAATAGATGTTGAAAGTATGTTTTTTCCTTTTCACACAGATCTAGTAAATAATTCGCGTGTTTTCCCACGTAGATTTCCATCAGTATGTTAATAACGTTATTTTTCTTCTCCATCACATAAAGAGTATTTAAATTTGCAATGGCTTTAGCAGTATCTCCTGAAGGCTTAACAAAGTCTTCTAGGGAATCCACAAATTCATATCGGGTAGATAAAGACGTCGATAATTGATGATGAAGGTCGTCAATCTTTCCGCCCCCTTCTCTTTCTTTCTTTTCTTTCACGAGTAAGCGTTTTGCCTTTCTTCTCCGTTTTCTCTCCTTATCAAAAAATGTAGGGTCAAAAATAATAGGAAATTTACCCATTTGTTCAATGATAAAAGTGTTATATATCTTCCTTCTTATCATTGGAAATATATCGTTTTGAAATTTCTGCAAATAACGCCGGAAACGTAGCAATAATGTTTGACTGCTCTTCGATAACTTCTTGTGTCATAACTGATCACAGCGCAGCACACGATACAATGACAGACGAGAGAGAAAAATGAAAACAGTACAGCTGGCAGATGTCTTGACGACATACGGGTGTGCTGAAGCACTGACAAGAATTAAAACAACTTGGCTGACGTACAATTAAAATCTCATTGTTTCACAGAGTAGTAGCAACTACTGGAATTGTAAGAACGCCAGATGATATAACAATTGTAAATACTCCTAAACTTATTGTTACGAACATGCCAATTCCTTGTGTTGCATTCTTAACTTTGGACCATCTCTTTCTTAATTTTTTATAATGCTCTAATCTTAATAATAATTGAGATTCCTTATTTTTCATATAACGTACTCTATCCTTGTGTTTTTCTTTATTCAATTCACTTATTTTTAACTGTGATAACGAAGGATATATTCTCGAAGTTTCTTCCATTTTCGTCGTCGCCGTCCCCGTTGAGGTTTCTTCCATTTCTGAGGTTTCCATTTTTAAAGAAATATTTTGAATAAATATTTTGAATACAATCTTCTGGTATATTGAGACGAGACAACTTAAATTTTCGATTACGTGATATTTTGAGACAACTTAAATTTTCGATTACGTGATATTTTGAGACAACTTAAATTTTCGATTACGTGATATTTTGAGACAACTTAAATTTTCGATTACGTGATGTTTTGAGACAACTTGAATTTTCGTCCACGCGAAATTTGGAGACTACCTAAATTTTTGAAATTTGGAGACTACCAAAATTTTGAAAAATCTCGCAAGGTGTGATATCCGGTGCGAGCGGAGCGAAGCGAAGCGAAGCGAAGGGACGCGCCGGATATCATACCCTATACTACTTTTCTACATTTTGAGTTTCAACATCTAAACGCATTTGTGTAAATAATCTTGGAAAGAAATTATTCTCTAATGCAATATTATCAGTATCTGGTAATAGTGTTGTAAAATTAGCATCACTATACGTATAAAGAATATTCACAGTGTAAAAATGAATCAGGTAAATATAAATAACTTTGTTGATTGTCAACTTCAAAGATTAAATCTCCTCCAGTATTTACTCTACTAGAAGATCCGGGATTCATAGCAATTCTTATATAGTCATTCTTTTTTGATTGTAACTGACGAACGGAGGATCGTCTAATTTAAATTTATTTTCGATAAAGCGATCTGAATGATTGATTAAGAAAGACTTTTTTATAAAACATAATTTGACTTATTTGTTTTTTCTCGCTCAAAGAAAAAATATTTTCTTAGAATATGTTTTAGAATTTTGCTAAACCATTACCTCTTATTTCTTCAACTGTTTTCTTCTCCTGTTTACTTTCAGCGGCTATGTTAGCAATTTGGTTTTTGTTTCCTCTGAAAGTTTTTTTAATTTTTTTTACTTCTTCGGAATCATTCTTAAGTTAACGAATAGCTTCTAGTTGTTTTAATTCGTTTTGAGACTTAACAGCATTTGATATTGCACTAGCTGTACTACCTATAGCAGCTGCTCCTTTTGCAGCAGATGTAATCAAATCTTTGTTATTTTCAATAACATTAACGATACTTCCTGTATTATCACTGATGCCAGAAAATATTCCAGCTCCACGGTTTACACCATCTCCTTCTTTTTGACTAGTTTCTACATTGTTATAATGGTAAACAGATTTCATAGATGGTTCATGTGCAATTTTTTGATTTGAAGCAAAATGTTTAAGATTGTGTTTATAAATTATAGGCATTTTTTAGGATTAAATTTGACTTTTGGGAAAAGTATTTACGTTTATGATTAAAATTTACGTTTGTGAATGGACAACAACCGCGTAATAACTTTATTAATTTGCCTTTGCACTTTCTCTATTGCGTTAAGCAGCGTGCGATGTATTTTATTTCTTTTCTATTAAGTTGCATTTTCTGCTGATTCATCTTTAAATCCGTTTTAGGAGCCTTCAACTTAATTTTAAGAACATTTAACTGATTTTTAACAGCATCTAACTGTTCTTTATTTTCTTTATAATCTTTCTTTGATTCATTTTCTAAATTGATTTTAAGAGTTTTCATTTTATCAACTTTTTGATTAAGTGAGTTTACTTCATTTATTATTCTATTCATCTTTTTCATTTGTTGAGCAATTTTAGAACCCAATTCATCAACACTTTTTTGGAATGTAGCTTGTAACTTATCTAAATTTTTAAAACTTTCTTTAGGAAGTTTTTCTAATTAATTTTCTAATTGTTCTTTCAATAGTTGTATCTGATGTTTATTTTTATTGACTGCAGATTTTAACTTTATAGAAAGTAATATTGAAATTTTTGATTGTTCTGAAATTTTTTAAAAAGTTTTGCTATATCTACTTCTAGCTCTTTATCCTTTTTATCAAGTTTTAATAATTTTTCGTTTAATGATTTGCCATTAAGTTTAAGCAACTTTAATTCATTCATCAGTGGAACCAAAACATCGTTTATATGTTTTTCTTTTAAGTCATTGATTTGTGTATCAACATATTGTTTATTCGTTAACTTTGTATTCTGTTGTGGAAGAATAGAAAGATGCAATGGACCAGATAAAACGTCTCCAGTTTTCATGATATAATTTTCTATTTCTATTTCTGATTCACGATTATTCGGGATATATGCACCTCCACCAACATTTGGTAACATCATTTTTTAACAATTAAAGATGTCATAAAAAATTATTTTCTCATGAAAATAAAAAAATAAAAAATGGAAATGACTCAAATTTGTCAAGTTTGCAAAATGTGTTTTATGAATCAAGCGTTCTTATATTCTCATATGAAAAAAAACCATGTGAGTAGTTTATAGTGTGACATCCGGCGCGACGCTTCGCTTCGCTTTGCTTCGCTTCGCTTGCGCCGGATGTCACACTTTTGCGGGGGTTTTCAAAATTTTCAAAAAAATCAAAATTTCAAAAATTTAGGTAGATTTCAAATTTCACGTGGCCGAAGGGCGAAAATTTAAGTTGTCTCAAAATATCACGTGGTCTAAGAATTTTGAAAATTTAGGCAGACGAAAATTTAAGTTGTCTCAAAATATCACGTAGTCTCAATATACCAGAAGATTGTATTCAAAATATTTATTCAAAATATTTATTCAAAATATTCATTTAAAAATGGAAGAAACAAAAGTGGATGAAACAAAAGTGGAAGGAACCTCAAGAATATATCCTTCGTTATCATATGAACGTAGTTCTACTTTAATGGACATTGAAAAGATTAACATTGAAAAAATGAATAAAGAAAAACACAAAGATAGAGTTAGGTATATGAAAGATAAGGAATCTCAATTATTATTAAGATTAGAGCATTATAAAAAATTAAGAAAGAGATGGTCTAAAGTTAAGAATGTAACACAAGGAATTGGCATATTCTTAACAATAAGTTTAGGTGCTTTAACAATTGTTATATCTTCTGGTGTTTTAGTAATTCCAGTAGTTGCTACAGCTTTAACAGGTACGGGTGTTTTTGCAACTTCACTTGTTACAATGTTAGATAAATCTTTAATAACTAAGAAACGAAAATCATTAAAAACTAAGCATTTACATATTAAAGAAGTCTATGATAAACTACACTACTACTTTCAAAGAGTATGTGATGATAATGTTATTACGTTAGATGAGATTGAAAAATTTGATCAAATAGCTAATGAAGTAAATCAAATATCATTTCAATCACAGACAGAAAAAGTTAATGATAAAAATAAAAAGGATGGTAAAATTTCTAGTGATGGTAAAATTTTATTGATGATAAAATTTTTAATGAAGAAAATGATAAAATTTTTTTAGAAGAGCTAAAAACTTTATTAGACAAAACTTTATTAAACAAAACTTAATACGAGAAAATTTTAAACGTGAAAACTTTAAACGTGAAAACTTTAAACGAAAAGATTACAAACAACAAAGCAATAAAAAAATAATTTGTTCAGTAAAATGTTTTTGCTGTATTCCAATGTTACCACAAAATTCAAATATTATATTTTAAAAATGGATAAAATTAGAGCTGATAATTTTAAAAGAATAAAACAATTAGAAGAGTTAATAAAACAAAGAAATATTATGAAAGAAAATCATCTTCAACATAGAATGATAAAAGCTGGTATTCGATCTGATATGTTTGAAAAAATGCAGCAAACCGAGCAAGTAAAAACTGATTTTGAAAAAACTATGAAACCATTTAAAACTCTTGAAAAAGAAAGTACAAATAATGATAAACAAATTGATATAACAGATCCAGAGCACAAAACTGTATTAGATGACTATGGATTACTAGAATCAAACATTAATAAGAAATTACCAAAATCTATGCAATTTGAACATTCTATCTCATTTATAGATGGAAAAACAATACCTAGATTTTATCTCGGACAAAAAGAAATATTTCCACAACCTTTTCGAGGTATAATTTTTTCACCAGATAAATCTCCTTTTAATTTAGATAGAAATTTTGTTAATCTTTTAAGAGGAGCAGATTTAAATAATTATGCTGTAGAAGATCTCATAAAATATAAAGCTATGTTAGACAGAGTTGGTGCAGTAAAATCTCTTAGACGTTATAAACAATTAGAAAATTTATTATCAACGGGAGTTAAAGTAGGGAAAGGTTTATCTGAAAAACAGAAAACTGAAACAACCATATTTTTACCAGATGATCCACAAGAATTACTAAATAGATTAAATATTTTAATATCTGCAATAAAAGAAGGACATAATTCTAGTTTCAATGAAATTCATGCTATATTGAAAAGACTGTTAGAAAAGAAGATTCTAAATGAAGAGGATTATAAAAGTATAACCGGTCATCTCTGATGTCTTTAAGGGCTTCGCCCGTAGCTGAAATATGTTGTTGTTTTTAATTTTTTATAAAAAAAAATATTTCATAAAAAAATATTTATTTAAAATTTTAACTAAAAAATGTGTTCAGCAGATTTAGACAAAATTAATAATCATTTAGAAAATTTGACAGAGATTTTGGGTTCATCAAAATTTAGTACGACGTTAAAAATTATAACAACTACTTCATCACACACTTGTAATTTAGAACCCATTCTACATTTGGAACAAAATAAAAATTATCAAATTGCATTGACTAGTTTCTCCACATTTAACACTATTCAAAACGTTATCAAAGATGTGAATGATCAATTTAGATATTCTACTGATAAAGGCAAAACGTGGAAAATATTAACTTTTCTTCCTGGTTCTTACGAAGTTGAAACAATATCAAATGAAATTAAGAGACATTTAGGTATATCATTTAAAGATAAGAAACAATTACATTTTGCAGTTGAACCGGCAGTTAATAAATTTTCTCTTACTTTAGACGAAAATCATCAAGTTGATTTTAATCATGATAGATCATTGTCAAAGCTATTAGGATTTAATAAACAAACTTATAGTCAAGGTTATCATTTAGGTGAGAAGATTCCAAAAATAACTGAAATAAATTCAATTGTTGTACATTGTGACATTATTGAAGGAGGATATATAAATGGTAAATTATCAAATTTAATATTCAGTTTTCCAGCTTTTACTGTACCCATTGGTTATAGATTAAATGTATTTCCACAAACATTAATATATTTTCCTATTACAAGAAAAACTATTAACAACATTAACATTAGAATCACTGATGAAAAAGGACAAGAAATAAATTTTGGAGGTGAAGAGATTATGATAGATCTTTTGGTTCGGGAGGTATAAACTCCCGTTCGAGAGGTATGAACTCCCGTTCGAGAGGTATGAACTCCCACGCGAAGCTAGAGAAGTTTAATTTTCTTCTTCTTTAGAAACAAAAAATAAAAAAAATAAAAATAAATTTTTTTATTAAAAAATGAGTGAACTACCTCCATTAAATAAAAAAAAACTTAAATTTAATCATCATCCAAATTTATCTAATAAAGTTTTGTCAGTTATTTGTGGAAGATCAGGATGTGGAAAAACATATCTATTATTTAAAATTTTAACGACTCCAAATTTTTTGGATTATAACAATCTTATAATTTATACAACAACGGCAGAACAACCCGTCTATCAATTTTTAAAATATGGATTTGAAAATAATCTTAAAAAAACAGCAATTGCTTCATTATTCAAAGAATATGAAAAATCTGAATATGAAGAAGAAATAAGTTCGTGGTGTGAAGAAGCAGCAAAAAATAATCAGTTAGTAGAATCTAATAAAAATAACCATATAAAGATACAACTAATAGATGATAGTGGTAATATGCAAGATCCTAGTAAACTAGATAAAACAATGAAACATTGTGTAATTTTTGATGATTGTGTTAATGATAGAAATCAGTCAGTTCAGAGAAATTATTTCACAAGAGGTAGACATAATAACTGTAGTGTATTTTATTTAACACAAAGTATGTATTCATTAGACGGAAGTGTTATTAGAAAGAATGCAAATATATTTATACTATTTGAAATAAATGCAAGAAACTTAAGTGATTTGTTAAGAGATTTATGTGTAAGAAATAAAGATGAATTTAAACAATCGTGTAACAATGCTTGGTCAAAAGATTATGGATTTATTACAATTAATATTGATAAAAAAATTCATGAAAGAGTTATAGAAAATATTTTCGAGGAGTGATCGAACGGAGTGACCGAACGGAGTGACCGAACGGAGTGACCGAACGGAGTGACCGAACAATTTTTTCTTATAAATTTTTTGTTAATAAAAATAAAAAAAAATATGTTGAATGATTATAAGATAGAGCATGTACCAGTTTTAAAAGATTATCGTCATCCTACAAATCCTGTAAATTCGAAGAAAGAAGTTAGATTTTATTATCATCATAAATACGTAGCGCTCGTTACAGATTATAAAACAAAACATGGTATTCAACCGTGTGTTAAAACAAAAGACTTTCCACTTTGTTTAAGAAGTTTCCGAGTATTTTTGGCGTATAATAATTTATGGTGGTTGGTTAAGAAAGAACATTTAACAGCACATGAATTAGAAACATTACATCAATTACATATTCCTGTGTATATGCAAAAACGGAACCGAGGTTCTATGTAAAATTCATTTTTTCTTTTAAAAAATATGAATCGTGAAATGTCTCTCGGACAAACGTCTAGGATTGATGAATTAATCAAGAAACAAATTGCTGAGTTTGATGCACAAATTAAACATAGTAAACGCAGTAAACGTATTAAAAAACAGAAACGTACTAGGCGTAGTATTAGACGTAATACTAAAAAACAGAAACGTGGAACAAAAGAAATATTAGAAACCCCTATTACTGATATCTTTTTTGATGATAGAATTAAGGATGAACTTGGTGATGATTTATGTAATTTATTTAATCCAAATGAAATTAAATATGAAAATGTATCTTTTATTAATGTAGTAAATGATATGCGGAAACTTTTAGCAAATGGTAAAATTATTAATTTACTTGGAAAAGTTATTAAAGATCAGGAAAATATAATTCAAAATTTTTACGTAACCTTCTATAATAAAAAATCATTTGAAACATGGTTTTCGAATCTGGATGAGAAATCCGATGCTAACGAATGGATTTTTACAGGTAATATTAAATATGAAGATTTTGGAATGAAGTTAGTACAAAGATCGCATAGAGGGGCAGGGATTAATATGAAATATAGAATCAAAGAATATTTCGGTGAATATTGTTATATTCCTTCTGAAGATTTTTGTTTTATTAAATGTTATAATGTTTTACGAGGTTTTAATGAACGACAAGGAGAAATGATGAAAGAAATGTTTAATAATTTTTTATATAAAGAGAAAGCCACATCTAGAACAGGAGTAATGTCAAACTGCAAATTTTCTCAATTCAATAAATATTTTGGAGAATGTGTTCAATATTATAGTCCTGCCAATCGTCATTTAAATCCTAGAGGAATTGAAACGTTTCATAATTATGTTTATTACAATTATTTTCACGCAGGTTCAACAATTGGTCACTATTGTTTAATTAATAAATCTCATAAATTAAAAGCTATTAGAGAAATTGAAAATAATTTCAACCCCATATATAAAACAGTTACTGATGAAAATCTAACAACGCGTCCATATAAAATCATAACAAAGAAAAAAATTGACTATGGTTCAACATATATTTGGGATCTCGAAACTTTTCCCGATCCTAACTGTTCAACAGCTCATCCTATTCCTTACGCTGTAGGAGCTATTAATTTTAATAAATTTATATGTTGTTTACCGAAACAAAGATTGAAAGAATTAGAAACACGTTTGTTAAGTGATATGATTAAAATTAAACGATCAAAAGATGAAAATGAAATTAAAAAACTTAAAAAACAGATTGATGAGTATAATAATTTAACTGAATTAGAATTCAATAAACTTCAAAATTGTGTGAAAATATTTACGAGAACTGTGGATGATGAATGTACGATCGGGGGAAACCCAGAGGATGTATGTCCGATCCATCAATTTTTTAAAACTCTTGGAAAATTTAATTATTCGAGAGTAACTTTAATAGCTCACAATTCATCAGGTTTTGATTCCTATTTTCCGATAAAAGCTAATTTTAAATTATCTAAACCGCCTCTTAAAACTTCAAGAGGAATATTGACTGCTTCATTACAAAATCCTTATACAACTGAATGTGTTAGTAGATACATTCAAAAATCTTTTAGATTTAAAAACAATATGAAAAAAGATTCACCTTCAGGTAAATTAGCACTTCAAACTATTATAATGAAATGTAGTTATCAACATGTAAAAACAAGTCTTTCTAAATGGTGTGAGAATTTTAAAATTCCTACGAATGTGTGTAAATTAAATTATGAAATTGGAGACATAACACATGAAAATTATAAAGAAAAAGAAATTGAATGGAGACCATATTTAGTTAACGATATTCTTTCTTTAGCTTTTTGTATCTACAAATATAATAATGTTATGCAAGATTTAGTTGGTGAAGATATAACTACTAATTTGACATCCTCTGCTTTAACATTTAACGGTTGGATGAAAAGCGTACAAAATGACAATATAAATATTCATTCTCATATAGATTTATGGGCTAGAAATTATATTAGAAAATCTGTTAAAGGTGGAAGAGTTTCAGCAAATATAAGAAAATACATATCGCCATTTTGTAGCATCTTGTTACCAATATTAAAACAGTATTTACCTGGTCGCTGCGCTGGGGGGACTTTGTCCCTTGGTCGCTGCGCTGGGGGGACTTTGTCCCTTGGTCGCTACGCTGGTGGGACTTTGTCCCCGGGAAGTAATTTAATAGATTTAATGAAACAGTATCGAGATTTAGGAGATAAAACTGAAATTTGTAAGAAAATTTCAAATCAACTACTTGAACAAAAAAATGAATTTCTAATGGCTTTTGATGCAACATCTTTATATCCATCAGCTATGTATGATGAAAATTCAGAATACCCTAAAGCTGAATCAGCTAGAAAATTTCGTCAAGAAGAAGAGCGGGAAATAGTATATAAATTTAATACTCAAACATTTAGACCTAAAACTGGAATATTCTCTGTTGTGTTTCAATATCCGAATGATATGTTTTTCCAACCAGTTCCTATTAAAGATAAAGTTAAAAATCAAAATAATAATTCTCATGTAAAAGTAATCAGGTTTAGAAATGGTATATGTTATGATGTATTAACTTCTGTTGACATACAAGAAATTGTTAGATGTGGGGGAAAATCTTACATATTACTGATGGTATAATTTATGAAAAAAATTATCAAGTTTCACCATTTCGAAATTATATTGAAAAACTTTTTAATCTGAGAAAAAGATATAAAACAGAAGGAAATACTGTAGGTGATGAGTTAATTAAATTATTGATGAATTCGCTATATGGCAAAACTGTGCAAAAAGATATAACCACTAAATATCATTTATGGAATGAGAATACATTGAGAAAAAATTTCACTCAAGAAGTAAAAGATTATGAAAAATTAAATGATGAACAATATTTAGCGAAAGTAGAAATGGAAGATGATGAATTTCTCAAAACTAATATTGTAAAAGATGGGAAGACGTCATTCATGCCATCACACTTAGGTTCTTTCATTCTTTCTCACTCTAGAAGAATCATGAATAACTTTATTTTAGAAATTAATGGTTTCAAAGAAAAATACATTCATTATACAGATACTGATTCAATATATATTTCCAATGAGCTCTTTAATAAATTAGATGCTGCTGGATATGTTGGTGGGGAGCTGTGTCAAGGAAAAAATGATTATGGAAATGGTGGAATTATTTTTGCAATGTTTATTGCTCCTAAAATAAAATACTGTATTACTGTAGATGAACAAGGGAGACTTAGTGAAAAGAAAACATTCAAAGGATATTCACAAGATAAAGTAAAAGTAGAAGATTTTCTAAAATTATATTCGGGGAAAACATTATCGACTACAGTTAATAAACCATGGAAAAGATCTTTAGAAACTGGAATTAGCATTCCTGATAAAAATAATAATACTGAAGAAAAAAAATTTTCTGGTCAAATAAATATTCTTAAACGTCAAGCACCTGATGAAAATGAAATTATGTTACCTTATAACGGAGAAGATATTCAAGCTGAAATATTTCAAACAATCATCTGTGAGAGTAATTTAAGTGATGATGATGACACGTGGGAATAATAATTTTTTTATAACATCTAAAAAATTTATAACATCTAAAAAATTTATAACATCTAAAAATTTTATTACATCTAAAAATTTTATTACATCTAAAAATTTTATTACATCTAAAAATTTTATTACATATGAAAATATATTTATCGAATATTTTGGTATTTTCTATTAAGTTTTATCTTATTAAGTTTCATCATATAATGTTTTATCAAAAGATAATTTAAATTTTTTTTCACTAACTATTGATTCATCATCATCATCATCATCATAAATTGTTTCTTCATCATCATCATAAATTGTTTCTTCATCATCATAAATTACACTTTTTGGTATAGGATGCCCTTCCATGATAGGATACCATTCTCTTATTGGAATATCTAACTCTAAATTACATCTTTTATCTGATAATAATATAATAGAGAAAAATATTGGTCTTTGATCTCTTTTGGAAAATTTAATAACACCACCATAATCTGAATCACTTTTAGTTTTTGTTAAAGATGATAAAATTTTAAATTGATTAGATGTAAATCCTAATTTAAATTTTGTAGACCCGACACATAGTTGTCTAACAGTATCTTCAACTATACCATCATTATTATTTTCAATTGTAAGAAAATGAAATTTAGATAAATTTTTATAATTACTAATATTTATATAATCTTTTTTACCATTTACACCTTTTTCAGATGTTACAGAATCATCATTATTATCATAAGATTCTCTAAGATCGGGCAAAGCCCTAGAACCTTCAGTTCGTTTATTATGAATATGATTATGATTATGGTCATTGTTAATAGTATAAGGTGTTGACCACATATAAATTTTCTCTTGTTGAGCTAAACCATTTATATAAGATTTTAATAAATTAATATTTAAGTTGGAATATAATCCTATGTACGTATCATCATCATATCTTTGCGGCATTTCTAATGTTTCTTGTTTATAAATTGTGTCTCTATAATAAACTTGACATAATAATTCTTCATTATGTTTTTTACTCTCTATGTGAATGTTATATTGATTTTGTTCGTCAACAAATAATCTAATTTTTTCTTTCGAAAAAGATTTTAATTTTTTAACTAATTCTTTAATATTGATATAATTAATAATTTTAGTTTCTATCCAATCAGTATTACTAATTGGTAACACTGCTCTAATAAATCCATAAACATTATTATGACCTATTATAACCATATTTTCTTTATTTAATTCCACATAAGCTACATCATTATATTTACTAACAATCTCCATAAATTTAATAAATGGATCACCTGGAAAAATACAATAATTGGTTTCTATAGAAGGTAAACCTTTAGTCTGTTCTCTAAATATTTCGGCTTGTAATTGAAATAAAATATTAACATCTATACATGGATTTGTAATAGTATTATTATTATTATTATCAAAACATTTATTTTCAAATCCGTTGATCTCGTCGAATAAGAAGAACAGGATGATGCGGACGAATATAATTTTTTTAAATTTGGGGTTTCCATTTTTTTATTTTTATTAGAAAAACTTTTATTTTTTTATTTTTATTAGAAAAAATTTTATTTTTTTATTGTTAAAAAATGATGTTACCAAATGTTGGTGGAGGTGCATATATCCCGAATAATCGTGAATTAGAAATAGAGATAGAAAATTATATTATGAAAACTGGAGACGTTTTATCTGGTCCATTGCATCTTTCTATTCTTCCACAACAAAATACAGAGTTAACAAATAAACAATATGTTGATACACAAATCAATGATTTAAAGGAAAAATATATAAACGATGTTTTGGTTCCACTGATGAATGAATTAAAGTTGCTAAAACTTAATGACAAATCATTAAACGAAAAATTATTAAAACTTGATAAAAAGGATAGAGAGCTAGAAGCAGATATAGCAAAACTTTTTAAAAAGATTTCAGAACAATCAAAAATTTTAATATTACTTTCTATAAAGTTAGAATCTGCAGTCATTAAAAATAAACATCAGATAAAAATGTTAAAAGAACAATTAGAAGATGAAATAGAAAAACTACCTGAAAGAATTAAAAAAAATTTAAAGCAGTTACAAACTACATTCCAAAAAAGTGTTGATGAATTAAGTTCTAAAATTACTCAACAAATGAAAAAGATGAATAGAATAATAAATGAAGTAAACTCACTTAATGAAAAAGTTGATAAAATGAAAAATCTGAAAATCAATTTAGAAAATGAATTAAAGAAAAATTTACAAGAAAACTCTAAAGAAAATAAAGAACAGTTAGATGCTGTTAAAAGACAATTAGATGTTCTTAAAATTAAGTTAAATGCTCTTAAAACGGCGTTGAAGATTAATCAGCAGAAAATGCAAGTTAATAGAAGAGAAATTAAAGTACATCACACGCTGCTTGACGCAATAGATAAAGTGCAACAGGCAATTAATAAAGTTATCTCGAAGTTGTTGTCCATTCACAAACGTAAATCTTAAACGGACCAAAGGTCCTCAGGTTACTAACCAATCGGAGCGAAGCTCCTCGAGGCTTTAGCCGATCGAACCAAAGGTCCTCAGGTTACTAACCAATCGGAGCGAAGCTCCTCGAGGCTTTAGCCGATCGTAAATATTTTTTCTCAAAAGTCAAATTTAATCCTAAAAAATGCCTATAATTTATAAACACAATCTTAAACATTTTGCTTCAAATCAAAAAATTGCTCATGAACCACGTATGAATCCTGTTTATCATTATGATAATAGAGAAACAGTCGGAACAGAAAAGTTCCTAGGCACCGCAGGTGCCGTTCACACGGAAGGAGCTGGGATCTTCTCTGGTATTGGAAGTATCGTTAACTTAATTAAAAATAATAAAGATTTGATTACATCTGCTGCAGAAGGAGCAGCTGCTATAGGTAGTACAGCTAGTGCAATATCAAATGCTGTCAAGTCTCAAAACGAATTAAAACAACTAGAAGCTATTCGTAAACTTAGGAATGATTCCGAAGAACTAAAAAAATTAAAAAAACTTTCAGATGAAACAAAGAACAAAATTGTTAACATAGCTGTAGAGGGTGAAACCTTGAGGAGCGGAGCTCCGTCTAATAGTAAACATAATGAAAATAAAAATAATGAAAAAACAATTGAAGAAATAAGAGGTAATGGCGTGAGCAGCAACCTTCGGTCTAACCAGCAAAGCTGTAGCGGAGCTGGTCTAGCGAAATTCTAAAAATTATATTTTAGTAAAATTTTTTAGTAATTTTTTTAGTAAAATTTTTTTCTATCTGTGAGAAAAACAAAAAGTCAAATTATTTTTTATAAAAATGTCTTCGCTTATCGAAAATAAATTTAGATTAGACGATCCTCCGTTCGTCAGTTATAATCAAAAAAAGAATGACTATATAAGAATTGCTATGAATCCCGGATCTTCCAGTAGAGTAAATACTGGAGGAGATTTAATTTTTGAAGTTGATAATCAGCAGAGCTATTTATATTTACCTGATTCATTTTTACACTGTGAATATTCTTTATATAGTGATGCTAATTTTACAACACCATTACCAGATACTGATAATATTACACTAGAGAATAATTTTTTCCCAAGTTTATTTACACAAATGCGTTTAGATGTTGCAACTCAAAATATAGAAACAATAAGTGATTCTCCAGGTGTAATTGATACAATGCTTAGATTTGTAACAATTGGTGAAAATAATAAAAAGCATGAAATCGAAGGTTGGTTTCCTGATACTAATGATGGTATAATTATGGATGATTTAACTCACGCTGGAACAGATGCAGCAGGAATTGCGAAAGATGTAGAAAATATTGCAAAACATTTAAATAAAACAAATAATGAAGCATATAAAGAAAGACGTGAATTTAACAAGAAAAGTAAACAGACAGTTAATTGGTCATTGTCTCCATTATTCGGATATTTAGATTATGATAAAATATCATATCAATTAAAATTTAAATTAATAATTCATCGTACAGCAAATAATGAATTAATCTTTTTTGGTAAGACTGGGAAAAAAGCATATTTAAAAATTGATAGACTTGAATGGTGGATTCAGCATATTACTCCTAGTTTAGAGGTTGAAACAGCTATTGCAAAAAGATTAAATACTAACAAACCAATTCCAGTAAATTTTCTAAAGCGTACTGCTAGTTCAGTAACTTTTTCCGAACAAAGATTTAACTGGCATTTTACTAGAACTGCGAATACTCCAAGATATTTATTACTAACATTTCAAAGAAATAATTCTCCAAGTTTTGATAAGAACAACAATATTTTTCATATTAATACAATTCGAAGTTTACAAGTTTCATTAA
The DNA here is from genome assembly GCA_907163375.1 of Prostheceraeus crozeri. Taxonomy (NCBI): domain Eukaryota; kingdom Metazoa; phylum Platyhelminthes; order Polycladida; family Euryleptidae; genus Prostheceraeus; species Prostheceraeus crozeri. The sequence continues at coordinate 152,813 of CAJQUW010010217.1, forward strand.
ATCAAACCCGATATCCAATTGATCCATTAAGATTCGATGATACCAATAATCAATTTATGGAAGGATATGATTGTTATCGAAATCTTTGTACAGAATTTGGAGTTGAACCACAATTAACTCCTGGAGATTGGAGACATTTATATCCAATTTTCTGTTTCGATTTAAGTGCACAATCTGAAGATATTATTAAAAATGGTTGTGATGTAACAATTAATATTGAAAAGAAAGATTCCACAACTTCATTGATGGCTTATGGTTTATTGCTAGAAGATGTAAAATATTCTATTGAAATTCTTAATGGAAAGATGGTAAGGATAGGCTAAAGCCAGAGGAGCTTCGCTCCGATAAGTTAATTAAAATTTTTTCATAACTAGAATAGATTAAAATTTTTGGTAACTTAAAATTTTTTGGTAACTTAAAATTTTTTGGTAACTTAAAATTTTTTGGTAACTTAAAATTTTTCATAACTAGAATAGATTAAAAAAATTCTTAACTTATAATTTATTCATAACTAGAATAGATTAAAATTTTTGATAACTTAAAATTTTTTTATTAAAAATGTCGCAAGCGAAAAGTAATAATAATAAAACTGTTGAATTAAAATTACGTAATATTGTTGACAAAAATACCCCTAAAACTATTACGATTAACAAAAAAAAGTATTACATAAGTAAACCAATGATAGAGAATATTCAATTACAAGAAGAAAAGAATGGCGGGATTCTCCCATTAATTCCACTAATAATAGGTGGCATAGCTGCAGCAGGAAGTGTTGCAGGTGGGACAGCTGGTATTGTCCAAGCAGTAAATAAAAATAAATCAGAGAAGGCAGCATTAGAAGAACAAAAACGACATAATAGAGAGTTAGAGAAAGTTGCTAGGGGTGAAGGAGTAGTAGATAATTTTATTAGTAAATTAAAATTAGTTGATGAAGGAAAACGAGTTCTTAAAAATATTCTCCACAATGTTGATGATTTAATTGAAATTAAAGAAAGTAAAGATGGTTCTGGAATATATCTAAGTCCTAGTATGATTCGGTAATAACCTCAGGACCTTTGGTTCTTTTCGGTAAAACAATTTTTTTTATCTTCTTAATTTTTTTTATCTTTTAAAATGAATACTAAAAATTCCGAAAATTTAATTAAATTAAAAATTTCTAATTTAGATTTATTGAATTATCTATTAAACAAAAATAAAAACTCAAACTGTCAGCATATTGGAGGTGACAAGAACAAAGTTCCTCACCACTTCGGTGGTGATATACGAAAAACATTAGAAAACTTTCCTGGATTTATTTGGAGTAAATATTCGAAAGAAAAACATCTTCCTGGTCATTCATATACTGGGCCAGGAACTCGATTAGATATAAGACTAGATGAGAATAATAATCCGAAACCAGGTGAAGAACCAATAAATAGAGTAGATGCCGCCGCTTACAGGCATGATTTAGCTTATCGAAATCATGATCTAAGTTCTCGTCATGCAGCTGATAAGAAGATGATTCAAGAATTAGATAGTATTCAGAATCCTACATTTAGAGAAAAAATTGAAAGAATGTTTGTTAAGAAAGCTTTACAAGCTAAAATGTTATTCGGCCAGGGTTTAAATGAAACGACAGCAAAGCTGTCTGAGAGCAACGCTCGAACTAATAACTCTGAGAGCAACGCTCGAACTAATAACTCTGAGAGCAACGCTCGAACTACTAACTCTGAGAGCAACGCTCGAACCTACGCGTCTGAAATTCATAAAGAATTCAGAAGGCCTAAATATTTATTGAAAGTAAAAGTATTTAATAAAGATGATATTTGGAGTGCTGATCTTATTCATATGCCGAATGAAAGGGACTACAAATACGCATTGACCGTTATAGATTTATATACACGATACGCTTGGGTAAAACCTTTAAAAAATAAAAGTGGTCTATCAGTTAAATATGCGTTTGAAGAAATCTTTGAAGAAAGTAAGAGAAAGCCAAAAAATTGTTTGTTGATAAAGGGTCGGAATTTTATAACAGAAACGTTCAGCCACTATTTGAAACTGTTTATTCAACTGAAAACGCTGGGAAGGCCGTAGTGATAGAAAGATTCAATCGGACGTTAAAAAATAAATTATTCAAGAAATTTACTGAGCAAAGAAATCAGAAATGGTTGAAGATATTACCAGGAATTGTGGAAGAGTACAATAAGAAAGTTCATTCTGGTATTGAAGAAACCCCAAAGAATGCTTCTGACGACCCTGATTTGATACGAAAGAAAATATTCGAGAATAATCATTCGAATGACAGTAATCCGAATTTGCAGAAACTTAAACCGAAATTTAAAATTGGAGATAGAGTTAGAATATTTAAATATAAGAATAAATTTGAAAAAGGCTTTGTTGGCTATTGGACTAAAGAAATATTTGAAGTTTGCAAAATAAATAAAACTTATCCGATTACTTATGAAATTAAAGATTTAGATAATGAGGATATCAGAGGTCGTTTTTATCAAAATGAATTACAACGAACTGATTTTTAATTATCATTATTATTATTATTGGAACTAACGTTTCGGGAATGAAATTCCCTTGTTAGGCGTAGCCATAGAACCTACGGTTCGTTCAATTCTAACATTATATCTAGAAATGGTACTCCTTCCTGTAGTTTAAATAAAACATAAAGACATAATTGTCCACAATAAGTAGTGCCTGGTGTTTGAATTTGAAACGTATTGTATGTTCCCGTTCCAAGTAATTCTTTTACTTCATTTGTAGGTGGAAGCCCGTATGAGTCAAAATAATAATTATCTCCGTTTTTACTAAAGATACCTGCTGACCAATGTACGCCGTTTTGTTCTGAAGTGTGAAGATTCGTTATGAAATTTACAGTTATTGATGGAACTTTGTTCCGGGAACTGAAGGTTCCTGTTGGCCTATTTTTTAGGAATTGTAATTCGTTTCTCATTAGAACATGAAAATTCTTTATTCCTAATTCATTTGCGATTTTCTTTAGGTCGAAATTTGTCGTAGTTTGCGTTCCATATAATTTAAAAAACTCATTTATGTTGCTCATTTTATAATAAAAAAAATTCTTAAGGGACCCCTAGAAGTCAGAAGGAGGGGGGGTATTGATTTAAAACTGTTCTCTAATGATGTCTTTCCTTACTACTTAGTCAGAAGGGGGTATTGATTTAAAACATTTTTATAATGATGACTTTCCTTACTACTGGGGGGGGGGTATTGATTTAAAACTGGTCTCTAATGATGTCCTTCTTTACTACTTAGTCAGAAGGGAGGGGGTATTGATTTAAAACTGTTCCACAATGATGACTTTCCTTGCTACTTAGTCAGAAGGGAGGGGGTATTGATTTAAAACTGTTCTCTAATGATGTCTTTCTTTACTACTTATTCGATTTTGAAATGATTTAATTTAATCTAAATTAAAACGTTACATTGTTCCATTTTATTCTTATGAACTCTTGTTAAGAGAATATTGATTGTTTTATCTGTATTAAGACATTAGCAACATCTGTTACCAAATTTCTCAACATGAACAGCTGCTAGCAGTTTAAGCTATTCAGTATGAGAGAATTCTTTGTGACCCGCATAACTCAACTTTTCACTTGAACAGCTGCTGCCATTATTCCACGTATTACTGCGTGTATTCATTCTGCGAGCGTTCTACGAGACTGTGACTGCTTACGAATCATCTGTGACCTTTATCTATTTTGGTCAATTTCATCAGCGACTTTCAACAATTTTATTTTTTATCATAATTAATTCACTACGTTTTAACGAAAATGGCACGTTCAAGCATCGCCTTTGCCGATTTGAAAAGAAAAATTTCAGACACTATTGTGAACGAAGATCAACGGAAGAAGTGTATTGAGATGCTAACAGAATTTCAGGAGAAATATCTTAAACCAAGGGAGGAAGAAGACATCCACGCATCAAAAACATTCAGAGAATTTTTAGTGATAAATCGATTTGAAGACACATTGCAAGATAACGCCATCAATATCAGTTCAAACTATAATTTTGAAGAAGAAATTCAAAGAGACATCTACCATCAGAGCTAACTAATTATTTAGCACATTTAAGAAGAGAAGAAGACATTTCGGTGAACAATACTGTGAAGTTATCGTTGTTAAAAGGAAGAGCTTTGACTGCAATCCGGGGGAAGTGGCCATGTTTGTAAACAATTAGGTTATTCGAGAGGATATAGCATCTTTTTAAGTAAATTTTATAAACTATATTTACGATTTCCGTTTATTAAGAACTCGACGGAATCTATATCATTTTTCAAAAGGAACTTCGCTATTATTGACTCGTATCTTCGCCATGGGAGACACCGCCCAACCCTTGATCAAATTTTAAACTCAATCAATTGAAACGGTAAGCTACTCCCAATAGATAATAGTACTATGACCCTTCCCTTATTTCAATTTACGAGAAACAATTGTATCATGTCATAACACATTTTCTAGTCAACATATTTTATTCGTTGTAAACCATGCTACTTGTCCTCATTGGTTTTATAGTTCTATGAGCCTTACTTTATTTTACTCATACAGAAACAATTGTATCATGTCATAACACATTTTCTAGTCAACATATTTTATTCGTTGTAAACGATGCTACTTGTCCTCATTGGTTTTATAGTTCTATGAGCCTTACTTTATTTTACTCATACAGAAACAATTGTATCATGTCATAACACATTTTCTAGTCAACATATTTTATTCGTTGTAAACGATGCTACTTGTCCTCATTGGTTTTATAGTTCTATGAGCCTTACTTTATTTTACTCATACAGAAACAATTGTATCATGTCATAACACATTTTCTAGTCAACATATTTTATTCGTTGTAAACCATGCTACTTGTCCTCATTGGTTTTATAGTTCTATGAGCCTTACTTTATTTTACTCATACAGAAACAATTGTATCATGTCATAACACATTTTCTAGTCAACATATTTTATTCGTTGTAAACGATGCTACTTGTCCTCATTGGTTTTATAGTTCTATGAGCCTTACTTTATTTTACTCATACAGAAACAATTGTATCATGTCATAACACATTTTCTAGTCAACATATTTTATTCGTTGTAAACGATGCTACTTGTCCTCATTGGTTTTATAGTTCTATGAGCCTTACTTTATTTTACTCATACAGAAACAATTGTATCATGTCATAACACATTTTCTAGTCAACATATTTTATTCGTTGTAAACCATGCTACTTGTCCTCATTGGTTTTATAGTTCTATGAGCCTTACTTTATTTTACTCATACAGAAACAATTGTATCATGTCATAACACATTTTCTAGTCAACATATTTTATTCGTTGTAACGATGCTACTTGTCCTCATTGGTTTTATAGTTCTATGAGCCTTACTTTATTTTACTCATACAGAAACAATTGTATCATGTCATAACACATTTTCTAGTCAACATATTTTATTCGTTGTAAACCATGCTACTTGTCCTCATTGGTTTTATAGTTCTATGAGCCTTACTTTATTTTACTCATACAGAAACAATTGTATCATGTCATAACACATTTTCTAGTCAACATATTTTATTCGTTTGTAAACGATGCTACTTGTCCTCATTGGTTTTATAGTTCTATGAAGCCTTACTTTATTTTACTCATACAGAAACAATTGTATCATGTCATAACACATTTTCTAGTCAACATATTTTATTCGTTGTAAACGATGCTACTTGTCCTCATTGGTTTTATAGTTCTATGAGCCTTACTTTATTTTACTCATACAGAAACAATTGTATCATGTCATAACACATTTTCTAGTCAACATATTTTATTCGTTGTAAACCATGCTACTTGTCCTCATTGGTTTTATAGTTCTATGAGCCTTACTTTATTTTACTCATACAGAAACAATTGTATCATGTCATAACACATTTTCTAGTCAACATATTTTATTCGTTGTAAACGATGCTACTTGTCCTCATTGGTTTTATAGTTCTATGAGCCTTACTTTATTTTACTCATACAGAAACAATTGTATCATGTCATAACACATTTTCTAGTCAACATATTTTATTCGTTGTAAACCATGCTACTTGTCCTCATTGGTTTTATAGTTCTATGAGCCTTACTTTATTTTACTCATACAGAAACAATTGTTATCATGTCATAACACATTTTCTAGTCAACATATTTTATTCGTTGTAAACCATGCTACTTGTACATAGTACTTGTCTGTGATGTGAATAAAATATTTCAAAGATGGAAATGTGTTTTCATTTTGTATCGAGTTAAAGCAGTAGCAACTACTGGAATTGTAAGAACGCCAGATGAAATGACAATTGTTAAGCATTAGACCATCTCTTTCTTAACTTTTTATAATGCTCTAATCTTAATAATAATTGAGATTCTTTATCTTTCATATACCTAACTCTATCTTTGTGTTTTCTTTATTCATTTTTTCAATGTTAATCTTTTCAATGTCCATTAAAGTAGAACTACGTTCATATGATAACGAAGGATATATTCTTGCGGTTTCTTCCACTTTTGTTTCATCCACTTTTGTTTCTTCCATTTTTAAATGAATATTTTGAATAAATATTTTGAATAAATATTTTGAATACAATCTTCTGGTATATTGAGACTACGTGATATTTTGAGACAACTTAAATTTTCGTCTGCCTAAATTTTCAAATTCTTAGACCACGTGATATTTTGAGACAACTTAAATTTTCGCCCTTCGGCCACGTGAAATTTGAAATCTACCTAAATTTTTGAAATTTTGATTTTTTTGAAAATTTTGAAAACCCCCGCAAAAGTGTTACATCCGGCGCAAGCGAAGCGAAGCA
>CAJQUW010010219.1:0-12211 GCA_907163375.1 Prostheceraeus crozeri
TGCCTTAGATAATCATGAAGTACCACTTCATGATCTGATGAAACTGGAAGACTAATCTCAATGCAAAATAAACGAAATATTGAGAATTAGAATTTTAGAAATTGTCTGTCAGCAAAACTGTCTCAGAGATCCGACATAGGCAAGGCCCCCCTGTACTTCTTTCCTAAGAAAGGTCATATCACTCTTTGTTGCTCCGCTGACGTAATTATCAGAAAATGCATGAAAGACCTCATTCATATCTAACCGTTATTGTTTGACTTAAAGTCAACATTATTCGAAGTCGACAAATGGAACAACTTTATCTCAAAGACCTCAGTGGAATGACAGTCATCATCGTAAAGTGCATCGAAGAGCTCACCATAATTCCTGAATGTGAGGTCATCATGATAGACATTCTGAAGGCATTGACCGGACCGACTGTGTGTGTAACAATTATTCACACAAGGACCGCGGCCTGAGACAGATTCCTTCTATGCCTGCCCTTTCCACCTGCGTTCTCCTAATGCTTGTCTGAAATAGACAGACGTTTCCAAAACACATGCCACGTGAACTGCTCAGCAAGCAATTTAGGGAAATGTTTGTTCTCCCGGATTTAAAAGTTTTAAAACAGAATTTCAAATAGTTGCATAGGTTTCTGTTGGTATGACCGCAATTAAATCCAAAAATTAAAGAGAACGACGATGAGAGTTAAGTAGGTGGAAACGCATTCTAAACATCTTGTTGTTGATTCGTGACGGCCTCTTTAAGACCTCTGCAAGATGAATTTCGTCAGAGCTGTGAATGTCACGGTGTCTTCAACACTTTGGGTCCTATTATGACATACGGCCTGAAATCTGAATAGAAGAAACGCAAGCATCAGCTCATGTCAAGATCAAATACAGTTCAGAAAGTGGATGTTGGAATCAAATATCATTAATATTGGCAATATTTAATGAAAGATCAAGATAGAGGAGCCAACTATGTTGTTCGGAGCGAAATGCATATCCACAGCTACCAATATAAATTGAGCTGAAATTTGCAAACTTAACCATCATGAATAGTAGTTATGTGTGTTGTTCCACGCATCTCAGTCAGCTCTATTCGTCAGAGTTGGAAGCAACGACCTGCCCATAGCACGGATACTCTGCGGAAGGACGGGAGCTGCACCTGTTCATGGACGAAAGCGGAAGACAAGCTCTGTTTAATCATCGGGGATGTTATCGTTTCTGGTTGTCCTGGTGTACACCTTGACTGTTGCTGGATTGCTACTTGATTAACTTCAGGATATTTCTTGCAGGTCTTCAACATTGAAACTTCATAAGTCACTACATTCCCAAGTCAGACAAGTAGCCTGGCGAATATGGCCAATTTGAGATATTTATCAAAATGGAGTTCTTATCTCAGTCATCACATTCGTAATCAATTTCTTCACCCCTCCTCTCAACGAAAGAATCTCATTGAGAGACAGCAAACAGGTTCCGCTGGAATATATTGGTTAACAACATTCTCTCATGCACATGCATCCCATTGCTGCAGAAAGCTAACAATGGCTGCATTACTCCTGAATGTGTAGCAGGGTTTGTAAACCGGTCAGCTTTGCTCGACCCAACCCATCCGGCAACCGGTGTGTGAAAAATTCTCAACACCAACCGGCCGGTTCGACCGGCAATTTTTCTATTGACATGTCTTTACTCACATGCGTTATATAATATATAGATAATGCACAAAGATCCTCTGTTTTTAGTATACAAAATACATACTACTGCATGGGCCTACATGCATAATATAAATGGCAACCTATAATTATAGGCCAAATGCAAGTAATTTTGCATCTTTCGCAAATTTTACGTCCCGCATTTCTGCCCTGCTGTGGGGCTTGGACGATGCTGACATCAGTCAGACTTTGCTTGAAGGCGATGTGATGCATTTTTAGTCCAGATGGCCCTTCCTGTTGCGACTTCACAATGACAACTTCCGGGGGCATTGGCCAGTAATATTGTGTACGGGCATTGCAATTATCTTTTTCAATTTATTATTTATAAATCCTTGAATGAAAGCAATTAAAAAAGTGTGACTAGCATTTGCAGATTCAGTGATTGATCAATCCTCATCATGTAGGAGGATTTGGCATTGCAAAAACAACATGCTCATGTCAGGACTAAGTTATTAATTACAAAACTAGATTCATAAGAATTCTATGAATAAAACAAGGTAGAAAACATGATTCACTAACTGGACTCTATATGATTATGTACTATTCATGTCAGCTACAAAAGACCATTAGTTTGAGCCTCTTTTAGCACAACCAAAGTTTCAACACTACTTTGCCGATAATAAAGATTCGATCGAATGAAGCTTAATCTTTCCAGGCGATTTGAGCGATTGCGCTCACTTTCTCCGCTTGATGCTTGAGCCACCAAAAAATCCACGTAGGTTTTATCTGTGACAATAGTGGAAATATGCATCACGCTCTCGCTGCCAAAAAATCAAAGGATTCCTTGAATCTGATGTTATTCGTTCATCTTTTGGTGTTAACGCTGAAAGCTCGTTATTTCACTTTGTCAGATATTATTCTTGTGAGCACAGCTCAACATTTGATGTACTGCTTCTCATGGAGGCGAATGGGGTCAATTATCAGTATTATTGATTTCAGTGGGCAATCCTGTGGCTGCTTCTCTTTCCTTCTGTTCCTCTTGTTTTTCTTTGTTGTGAATCAGTGATCGGTGATGAAGACGTCTGCTGACAAGCACCTGAAGGACTAGCAATCGAGTCCTTCAGCAGGGTGTCGCGATCTTTGGAGTTCAGGATAAAAAGTCAAATTGGCCTGAAGCCTGGGTCAATAAAACAGTCGCACAGAACATTCGTTGCCTATTATATTAGTTCCAGTATTTGTGATTCAAGAGATTTCTTGATGTTCTTCATCAGAAGTCGATATAACATATTGAATCTGGTGAGAACAGTTTGATCAAATTTTATCTCTTGGACTAGATAGTATGAAGGCAGTACATTCTGCAAGGTCGGGTACATTGCACTAGATTCCAGAAAATCAAATACACCAAGTTATACTGAGAGAAAATTATCAGCGATTTGCTGTACGCAAATCACATGAAATATTACTCAGTCGATGGATTTGGCCAACCGAAGGACAGGTTAAATGAGCGCGCTAATTGTCATTGTGAACTGAGATTGTACGATCGCCATGGCCCTCGTACCACTGTAGCGCTTGATTTTAATTGGGAATGACTCTTGAGAGATTCCTGAAACGATAGGATGTTATGAAATAAGGTCGTGTGTACAGCTGAGTTAAAATAACGAATAAGATTTCGCACCTCTGCTTTCTGGTCGAAGAAAAATTCCATCATGAGAGCACAGTGGTTCAGGGGCGATGAGCGCAAGCATGCTAGTCTCGGTTTCATAGTGTAATGCTGCTACAATGTTCGCACACACAATCTGTAGTAATGAAAGTTTTTCCTTTTTGTAATCCAAATTCATCAAAAATGTCATTGCAAACTCTTGGTGATATTTTCCCCGGTCTTTCCGTTCATCCGGGAAAAACTTTGCATCTCAACATAGTTATGCTTCAGGTTCCAACTTATCACTTATTCCAGAAAGCGGGTTAGATCGAGATTCGTTGAGTGTCGGTCGGTTCACATCATCTGTCCACAGATCTTGTTAGACAACATGCTATTTCACCGCTGTGCGATTGGTTTATGCAAAACAGCTTTTATCTTTGAGGCGAAAGGACTGAAATGAGTCGAGTGCACACCTTCTTTGATTTGTAATTTCTCCATACCATATGTTTTCAATAGGTATTTTTCAGAATTCTGCCACGATTGCAATGCACTTTAGAAACAAATATTCATTTCAATTTTTGCAATATGTATTCAATCATTCTTCAAAAATCTGAAAACTTGTTCGATGATCCTCGACCGGTTTTTCAACCGGTGCCGTTTGGCCGGTTGGCAAAACTTCAACCCAACCCAACCCAGCCCAACCCAACCGGTGACCGGTCAACCGGCAACCGGTTACAACCCTGATGTGTAGAGCTTCCTCTAGTCGTAATGAGCTTAGAAAATTATATTTGTGCATGTGATAAAACGGGCAGTTATGGTAACAGGAGGCCACAAGAAGTACTGCGAGATCGTGGACCACTTTCTTGTTTAGTGGCTTGGGGAGGGGAGGAATGATGCAAACCTATGCCTTCCCGATAAGGCTTCCGAGACAAAGGGCTCTCAGAGTGAAGTCAATTGCCCCCCACCATAATTTTGTCTCATTAAAGTGGTCAAAAGTGACACGAAAAAAAAGTGACCAAATTGTGTGCAAAAAGTGAACGTCATCTAAAATTGTGACCAGTTCCAGAAACCGCCCTGCTTAAAGCAAATATACAGTTTCTGAATGTTGAGGAATGCATTTAATGTAGGCATAAACTATTGGAGCGTTTGTTAGAATGCTTGCCTCTAAATCACGGCAAACATATTTCAAATTATGGTTCTATACTAGCTTAAAGAATGATTAGATCGCGATTCAGAAACTTTCTATTTAATGGGACCAATAATATATGCTTATAAGAATATTTTAATCAAATTTTCACTCAGCTAGGTCTTTATACCGGACTACACCATCACTCTTACAAGTCAGCAATAGATTCAGTTGGAAAATCTAATCAATAGCCATTATTCGACAGCATTAATCCAATTTAGTTGAAGTTTTTCAGCACTGGACATGCGTTATTGCCGAGACGTTGTATTATCACCACACCTCCGGCCGAATTTGCGTGTTCAAAAAGAAAAACATCTTGTCTTCAGCTCTTCTTGGCAATTTTTAATTTAATTATTTATTGTTTCTAATGTTTTTCTCATTTTTGTTCAAGCGGTTTCGATTGATTTGTCATTTCCACGGTGTTATGGTAAAACACTTCAAATGCTAGTGCATCTGTTTCAACCCCCCCACCGGTTTGTTAGTGCCCCCGTAAACAGAACCGAGCCGAAAGGCCTCGCTTGCACTTTGCCGTTTTGGTTTGTTCCTTTACAAATGCTGCTAAGGGTCAAACTTCTTTCACCAATCAATTAATTGCAATTATTCGACATAACCAATCAATTAATGGATCCAATTAATTGCAATGCATTTAGTTTTTGACACTGCCTGAACTTTACATCTCTGTTAAAAGGAAAATGCATTCAAAGACATCTGACTTTTCGGTACACTTCTCGTACCACCTCCCGTACTGCGAAGGACACTCTCAATAATTTGCAATCCTAACAATCCATCCTGATAGTCACCATGTCGGAAATACAATAGAAAACTAACTTTTGATACCTGCAGGCGGATCACTTTGACATGATCCGACAAAACATTCCGAAACAGCGACAAGTATGAGGGGCGCAAGACTTCTGCAATCATCACATTATCACTGAGGCATCCACAGTCAAGTTAACCACTCGAAATAATAGGCAATAATGATCTGTGTATTCAATCACTTAGTTCTTCACAAGATCGAATGTTAATCTGCAATTACAAGCAGTCGGGATAACACGCGACACCTCATTTAGATGTGAAATACATTTGCACAAAATAAACATTTAAATGTAAGTTAGTCAAGTGAAAGAGTTGAAGTTTGGAACAAGTAGTGATTACTACATAAATACAAAACAATTTGGTCACTTAAGAGTAATCGCCATTATTTCATTACGAAGGTGGGTGGTCTTTAACTACTGGTTTCCTTTCAAACGGTGAAAATCATGGATAGTGTAGGTGTCATTCAACAATAGTTGCAGATGTTTATGACATAAAACTATTAGCTGACGATTTAATAGTCATGGGGTCGAGTTCCGAATTGGAAGTTGAAAGGCAGAGTTAAAGGCGATGAATTTCAAATTTTTCAAGTGATCTTTGTAATCAAACACGAGATGCATTATTTTGAACTTGTTCGCCAGGACAGTGAGTTATTCAATCAATGGTACGTACCGGGGGTTACGTCTGATCGGGTGAACAGTTCAATTAATTGGCTTGTCATTGATCGTTACACGGATGTAATTTCATTTCATTGTTAAGGCACAATATGATTGAATGTTCGCCAAATTTTCACATTTGCAAAATATTCAAGCAAATGCTTAAGAGTTTTTATTTGATTTACTCGAATGAGCAATTTTCTTCAGGTTGACCATGGAAAAATATTTCTTTCATGCATAAACAGTCTGCATTCAACTACGGGCTTGTACTTACACAGCTCACCTACATGTAAGTTACGAAGTCATACTAGCAGGTTGGGGGTAGGAATCCTTCACACCCGAAAGTCAATAACCCCTGGTGAGGGGGGTGGTACCTCCAGAGGCAGACAGACTCGAACCCTGTATCTTCTGTTCTGAAGCAGGGCTCTTAACCAGCTGACTCTGAGCTATCCTGCTACCCACTGTGTAAATAATTTCATAAATTATTCCTAGCGTAGTTAAAGAGGGGGGGGGCTGAGTCAGCATGATGACTCAGCAGCGATGACTCATCGCTGCACAGCACCGTGCTTGCGTCTGGGACGGGATGACTAATCTCATTGCAGCAAATGATCGATTCATGCGTCGTATCTAGGTACTCGCTATGTTTAATGAATCTTTGTTTTTCATCCGCTTATTTGAAAGAATATGCAATTGCTGTGGGAAGTTGATTGAGCGCTTTTTAATTGAACTAGTCGGCGAAATTCGCGAACTTAAACTGGACGGCGACTTAAAGACGTTTTCTTTTTCCGGACATGAATGGCAATTGAGATTTGAGACCTTTCATTGCAATCGTTCTCTTAAATGCAAGCTAGTTACTAAATTGAAAATCCCGCGCGTAGTTACAGAAAAGTTGCCTTACTTCTCAAAAGCAACACAAAGGTTGTATACCCGTCGTCACTGCCATTGCATCTATTTACATGTACACTACAATTATCTAGTGTCTCACCTTTACGGTCTATTATTTGTAATTTACTTGCATCTCTTGGTAACCATCGGTAGGATAATGCATCGCAAGTAATACAACATAATAAGTTTCCTTCGTATCGGGTGGAGTGAACAATATCAGCAGGCCTGTGTGCAATACAAGTATAAGCCTTTTGTACAAAAATGAGTAGCACAGGGATTGTTCTGAGCAAATCAGATTGTGATGAGAATGTTGCAAATCATAGGACTTGGTTTAAAGCAATCACTTATTCTAATAGAACCTAAAATTCCTATGATTTCTTAAAATCAATTCAACTGCTGCATAATGTAACTGCTGCATTAACTGTACGACCAATGGATGACTTTGATTGAAACAGTATTCAGGTTAGCAGCTATTGAAAGTTTCTCAGTCAAACATTTTGTAGTTGTTTCTTTGTTCGGTTCTATAATTGCAGTTAAACTCATCAGAACTTCTACATCTTGATTTTTGGATTTGTTATTACAATGTTATCACATCAGATCACAGAAATTGACAACAATAAAACCTCTAGAATGGAAATTAAGCTTCATGCAATGCACAATAACGGCACATAAATCGCAAGCATTTTCACTTAGATGCACCTGCCAACGTCTGTATCATTGGGTCAGAATCAGTCACGTGTAAATGGAAGCTTTTCATTAGTGGTTCATGCCCGAACTTAGTTCCCCCGGATGTGCCGCGACCTTGAGTCAATTTCTATTCTAGTCAACTTCAGATAAACAGTTTATTTCTATGCATCAGATGGTTGTCTACAAAGTTTCATTTCATAATTATGCGACAGCCAATTAAATGACGTTTCTGTACTTAGTGTTCAAAACTCACGTACAGAATGCACGAGAATCGCTCTCTAAATTCGCAAGTCTTGTTTCATTTCCAATCTCTACATCAACTATATGAGACGGATATCTTTGCATTGACTACAAATTAGCTCCGATTTCGTTGTGTCAACAGTTTTATCATTCAAGTCATGTACTCCTTTTTCCAGGTTAGAAATCATATTTCTCGACCAATGTTTCCACAAGCTAATATATGCACTGTACAAATTTATGCTTGACTGAAATGAAGCATTCTTTCAATTGGTAAATCAAGAGTGGATGTTAATTGAATGTCAAATTAATGCTGGATTAAGTAAATTAGCATGAATTATTATCACAGTAGGATATTTAAAGTACACGACGCTTAATATAATTTCACAATTTTCGCAAATTTGATTACACATGAGTTCTTCATTGTCAAATCCCACTTACTACCTTAACATGTATACATTCCACTGTACAATTATATGTTCTTTGCATGATATCGACTACCAATCCACATGACATGAACTGGTTAATTGTACAATTAGCGAGTGGACTAGAAAAATCGATAATTGAATGACTGAAAATTAAAAAAAACTTCCTTGCCCAAAAAATGAGAATTTCTTCCAGAGGTTTACAATACATCACCAGATAATAAGTGGCAATTTAACAGACGGAAAATGACTGCGCGTCTTGATGGATTTGGACCATCGACCTCTAGCATTATGGGCCAATGCTCTACCAACTGAGCATTCGACGAGCGACCGAACGACGTAAGTCCTCAATTGACCTTAGCATTGATTTGCTTCTAAGCTGAAGGGCCTCATCGTCAAATACTTTATTCACCATCATCACTTTTTCATGACTATCGTGTAAATATCTTAATTTGTGCATATTTCACCATCGTCTTCATCTTGGAATTATAACTATTTGAATTTTGAATATGTAACCTTTTGATTTAATTGCATGATAGTATCACGTCAACCTCGCATTAAATGGTTGATTTAACTTTCAAAAGTGATATCGAATGACACAAATTAAAAAGCATCTGCACGTGAAAAAGACATTCGCTCAGTCAAGTCTTATCAGTCGTGGGCACATTTGAACAAGCGACGTTGGAGCTTACATGTAACATTGGTTAATTTGCGTTTTACGCATGAATTCCCTTGTTGTCTTCAACTCTTACTTAAGTTGATCATGTCAGTTTTAGGGATACATAATTCAGTTCACTCGATTTCTATGCGAGAGGAGAAGAGGATGGCAAATTTCTCGCTGTTCTGTTAGGTTATGCCGCTGACTGTAAAAAATATCCTGAAATATTCGAAATAAATATTTTTAGAATCCTTTGTAAACCTTCCGGGTAAGAAAATGATATTAGCAGGATCAATTTCTTTTCCCACACCACACTGCAAGCAGGAACGGATGAGCCATTGTAGCTACTTGCCACAAAACAAATTTATTAACACTAAATAGTGTTAGTTAATTAGTTTTGTGGCAAGTAGCGACAATGGTTCATGATATTAATAATAACATTATGAGATCTATCAGGACAATTGTGTTAATGAGCTATGCTTGTATACAATGGCTGCGCTCTTAGCATAAGACACTTGTAATTTTTTTTGCGAGTGTCTTCAGGTAAGCGCCCACAAATCGAGCTTTAATACGTTTGATGGTATTCGGATTCATCGAATAGACAAATTCCTGTCAGAATGACGTCGCACTATTCAAAGATTGCAAAATCTTTAACCAACCCAAGATGGGCTGTGTGACAGCCTTATCCACTTAAACATGTGCAATTCACATTGAAGTAATTTTCGCTAAAGTACAGTACATTGGATATAGAAAGAAAAGATGTTGTTCAGTGTTCACTGATAAAGAGATATATTTTAACTATGCAATTTTACAAGACTTGAAATCGATTCAATAAAACATTTTAATGACAATTATTCTTGTTCATCATTATATTTTAATGATCATTACTTTATAGCACTTAATTTGATTGATATTTCTTGCACTGCATGATAATCATGGAGATGTTATTATTGGACTAAGGGCATGAAAAAATTCGTTACTCGCTGGAAGTCATCCAAACAGACCACACCTAGACTGTCATTATCAGTTAAAGGTGCGTATACTGCAATTCTTTGACTGCTTCCATGCAAACTGTGAACTACTGAAGCTAATTACGGCTGCTTTTGTTACTCTCTGTTCGTAGCTCGCTTTCGTAGTCATAATCAGGTAGCTTTCGTTTCCAGTTTACAGCTTAGCCATGACTTCGAATAGACCGAGGCGCATGAGGCACATTCGCACCGTGACCAGAGTCAAATATTTCGAAGTATATATCATTATGTGGCGGCATTATATCGGCATTATCAACCGAGCAGGGTCATACACGCGCTAAAAAATGCGCTTTTATCACTTAAGATGCAATTGTCTTCTAACACTAGCTGGGTAAATCCAATTTATTCCACAACATTTCTGTCTTTTCAACTTTGGGTCTCAGATTTCCGTGAAAATTTGCATATATACTCATTTTCTTACGCTGAACACGAAAATCTTAACGGCGACCACACCAAATAAAAACTTTCCATAGAAATCTAGCACCTTTTAAAAAGCCATTTTTTCTACATCTCGACGGGGGGGGGGGAGGGGGGGGGGGGGGGGGGGGGGGGGGGGGGGGGGGGGTCAAGTGGGAACAAATTGATCTCGGGTCATGATAGATGTCGAAATAGGAAACTCCTTCGGCTTCTGCATTTGGGTTGTGCTGACTGAAACCTTGGGAACTTAGGATGATTGCTTGCATGCGTAAAGCGAAGTGACCAAAATGTAAAATGTATTGGCATATAATGTTCTTTGACCGTGACCCGCCTTGTACTCTCGACCGTGATTTTTTAAGGTCCTCGGTCAGAGGAAACAAATTGATGTCGAACAGGAAACTCTTCGGTTTGTGCATTTGGGTTCATGAGACTGCGGGAACTTTGGACGAATACTTGAATCGCGTTAAACGAAGTGATCTAAATGTAATTGCATACATTATCACGAATCTTTAGACCCGAGACCCTTGTACTCTGACCGAGATCTTTCAATTTCAACGTCTGTCCTCTGACCGAGAATTTTTTTAGGAGTCTCGGTCAGAGGACATTTTCGTGGTTTTTGGAGATTTTGAAGAGGGTTAATTGATTATAAATGAAAAATTTCTTTTGCATAGATGCTAATGGAGCATGGATCCCTCCTATGCCTTGTGAATATTTCATTCGGATTCCTGACAAAATTTCTGGTTTTCAGCATCCATCATGAAATTTTTGGGAATATTGAAAATTCCTCTGGTCGAAAAAAACGGATAAAAATTATTTTTTAGATCAATATTACTCACAGTGTAACGGCAATCAAACTGAATTTCTTTACGGATTTATAAACTAGCACACTAGAGGATTCGTTTGGTGCAAAACGTTTAATGGAAGAATCAATATTCTTCGAGAAAAGGTACCTCGGTCAGAGGACAGAAAACGTCTCGGTCAGAGGACATTTTTTTCATTGGACAATGGAAACCCAGTGAAAATTCAATGATTCTGATATTGATTATAATATTTAAAATTAGGACTGTCTTAAAGAGCTGATCTTTCTTCTTTCAGATGTGATATTAAATATTAGTGGGTGGTATTTGAATGTATCTTAATCGAAAAATTCCAGTGTTGTAAGTGAGAGTACTGCAACTTTGGACATGCTTTTTTTGGCCTTTTATTCGCAAAAAAACGGCAACTAGTGAAGAAGGTCTTTGGCTTGCTTTGTGACTATTTTAAAAACCATACGCCATAATAGATGAGAATCTTTACGGTTCGATTAAAAAAAAACTATTGAAATCGGTTCAGAAATATGGATTTTACAAATCAAAGACACATTTTCGTCAAATGTTGTGGATTAAATTTGATTTACCCAGCTATGTTGTTAATTATAGAAGGCATAGAGCATAAAATGACCCTTGAGTTCTATAGCAATTGGATTAGCCTCGAAATTCTATGGAAATCTGACATTGATGCATGTAAACTTGATTGAAAATCATTAATTTATTTACGGGGGAATCAACTCAACCATCCTCCATATGCTATTTAATGGGAACCTTCAGAGTTTTTTATTTCACCAAAGATTTTAATTTTTTCATAATATGTTTTGAACATTTTCGGAGGTCGATGATGATAGGAAGACGTCATTCCAAAAACATATAAGGGTTCACCATCAATTAAAACAATGTTAAAAGCAGGATTTAATAATCATTAACGGTGCACTAACTTAGAAAACAGGTCAGTCGTGTTCTAAAAGCTGTATCCGCCATCTAATTGAATATACACAGTAATTAACTTTATGTGCAAATTACGCATCTCGAAAATTATTTTTTAGATTTAGCTTACATGTAGTTAAGTCTTACAAATTGATGCTAGACCTATCAAATGAAATTAACAGCATCGCAATATCAAAGAGGCTGAAAC
>CAJQUW010010223.1:0-83343 GCA_907163375.1 Prostheceraeus crozeri
GTTTATTTCCATTGAAAGCATAAATGAACTTGTATGAAAGTCAAAACAATAAACTTCACACTGTCTTGACGTGGGAGCATTATTAGCTGCTTGCATTACAGGTAACGGTAACGGATTCTTTTAAGATTGTTTATGCTAGTGAATGCTAACGAGTTGCTTCACTTTCTTTTTTTATCTTCTGCTTAAGGGTTTATGTTACCGTCCTCTTCACTCGAACTTTGATTTTAAAAAATCATACAAAAACGTTTATCTTTGATCAAATGGGTACGTCGTTCGTGTGTTATAACAAATGAATGCCATATATGTGATTTTAACGTATGAGAAATTGTAATTATTTTGATCCTAAAATGATGCTAATAGCTGTCTCCCTCATGATATGTTCTCTTTCTAAATCAGTTGACTTGCTACATTTAACATGTTACCGGAGAGACAAGGTGCTTTTGACTTTGTTCTCTTTCAGATTAAAATACGACATATTGAATACAGAAGGCATGTTATTATTCATATGATAAATGATGCATATAATATGAATTCATGCTGTTATAGAATATATGTACAACATCAAAACATATGTGCTTATGTATGATATTCCTTCGTACGATGTACTGCTGTATGCATATATGTTGCATTTTTATGTCAGGAACATACTCTGAAAACTCACGTGTGTTTAGGATGAGTATACGTACCTATTTTCATAGTATGTTTCTGTATGATTCATGCGTATGGCACGACAACGCGTTACATGCTCTTAGTACGTCTCATACTATGTTTCGTATGTCTGTTCCATGCTATGTTTCACATCATGTTTTCACAGCGTGTGTCATATGAGTATGCATACTATTTTCATAACATGATTCATACTATGTCAAGTCATAGTATGAATCGTACGTATGTTAGGGTATGGCCTGACAGAGCGTTACATGTTCATAGTATGTTTCATAGTATACTTCATACGTCTGTTCCATACTATGATTCATACTAAGTTTTCACAGTGTGTCTGGTATGAATACGTGTATGATTTTTCATGGTATGTTTCATAGTATGATTTTGCTCAGTATGATTTAGGGTATGCTTCATACTAAGTTTCATACTATGTTAAGTCATAGTATGAATCATACGTATGCCAGGGTATGGCCCGACAGAGCGTTACATGTCCATAGTATGTTTCATACTATGTTACATACGTCTGTTTCATACTATGTTTCATACGAATGTTTCATAGTATGATTCATACCAATTTTTTCTGTACGGGAACTCTTAAAGCATACATTTTCTGAATAACTGCTTCCGACGGTTTGGTACAGCTACCTTTACAAAATATGTAGCTGGTCTTTCTGCACCAGTTGGAAAACTTGCATTGGTTGCTTCCAGATAGCAAGCCTTTACATGTGAAACCTACCTTCTTAATTTGACGAAACGTTTCCACAACTGCATCCCACTCATGAACTAAAATACATCAGAAAGTGTGGATCTACGGAGTGACGGTAACTGTCACGGAGCCAATTTTGATTAACAAGTCAAATTATATCAATACTCGTCGCACCACCTTTATAACCTAGCTAACGCTATCAAAATAAATATATGAACATTGTTTATACTTGAAAGCATATTAGGCGCGGAGCCTTTCTTCGATGAGGCCGAGTGCTATTTATTCCACTCTCACTCTTACTGTGCTGAGCGTTTGGCAGGAATGCAGTGCAACTTTTTTAAAAAGTCTTCGGTTTGAACCCACCAATGTTTTAGATCAAGGACTCCTGGACTCAGAGAGGGGAAATAAGACAAGAAATCAGAAGTTCAGAAATCATGCAGTTCATTGCGCAATGATGTATGACTTCTATATAAAGACGACATATAGACGTACTGAGTATAGAACTTCATTTAATTTGCATACATGCAAAAACGTATCCAGATAAAAACGCGGAAGCTCGAGACTTCCTCCAGTAGAAAGGATGAGAAACGCAATGCTGAAGGTTCAGATGAATATTGAAATCCCTTAAAAATAGCTTATGCAAATAGATCATATATCCTTAAACATTGCATCATTTTTCGCAAAATCCAGCATAATTTTGCAACATATTTTCTCAAAGCACTTAGTCCTGTCTGTGATCAATTCTAAGCTAAGCCATAAAAGTTCCAGGGTTTTCCATGATTTCTCATCAAATTCGAGTTTCTTCCAGGCTGCCGACACCCTGTCTTATGCTATAGCCCTATATGAATTGTTAAATTCACTTTTTCATTGGAGTGCGTACCTGATAGGCAGCTCGCTCGCAACTACGGAAGTATATCATTCTCATTTGATTATAAAATATCATAAAATTGTGACATTTAGCTTGCAATTATACGATGTGTAATGCTATTGAAAGTCTTAAGTAGCTATTTACCACACTAGGATATTTGCTTTATGATTTTTTCAACATGAAGTTCATCTGATTAGTTCTTCGATTTACGAAAATAGATTGTAATTTGAAGATGAAATGATGATAATTTGTTGATTTTAGGTGGATCAAGCTTCGATTTTATGTTCAGGATTACATCGATACAATATGGTGTAAGTCAACAAAAACCAGGACTACTCCTTCCTCTGCATCTCTTTTAAAAGCCACAGCCTTGAACCATGCAATTCCGAGCATTATGATTGCGAATACTCACATCTGCTCAAACGGTTCTAGACTATATAGCGGACAAAGAGCCCCTCTTTTTCTTCGTTGAACACATTCCGATTTGTCCTAGTTTTACTTCACTGTCCAACCTCAGATCAAACTTTTCATGAATGAATAGGATCGATGCAGGTTTGTTATACCGGTGATCGGTTGCAACTTGGCAACAACAGCTGTTTTGTCAAATGTAAAAAACACAGCGAACTACTCTGAGGAAGAGAATCGAGATCAATTGAAGATAATAGCCGCAAACGGAAGTCTTTTCATTATGAAGCATTTTGAATATTTTGAATACATGTCGAAAATATCGTGCGTCTTCTTAGAGAAAAGTGTTTCAACAGTCTTTCATCTTTCTATGACGCAGATAAATTCGAAAGGACTCTGATCTATTGAAAAATATGATGCATATTGTTTACTTTAATACAGTACAAAAAGGAAACTTGCGATATATAAAAACAGAAATGGCATTATTAAGACGAAAGCTCTGAAATAATATTGAGATCATAAGTGCTCACCAGTTACACCAGGCGCAGGAGGACGTTGAATCGACATCTGCTGATTGGCAGTATGCATTGGGACGGTAGACTGCCTCAGACCAACATTCTGCATCGTGGCACCAGGTGCTTGAATGACCTGTGTCATTGGCATTGGATGTTGTTGCCTCGGAACTGCTGCAGAGGTAACTTGAGTCTGCTGCGGTATCTGAGCGTTTGTCTGAGGTCTGATATTTAGAGCGGATACAGGTGGAGCTCTAAGTTCGTTACCCTCGAAAGAGAGCTTGCCAGCTATCATTTCGCGTCGAAGGTGAGGCAAAACCATTTCAAGGAAAGGACGGAGTTGAGGGAGTTGAGTGTTAGACTTGAGGCAGTCGGTCACGCGTTCCATGAACTCCAATACACTAATCTTAGCGTCCTGAAATCAGAATAAAACTCCTTTTCAACCTAGCTTAGTCCGGATTTCAGTACCACTACAAAACAAATTATGCTAAGCTTGACACGTCTGCATTAGTCCAATGCACGTTGGTTTTGATATCTTCTAATATACATGTATTGATTTATAGAAAAAGTGAATTATGACTTGCAAATCAATTAAAATCACACATGGTTTGAAAATTGCAATTATGCTCGTTTAGTTTGAGAACACTAAGAAGAGAATGTTGGGGAACACCAAGATATGAAATGCTACTTTTTAATGGTTCCCGTGCTTTTTCAAAATAATGTTATTCCAGGACTTATCAGGACATTTTTGATAATATTCTAGGAAATTGCAACTATTCTAGGATGCAAATATATGACTAGCTACAATGTGACTACTTATACCGCAGATATGGATTCGTTTTATGAGTATTCCAGCTTCTGCCACGGTCAGAGACCAGCATCTATGCAGTTCCTCCCGATGCATTGCAAAACTTCATTACTGAAATCATGAACGCAATTAATCATAGGAGGCGAACGCTTACTCACGGCTTGAAACTAGTTAAATGCTCTTCCTTTCAATCATGGACACTAATACCTTAACGTTTCACGCTTGACATACACCTACTAACTAGGAGTAGCTATAGCGGAAGGTATAATCTTGCGACGTTTAGATCGCTTAAAAATGAATTTCATCAATATGAACTTACAATGAGCTCCTGCATGATTGAGGCCACGTTCTTTCTCTTTTCGACCGAGTCTGAGAAACGGATTAGGCATGAAAGGAAGTGGTGGCATTTATGGACTTGTGCGAGGATTGCGGGATCGTCGGAGCCGATAACCGTTGGAGATCGCTGATTCATGCGATGGTCAACCGTCAAACTGGATGACGAGGGTGGAACGGTCTCCATTTTTGGTCTGATTAATGCGGCTGAAAGTGATATGTTAAAAATCAATGTTGAGTAAAGCTGAATGAATTAGATGTATCCACTGACGATAATTGACTGAATTCTTTAGGAGGGGAGAGAGGGTGGACACCTTCTCGCTTATATGTCAGATGTCCCGGAAATATGACCGAACGAAATTTCGTGACTGAACGATTTTAAGAAATGAATTTCATTGAACAGTAGCCCCGGCTCCAAAGTTTCACTCGGCTCAAGGCCGATTGCTTTATTGATTGCACTTTGCTGTATATTAGGCATTTTAACGAAATGTGTTTTTAGTGCATTTTATTTCTTTATAATAATGAATACAATAACACAGCGTAAAAGCCACTAATTAAGTTGTGAATACATTACAAGTATGAGCTTTTGTTGCGATTCAACTCGTGTCGTTTCAATACGGCTTATTTATGCAGCGTTGGATAATGATCTCTATGGACACATAGTCCACCTTTCCAATAAAGATTGATAGTGTGTTCATACCGTCTACTTATTAAAGAATGAAAACATTGAAATATTCGACGCAGATGAGACCAAAAGTGTCACAGGAAGCCATAGAAATCCGGCTTTCCTTGATCAGATACGATTCTTACGATCATGTTTCTCTTGAAAAATATTGAGAGAATACATTTTGTATAGGCCTACCCAGATACAAAATCCTTTAAAACCGCATCCCTAATTGTCTTAGTGAAAATATGGAATATCTCTCGAATGCTGAAATGCTCTACACCAAAAGGTTGACAAAACTTCACTTATGTCGAATGAAAACCGGGTGTTCCAATCCGATTGTGAGGAGTCTAAACAGTAGGGACGTTTCCCATTGTTTATGGAAGTGGTCTAGATCCTCGACTTCGAATAGTATCCGCGGTTACTATTATAAACCTTTTCATAGACGTGGCTACTATCCGATTACGACTGTTTATTAGAACTAAAGGCGGCTATTATTGGTAGAAATGCGGCATAGTGTCTGGTCAACTACGTGCAACATGCCTTGGCTGTTAGTTATAACTGATTGAAAAGTTTGGGAATGCAATGTTCAGTTGCTTTTTATTATCATCATACAGTTTAATATATTTCGACAATAAAATCCACAGTCATTTTCAAGTGAAATTCAATTTTATGACTCACGAACAAAATTTATTTGACTTTTGACTGCGTGGATGGGGTTGGTCTGTGGTAGCATTATATCTCGTCTATAATGACTGAATATCATAAAATTGAATTTCCTAACGTTCTTATAAGTCTCTTTCTAGTTGCTTATTGAACTTCTCTTGAAAATGACGATGGATTTAATATTCGAAATATATTGAACTGTTTGATAATGTAACTTTAATTGGCTTTCCCAAACTTTTCGATCAATACGTGTATAGTGTCAAATGTGAGAGGTATTTTGAACAACTATTTTTTCCTGGTGTTGCATGATATATGAAATACAGCACGTGAATTCAACTAATCGATGAACACTTAATAGCTGAGCAAACGAAAGCTCAAAATCCACAATAGGTCATACCGTTATACCCTCAATAAAATTAAACCAAAAAGATTCGAAAAATATATATTTGCAATTTCAAATTCAAAACTTCATTTTTCGGAAGAAATGTGTCTCGTGTGTACACAAATTGCACCATTTTCTATCACATCTAGGACGATCAATGTTAGAGCAATATCTAGGAAGTGCAAATATGCGACATGTCGATGTTTACGGCATATATTGATTAACAAGGAGAACTCATAGCCATTATTTCAAAATGAAAACTTCGAAGTTCTACAATGTAAAACAAAATTGAGGTTATAATTAGAACAGAAATTCATCGAACGTTCGTAAACGAAATTGGGGAAAATCATCCCTACATAGGAGCATACATTAGTAGCGAATGTCTCTAAGATTTAAAATTCAAATTATGAGTAACCACTTATAGCACCATGATAAGGCAGCTGTTCAAAACTCGATACCACACTAGATCGATTAAATGCCACATGCATTGTATTGCGCGTTTCAGGAAGAATGAGAAGACACCTGAGGACGCGGCCTGGATAGACAGCAAAACATTGTGTTGTCATACCATCCTTGTTTTAAAATTGATCGTCCGCAGTCAATCATATTTCTGAAATTCTCATTGGACGAACATGCTCTACAGAAAAATGAGTTATTGTAGCATCACACTCCGAGAAGGGGACAACATGCCCACCTCTGTTTCTTCTACATCAAAAAAGCCCGTTCTTGAAAGGGTTAACACAAACGCAGCCTAGGAGGCAAATCTTTCGGTCAATATGGTCTCGAAACTCAGACTCGATAACATTGTCCCATGGAAAGCCACGAATTGGAATTCAAAGAAGAGAAGCGTTCTTACCAACATCTACAGTCTATCTTTGTCATTCAACCGGAATCTGAATTGCCTTTGACAGTTCGTGGAGGTAGAATGACAAAGGAGCATGAAGAAACATACAGGCTTTAGGTGATGCTAAGAACGTTTCCGTCATTAAAAGTTCAATTCGAGGCTTTCCCGCTGACAGTTTTACCAAGGTTTTTTTTGTACAAGAACTATCTTGACTGGACAGCAATCTCATAACTATTTTTTATCACGCTTTGAGAGAGAGAGATAGCTTTATTACCCATATAACAAACAAGTATACGTGGTTTACAATCGTAATGACATCATCGTACAATTCAAGACAGTCATCGCCAGACATTTTAATACTAAACATCGTCAAACACAGACGAAAGGATTCGTGTACATAACTCTGCTTATTCCGAAGCATTTTTTCTTCCTGATGAGTTGGACGGTTTACTTTTATGACATTAATTCACTTTTCTACACTATGGACCCAAGCAAACATCCTAGCCATAGAAACGTTTAGCAATAATAACCTCTGTAATAATGTAAGTTGCGCTTCATGCTATGCATATTAGAAGCACAAATATCGCACGCGTTTCCACTTGGATACTTGTCAGTGGATGCATCATTGGGTTAGAATCAGTCACATGTGTCCCTAACAGTTAATCCCCAGATGATACGAAAAACGCATTTTATAGGTGTGAAGATATTGTTGCCGTCATTACGCTTCATATACCTTCAACACGAAATTCTTTGATGCGTTCTGGCATCAATTCCTTTCACCTATAAAACACGCTTTAAAAAGGGTTAATTTTAATAACACAATTTTTAATTAATAATTAGGATTAGGCAATAAAGCATGAAACATGCTTTGGGATGCCATTAATAATTGAAAAAAGTTTAATGATATGATACCAGGCCGTCTACATTAGTAAATGTTCAAGAACTCCAATTGCATTTATACAATTTTATGACTTGTGCTTTGATTAAATTCATCCAAATGCCATTTTGTGGTAAAATTCAACTGCCCTCTCCTTCCAGTGCCTCAATCATCATTTTTTCCCCATTTCATGCATTTTTTCATTTATTTTTGTTATTTCATGTGACATGGTATATATTTCATCGCATTATGTAAATGTGAAATGTCATATCCATTGTCATCATTCTGTATTTGTAAAAGCCATTGTCATGTATGATCTCATCCTCACGCTCTCTCCTTCGAGAAATAAACAATATGATATTTGACTGTCCGATGCGAGTTATGGCCTCACATCATTGCGACTACGCAACTCGTATACGTATTCGTGTATACGTTAGACATCAAAAACAACAGACATCATCATTTGGCAGCCGTGAACAACAGCATCTGGCTGTCGAATTTTAAAAAGTGCGATAAGAGATACAATCTCTTAAATGAAACGATGTCCTATCTTAAAATCCGTACGTACATACACAATGTCTTGACAGTAAAAATCACTTAGAACTAAATTAGTCGATTACCTTTCTCAGTTGAGTATATTTTTCTTATATTTTCTTCAAGTCATTGAGGTATCGGCGATTTGGAATTCTTGCCGTCAGGTGCTCAACAAGAATTAATCTAATCAGTTAGAAATGCATTTTAATAATTTGCATGGGTTAGTATTTGACCAATATGCGCTAAGTCAAAAAAGGAGGTGAATTGGAAAGTATAGCGATCTAATGATGACCACTTCAGATGAACGAAGCATAAATTGAATATCATTATTCCCATCAAAAATTGTGATATTCCTGTGTATAGATGAATGCACATTCGCACGGGTAGGCTACTTATGGGCTCGTGTACATCGGGTGAGCAACTTGCAGGTTCGGGTGCCGCACGATGCTCTACCCGCACGTCACTAGGCAGGGAGGAGCAAAATAATAATAAGTTGTAAACTGATAAAAACTTCATAGAGTCATACCTGAGTTAGGGTGCGTGGCTTGAACATTGATTGTTGATGCCATCGGTTGTGAGACAGTAGTCATAGTTGATGAAGGCACAGTGGCTCGAAGACCTGTTGAGTAATATTGATAATTACAAAATTTGAAGCATAACGTGTTGAATAGTGTGGAACTTGTTAGTTGAAAGAGAAACTAACGCTACTTTTCTCTCAACACTTTCATCCGACATATTTTGCACGTATGCATATCTCGAAATCATGCACAAATTAATGATCTCTAGATTACTATGGCCAGCAGTAAACTATTCAGGATTTCTTGACTCAAACATTCTCCTACTACTTGTAGAAATTCAAAATAACGCGCACTTGAATGGATAACTGAAGCAAGGAGAGACGCCGAAAATTTATACTGTACGTGTATTGATCGCTATTTAATTGGTTGATTCTCCGAAGAGTAAGCTCTAGAGAGTAAATTGCAAACTATTTATCGTAGTCCAATCACGACTGTCGCGGGCTGCTATTAATCTTGGGCCATCACGACTTCGTTTTCGACTCCTACTATCAATAATCTGTGTCTCCCTGATGTACAATAAAATAAAATTTAATCGACCATATATGTAGATTTTGACACAATATTAATGTCATAATAAGGTATACCCTGATTGTGGGCATCGCAAGAGAAACTGACAGAACATATAAGGGAGGTTAGTCGCTGTATGGGTCACTGCATCAAGTAGACGACAGTAATGATGACCGCACAAGGAGGTGAAAAAACTGAAGTTGATGACGAGATTGAAAATGTGTCAAAGTTCAAATTCACAGGATCGTATATCAATCACTCCTGACGGCGGCAGACGGACAGAGATCAATGTCAGATTTGGTCAAGCAAGAAATATTGCTGAGAACATGACAAAATATGAAGACATGAATATTTGAGCACAAGGCTGGAAGCAAACCTAGCAAGGACCTCTACTTGGAGTATGGTCCTGCATGGATGTGAGAGTTGATCAAAACATTCGAATTGTGGTTATGGGGAATTGCTTCTGATTAGTTGTAGAAAGGCGTCAAAGAAGCTCATGGCATGCTGGAGGAAGTGATAAAGATATGGCAACGTGATCATTGAAAACGCGGAGGAAAAAGTCTTGTAGTGACAGCAGACGAAGGAGAATTGGGTATTGAAGAGTGATAAGGACGCAGAAGACGATCAAGGAGAGATAGAGGCAGGCAAAAAAAACTTGTATTCTTTACGATGAGTCATCGGTATTGACACATCTATGTTCTAAGCAATACGGAACAATGTCAATTTGCAGACGGAACTATCACAAAAATAAACAGTAATTCTGGAATTCCAGAGAATTTGCATAAAACTATCAACGATTTTAAGAGCATAATAGATAAATGATACTAGTATCAATACGATAGATAAAATTGAAAATGAAGGATTGCAAGAAAGACTGAAACTGAATTTTGATAGTTGTTTTATCTAAAGTATATATTTTCAAATTATTTCAACAGTATGAAGATATTGCATTAATTTAAAGATATAAGCTACCTAAAATAATTCTCACATTCAAGGTTCTGGATATCGTCCATCCCAAATGAACATTTTTCAGAGCTTCTTAGGTAAACGGAGTTGAAATTTACACTACTTTAGTTGCACATGAAAACCGAAAGCTCTGTTACGATATCGCTGAGCCACAGTGGAATTAGAGATATCCCAGTGCACAAAATGATAATAAAGTCACACGTGCGAGCAGCATTCACTTAGTGTATCAAATAGCTGATCGACCTCGACATTCAATACCGCATCCTTAAGTAGTAACAAAATCGCGCATGCATCATTCGTCATAATTCTTTAGAATCATTGTGATCAATGCAAATCTAATGAATGAAAATAAGTTCCGACTAAGAATAATCCTATTCCTAGGGATATACTGTATACGCAGTTGACTATCGCTTGAACTAACTAACAGAAAGCTTCGCAAAATTCTAAAACTCACATACAATACATTATCTTATAAATTTTACTTAATCATCATAATGTAATAAGTATCACTAAATAAACTGTTTACTTAATTATACTGTCTCTGATACATGTGACCGATGAACATGCACTGGTTCACGTTCGAGGATGAATTCCAATAACTATGTAGTTTTGATTATTTGCAATAAATAAGCCAAACTGCTATACATTTTATTGATATTGCCACTAATCTCAAGGTTAAATTTTTCGTTTTGCACAAATTAAGATCGCAATATACTCGGATCTTTTCCGTTATACCCCCTCCACTAATGCATTTCCTTGTAATCAAAATATTAAGCCCCCTCCACTCAAAAAGCACGAAACTTTAATCCAAATTATCTTTTATATACCTTACTTCTATGAAGGAGGATAGAAGGAGATGATGTCTCCCAAAGTATACTGAAAACAGTTTTCATTACTGGCTAACATTTGTCGACGCCACATAAACTCGCACAAGTAACTGTCAATCATGCTGCCACGGGAGCCGCAATGTTTCTATGAGTTTATCTGTTTATATGAGTCATTTTTTATTGCAGTGACATTCGGAAGAAGGATAGGCAGTATTTACGCATTTATATTTTCTATTGGACTGAATTGTTGATAAAGTTTGAGAGGAATGACAGTGGAGGGGGCTTAATATTTGGAGGGGTATAACGGAAAAGATCCATATACTCAATACGATCAACAAAATCTACAAAAAGATATAATCTGCAATTCATGAGCACCTTAGCTCATGTCTTGCAAATCATCAAATACTTATGCTTCTGAAAATGAGATAATTACGTCCAAAATTCTAGATGTAGTCATGTCAAATCATAATCAAAATCACCTAGCACAAGCAAATATGATTCAATTGAAGCGATGTAAAAGTATTTTCGGCCCATGTACTTGCAGCAGATTTGTAGAAATATCGTGATGTACCGGCATGACACACTGATAGATCATGCTACTAGATATCTAGTTTTCGAAAGAAAAGGTATTACTCGAACAATTATAATACAAAATACAATTCATTTGAATGATGACATGAAAGTCCGAAGCTTTCTATGGATCAAGCAGCGTGTCGATCGTAACATTTAAGAATATATAATAAATCGAATCATTACCTCAACTTATCCACCTTTTACATGCACAACGCAACCTGCCGAGCACCTGAAGCAATTCAAACACTAACACTACTGAAAGCCATATTGTAAAAGCATCATTCAAACTTATCGATGTTTGACAATATAACTAGTAGCTTTTGTCAGATAAATATGTATGTGCTTGAATAAATAGATAAATGCTTGAATTAGCATTACTTGAATTAATGATTGAGTAAGTAGTACAGGACACAAATACATGTAGTTGGAATAGTGCATAATGAGCTCAAACTTGCCGACTTCATCGAACCATACATTCAAAATACAGTTCATGCTGGGGAGCGTGTGGAATTGACAAAAACTGTCTCTTCTGTCATCTCTCTAAGATGACCACAGTATAAATATTTTCGGACAACATGGATGACATTGGTTTTTATAAAGCAATCGGTTAAAATAATCGTCTTGTTGCTAGATTGTTGCTGACTCGTATGTTAACATTTGGCCATATTTCCCGCAGTCACTATTTACCTTGTGTTCAGGATATATGCCTGCATGCCTGGCTGCACAAATATAGTCCTGTATCTTGATATACGACACATGTATAATATGTAACACAGCTCAATCACGGATCTTAGTTATGTCTTCTCCCATCTTGGTGCACCTTGCCTACTATCCCCAAATATCCTATTTTTATCACATCTCATCTCTCCACAGGTATAGCATGATGCCTTGGGGCATGCCTCTGTCGGATTCCTACTCAGATCTCTCCGACAACCACATATCATATCTACAATTTCTAGTACAACTGCTTCAGTATAACAGCTTTCTATACCTACCTTATGCTTCCTACACCTACAAGCATCTCTCTTGACATCTTACCAGTGATTGATTATGCCTCTTGGAGCAGTTCATGAATGTGTTGAACTAACTTTCCTTCTAACTTCACAGGCACTTTGCTTTCTCACTCATCCCTTGTTACAAAGCCCACATCTACCGTGAAAAGGAAGAAAGACGTATGTCCATTTTAAAGAATTTTCAGTAGAGACTAAAACGCGTGTAACCATGCTAAACGGTACAAATTAGTTGTACTGACTTGAAAATGATTTCAGGTATTAAGAACCGGGTAATTTAACTTCATGCATTATCAAAAAGGTCACACGTTAATGCTCATGTGAGTTATATGGGTTTAAAAGACTATCCGTCTCTTTGCCTGAAAAGGGTCCAGCGATTATTTTTACATCGGTAAAGACGTATGTCCACATTATTCCGAATTTCGTAGTTAGAATGGTTTTCATTTTATAGAAAGATACATATATTATACTTCTATGCTATAGAATATGTTTAAGAATTCTCATTATAGAAATCAATATAGTGCGAACTTATTGTAATAATTTTATCAAATGGACGTAAGTCCATTTATTAGCTGATCATTTTCAGGAAAAGAGACGCAAGTACGGACTTGCGTCTCCTTGCCTCATTAAGGTTGGACATGCGTCCGACTGCCTTGTTAATCATTATAAACTTTGGACTTACGTCTCGGAAAATCGACTTCCCCGTGGAGGATACGACTTTTCTGCAGCACCACAAGACGCAGAACAGTCGAATTAGTATAACCATGATAAAAACTCAAAATCGTCAAAAATGGACATACGTCTCTTCACCTTTTCACGGCAGACATGTCTGCAATCATGTTGGTCACTTCACGATGAGTACACGTTGTGATTTAAAATTTAATACTTAAACAATATCTAATTCGTCTCCTACGTGAGGATCCCACACCCAGTTATTCACCTATCTTCAAAATAAATTCATCCACTGTAATCTATCATTCATATCATGAAAGATGGGTATTCATATCTTTGCGAGCCAAATAAATAGAATTTTACTCATTTGCTCGCATTTTCCGTATGCTGTTGAAAGGGCACAAAAGAGTGTTAATGTTCTTGCTAAGAGGTTATTTTGTTGAAGAGCTTCGTCGTGGTGCTACACACATCCTATGTAAACATATGAACTTGTTACAAACGTTTGGAATTTCTTCATGCAAAACGTTTCTCGATCGTTGTGTGTAATAGGTGTCACAGGGTCCACTGCTCTACAGCGGGGTCCGCCAACCAGGGCATGCAGGAAATAAGAGGACCCGAAATGCAAAGCTGATTGGTTTCCCTGCTGATTAACCTAAAATGTGACTCACCGATGTCGAGTTTTGTGTTTGAAATGTTTAATTTTCGATCGCTCTTTACTTTATGATAACTTTCAAATTGAGCTTTAACAGAAAATTTTTATATGGAAAAGGCCCTGACTGGTCATTTTTGGAGTCATAGTTGGAAAGAGTCAGGAATATTTTATCATATTATTATTATTGCAAACGTGTACAAAATTTTTCGACTGCTATCCGACGACCATCTTTTGATACTGGTTGATACAACCGGTTCATATCTACATTGTATTATACCATTTATCTTTTCATTGTTAAGTATCCTTTTCAAACTAATCATTTAAACTCCCTACTAACATCAATAGATTTCTTTGTACCTGAAGATGATTGCCGGATAGCAGTCGAAAAATTTTGTACACATTTAAAACCATAATAGTAAACTGTTCCTAACTCTTTCCAACTGTAACTGCAGAAAAATTTTACTTAGCCTGGTTTAAATGTGGTAACGCTCATCAGTCCTATGTAGGATTAGCTTATTGTCTTTTGACACTTCATTTTCAAAAAAAACTTGAATTTCCAAGATATTCCAGTTTATTGCCATTTGTGGTAGATTTGTATCACTATTGTACAATGACTAATCACCAATGAATTATCAAGTTCAAGACAAAACCAAGACATCATCCCTCTGCATAAGAACGGTCGTTTGCTAATTATATTGGTTAGAAATTGGTTGTTAAGCGGGCAAATTAACTACATGACTTAGAGCTGGCAAGTCATCCTGATAATATGATAATGCACTGATTAACCATATTTTAGAAATTATTTCAACTAGTCCTTGAGCCAAAATATCTGACTCTAATAACCGTCATCTATTATTACTAATGACCAACTATTTGCATATGTGATGATGAACAAATTATGTGATTCAGAAGGTCTTGACCAGTAAACTGTAGCATTTAATGAAAAGTTTCATGTTTTCTGCGCAGACACGTGGTTATCTTCTACTCAAGAAGTAGTCATTCTCTTTTCAAACAATCTGAAACATCGTCTTCAGTCAAACAAGGGAGGTCCAACATTTAATAAATGTCAGGCCTCTGATTTCACTGCATTTCTTCGTTGCTGCGAAATCGCTTCACAGGGGTTCCGGGACAACTGGGCCCGGTAAAACTGGGCCCAAAAAAAAATTACAAAATGACTCTCCTTTTTTGACATAAATGTGTTGCACAGACTCTGCTGTACACATAAATGCCCATTTTCGATACTACAAATGTCCTTGTCTATAAAAAAAACTTTTTTTTATGCATAAATCCATATATTTTTTACGTTACTTTACAAAGGGCCCAAGGCTTAAGGAAAAAATTTTTTTTTTTTATACATATAAACATAAAAGGATAATAAATTGTTGTATCAAGTTAGTACCACCTTTTTTTAGAAATTCGATCTTCGATCTACTTTTAAAAAATTTTTTTTTTTTTTTTTTTTTTTTTTTTTTTTTTTTAAATTTTTTTTTTTATATTTAGGGACATTGTAGTATCGAAAAATGGGCATTATTGTACAACACAGTCTGTATGTTTACACATTTATTTAAAATAAAAAAAGAGTCATTTTTTTTTTTGGTTTGGGCCCAGTTGTCCCCACCCCCTTCACAGGTATTACATGCATAAGTTTTTTTCTTGACTTACCCCACATAGCTACACATTTTTATGTATCGCTTTCCGTCTACATACATGTGCTTTCATTGCTAATACTGAGTGTCAAACAATCACAAATAAAAACCAGGTTTTGTCTCATCCGAAATTTTCTTCTCGGATGGTCGGTGTTTATATGTTGGTAAGTTCTTTGGATTCTAGTAAAATAATGCACTAAAAATCAATCAAAAAATTTGATGCCTTCCCACTTCTTGCTGTTCCCCTCATTTCGAGGAGAAAGCAGAGAGAACCTTTGCATGTCCACGAACTAAAACCGCTCGTCTAGAAATTTGTTTATCTGCTTCTGTAGATAATGGCTTATCTTCGTATCTATATTTCTGTCGCGCTCCACTTCGGGTCTTTGTTTTTTCATTTGAGTCCACTGTCAACTTTATTTATTTATTTTATTTTCTGTTGTCAAATGTGCCGTGTCTGCTGATTCCCTGTATGTGGTACTTGCAAACTGATTTACTTCCCCTTCGTAGCGTCTTCCTTCATTACATGAAGCCTATTTTTATATACCGGTTTTGCTATATAGGCCATCTCATTCACCGGAGCCTCGTCTGCATATATCACTCTGCCGGTTCATATTCTGATTTCCGGTGTGACAAAACAAGCAAATCAATTCAATTAGATATCATGATCAACTGTGTAACTGTGAAATAATTCGTTTCAATTTGTTTCGTCGGCTTTTCAGGACAACTTTTCAAAGAGTAATGAGGTTGTCGCATTTCTCAAACACTTTGCGAGCTTAAGCCATGCTAACTTAATAATGAAATTACATGAGATGCATACATAGGTTTCCATAAATTTCGGGTCACATAAAATCCACTTGACTGTGTTTTTGTCAAATGGTTGGTTGAGCTTTCGATCGCAATCGTCGGAGGTCAACAATGCAGCACCGAAACATATGTGAAAATGATCATTGCACTTCTATTTAAATAATTATACTAATAACAATTTTATTTTATATTGTGATCAAATCAATGAGTTGCATGTTAAAATGTATTGACATGTAAAATGTATTCAAGATAGCTCTTAGGATTTGGATAAGTCAAGTAAAAGATGCCAAATTTAAATTTTATGTCTATGTTTCAGCTATTCATGTGCCAGAGCCATCATCAGGAAAAATTGTGACGTAAAGCATATGCACTAGTCCATAATTGCTTCTTTATACCATTCTACGAATTAGATACTATAATTGGCCGAGCCCGTAAGGGTAAGGGTCATTTGAATCTAGCGAGTTCGAATGCTACGATGAAGATATTTATGCACGCGTTACGTAGAGAATTTTATTTGCCGACGTGCTATGACGATCAAAGAATGAAGTTATGAAAGGTGTAGCC
The DNA here is from genome assembly GCA_907163375.1 of Prostheceraeus crozeri. Taxonomy (NCBI): domain Eukaryota; kingdom Metazoa; phylum Platyhelminthes; order Polycladida; family Euryleptidae; genus Prostheceraeus; species Prostheceraeus crozeri. The sequence continues at coordinate 17,062 of CAJQUW010010223.1, forward strand.
TATGATAAACACTCCAAAAAACGTTTGATCATGAATATTTTGTAAGTCAAGTTTCCACTCACTGCCAGCAGCACGCTCATCGGTTGAGAGAGTCAGATGATTTAAGCATGCACCAATAGGGAAACAGATATCATCAAAATAGACCTCGGAAAACCTCATGCAGTATGTCATCTTTGGGAGGCTGCTATTCAGAGAGCACATGACGCATTTACGGTGACTTTTGATATGTTAATAAGCAGAATCTAAACTGCGTATATGCCAATTCTCAGGGTATCGCGAATTTTGTCCGAGTTAAAGCTCAGTTTTCCTGGACTAATAACGTAAATATATGTTCACAGATCTAACATAAATCAATGTGTAAACTAATGTGTAATATCAGTCAATACTGGCTTAGATTATGGCATGCATATACCGGGTGTCCCAAAAAAGTGCCGAAAACTAAACGCTTATAACTTCGCCACTTCCCATTCGATTCAGCTGACTTTTGCATACAAATGTAAAATATTCAGAAGTTTTTGAGTTTTTTCTTAGAGAAAACGGGTATGAGTTCGAATTCCGTATATTTCCATTGGTTGAGTTCATGATATCGGACATATTGACATCCAATTGCCATCCATCAATCGTGATCATAGCAAGTTATTTAGCCTGATCAAGTAAACATGAAAACCAAAGATTGATTACACTACTTATTGACTTCTAATGTTAGTAGTATCTGGATAGGAAACTCATCTAACATCACTCTTCAGCCGCACATCTAAGGGTCCACATAATAACGGCACTTCAGGAGTGAATGAACGCTCAACCTCAATAGCATGTACTGGACTGAAGACCGGCGAAATTAGCTTGATGGATGACGGCCATACAGATAATTTGTCGAGAGAAGATTATGAACTCAGTCAAGAAGAATGAATATCTACGCCTAGTATCAACGGCAAACAGTGCAAAATCGTCGTATTCACCCATGTTTTATATCTGTGAAGATTGTGATTGATGGAACAGATGCTTTTTCATCTTTCCCACACTCAAGATGTTATCAGTTGCTCTTGTAAATGTTTCCTTTATCGCTCGCTTGTCTGGTGGCCATTTGATCGATTTGATGCTTATTGACGATGATAAGTTTATCTCACTGGTGCCCTCCTGACAAGCGAGTCTGTAATCCTTCATCATTATAGACACATTTAAATCAGATCTCAGCGAGAAAGGTTGTCGTTCTCTCTCCGTCTCCGCACTTAGAGAGGTTTTGGGCCACTTCTTGCATCTAGAACCGGGCACCCTTTTTCTCTCTCCATTAACATTCACAATATCCAAGATTTCCTTACTACCATCGATTCAATATACTTTGATAAAAATGAGATGTTGAACTGAGAATAATAATTGGAAATGCTTAGTTTTTGGCGTAAAATAATCGATTCGTTAGTTCACTTCAACTGAGCAGGCTTGCTGAGACATCTGATTCAGACTGCCCTCTTTGAAATGGATCCTCATCTATGCAAAAATGCCTTTTCACAACGCGTTGGTGTCACTTTTTCATGTTATTAGAGAAGTTATGTCAGCTGCCGAGTAAGCTGCAACAGCTACCCCTCGCATGTTAGCTACCTTGCTTTCACCACCCCTCGCATTGTGACGAATTTTACATCAATCTGACCGCCGCATCGTGTACTATCCAACTGTACATTTCTTTTCGACAGTTACTCTACCTATCTCCATATACATGTGCCTTGGCCGTTGGCCTCGTCCCGCCTATGCAACTCAGGTTCCAATCCGACTTAATTAACTTGCGCCGAGACTTCCCTATCAGCCGGCAACAGCGCCACATTCCTTGGTTTCGTGGCCTGCTTCGCTCACAATGCACATAGCACAATTTCAAAATATTTCGGTGGTTCAAGTAAAATAGGCACTATTGTGTTATCTAAATATTCAGGTTTACAACAAAAAGTGTGTATTATGTTTGATGAAGTGTATATAAAAGCATCGGTAAGGTATCGAGGCAACCACGTCGTAGGCTGGGCAGAGGATGACCCGACGAAAGTAGCAAGGACTGTTTTGGCTTTTATGGTCAAACCATTAATGACATCAGAGAGCTTTGTTATTCGCTTGGTGCCAGTCTTATCGTTGACATCTGACTTTCTTCAGCATATTTTAATCAATGTCATTGACGTCATATCTGAATGCGGAGAAATAGAAATAGAAAATGCAATGAGGAAGCGCAAATTCAAAGTGATGTGATTCAATTTTTCTGTAAGGTTCACCATTAATGAGTTTCAAAGAACTAAACATTTCTGTGCTATATGTGCACATGTTTTCTATGAACGTTTACATCTACTGATATTCATTCCCATCATTATTTGTGAATGTGCATACTGCATCTTTTGTATCGTTAAGTGGATATACAGAAATATTATTAACATCGATGTTGTTCTTTTTGTTTCGTGTCTATGTTTTAAAAAGTTGGAAAATTCGAAAATACTTGAATGGACGGGAAATCATATGCTTTTTACTCTTGAAATAATGTAGTGTGCCATTTCCAGTTTAATTAAAAAATTAGTAATATCCTATAATTATGTTTAGGTTTCATTAATTGGAAGAAATCGTATATTAAAGAAAAATTATGTTGCTTTCAGTCAATTAATTAAATGGCTGCAACGAGTACGTAAAAAACTTGTTACTTATTGCCGACACGAATAGAATCGTGAAAATGTGAAATATCTGGCTTTTATCATGTCTTTTGATGGTGGATACAAATAGAAATGTAGCAGTTCATATATCCGCTGTAATTTTGTGAAAGTTGATATCGCACTGTTAAGTTCATTTTAAGTGTCATCAGCAAGAATTTTTGATATTCATAAATAATACTATGAAAGGAGAACGTTTTAAAGAGATGCTCAGTTTCTTCAATCATTCATCAAATGCAGTAAGCTTGATTGATGGACTCGGATGATCATTTTGCTGTTACTTAAATGTAAGATCAGAGGTAGCAATAGTTCAGCGAGGCTGAAGCATCAGCCAACTACTCCGAATTTAATTCCCATGTCCAGTGTATCCGTCTAACTGACGTGGGTTGGTCGGTCGGTGAAACACAATGACGAATCTCACCAAGTCAGCGCGCAAAAATTCCTCGACGAAGCCTTACTGCAGCCTGCAATCGATGACGCTGTCATAGCAACGCACGGCGAAGGAAGTCGAACACAATAGGTAGCAGAATGTCCTATGGTGCTATCTTCCCTCTAATCTTTCATAGCCCTCTTGATTGCCTACCGCAACGATGGCAACGATTGACAATACATTTACTACCAGTCACTTAGGAAGGGAATTCCCGAAAAGCAGCCTACATTAATTTCCCTAGTGAATCGTTGTCTTGCGTCCTGGCCATAGTACTAAATATAGACGTCCTTGGCAGCAGACATTCAAGTGACTCATGGCACTGCGGTCTCTATTCCTGGATTTTCTTCTCCCTCTCATAATCCTGATGAGTCACAGACTTTCCCAATACAGTGTATCAGTCAGGATCACAAAGCGTCGGCATAGTGACGGGGATTCCTCTCGGATAAGGAATTCCAGAAATCCTGACCAGCTGAGTTGCCCCAGCTAGTGAATATCCAACTTCCAGAGTTCGAGTCCCGAGTGTAACAAGTTTTGTTACTTTTGTACTCTTTGTATGGATGAACTGAAAATTTTTAGCTACAATGCTACTAGCATTCGTGGGAAACTGATTCAAAAGATTCAAGTCGCTGGTTGCATTTGCTTTTGCAGTTTGAAAATGCCATCATTTCCGCTTAACTACGCTCGCGGAGCGCAGGGAGATTTCAGACATTTTGCTGTTTCACAAGATTGTCAATAGTGCAATCAGTTATAATTATTTGACATCAGCTGTTTGTCTTAAAGTGCCTGTTCGTATTACCAGGAATACTGGTATTTTTACTTCAAAAAGAAAAAGTCGCTTACTCTTACGCAAACATGCTTTCTTCCCGAAGACATTTTTGAGTGTAAACAAATTCAAAGAAATTGACGTTTTCAGTGCATCTCTTTCTACAGCAGGGTGACCACTTCAGAAGGACCAAAAATCGGACCATAAGTCTGTCCCACAATGACGTCACATAAATTTTAAATTTTGATGATTTGACTATAGTAGTACCTATCCAAATGAAATGTATAAAAAGAAAAACATAGATTATCATGAAAAATGTCATATGTATTCCATCATCTCATATAAAACAAATAAATGTAGGCAGTAATTCAGTTAAATGCTGCAAAACAAAATGCAAATACGACTCCCAGTCATGTCGAAAAAGTTTTAACAATAAGATGAATGAATCGGCAAATATCAAATTACAGAATTAATTGCAAAATTAATTACACATTTGCAAAATTATTTGAAGAGACCATTGAATTTGAAATACCGAAACAGTAATGAATACTAGAACAGTTGCTACATGTACGTCTGCTTCTTTATGGAAAGCGGAAAAATATGAAAAACAGACTGCATAGTTGATTGACTTATACAAAATAATTATCATATCAAAATAAATGGTTAATTTCAACCCATATATTACATAATTGGCAATTTCGGACCATTTCGGACCTTCCCCCGAAATTCTGACCAAATCAGACCAATTGAGACTGGTCCGAAAATTCGGACCAAGTGGTCACCCTGTTCTACAGTAAAAAGGTTTCTGATAAAACATTTCACATAATTTTCTCGGTTCTTTTTATAAAGTATCTCTTTTCTTATTGTCATGTATTTTAGGTAGGTACATTTACAGTATATCTGGTTTTTAATGTCTCACCTTTATTCTGGTAATCTGTTGTATTTCATTAGTATTTGAAAAATGCTATGTATTTTACTACCATGTCTTTTATCAAGTATATTTGTTCATACTATAATACGTTTCAGGTACGTGTATATTTTCAGTATCTGGTTTTCTATTGTCTCATTTTGATTCTGGAAATGTTGTAATCTGTATATCATTCGCATCTGATGACTGTAATTGGCATCCAGCTGTTGTCATCATTTTGAATAAATACAAATACAAAACTATCATAGAGCAGAAGAAATCGTTTCTGAACTGTCTTCTGTGGACACACACAATGTCAACTGTTTTAGATTTCAGTCATGACTTTTGCAGTAATAAAGAATGTATGAACACAGGTGCAATGTTGATAGTATTTTGCGAATATTTTTTTGGTACAACTGCTACTAGCGCAGGAATAAAGACCACCAAATATTCACCTGAAAGTTCATTAAATCGATGGTAGCAAGGAAATCTTGGATATAAAACATGGGTGAATACGACGATTTTGCACTGTTTGCCGTTGATACTAGGCGTAGATATTCATCTTGACTGAGTTCATAATCTGCTCTCGACAAATTATCTGTATGGCCGTCATCCATCAAGCTAATTTCGACGGTTTTCAGTCCAGTACATGCTATTGGGGTTGAGCGTTCATTCACTCCTGAAGTGCCGTTATTATGTGGACCCTTAGATGTGCGGCTGAAGAGTGATGTTAGACGAGTTTCCTATCCAGATACTACTAACATTAGAAGTCAATAAGTAGTGTAATCAATCTTTGGTTTTCATGTTTACTTGATCAGGCTAAATAACTTGCTATGATCACGATTGATGGATGGCAATTAGATGTCAATATGTCCGATATCATGAACTTAACCAATGGAAATATACGGAATTCGAACTCATACCCGTTTTCTCTAAGAAAAAACTCAAAAACTTCTGAATATTTTACATTTGTATGCAAAAGTCAGCTGAATCAAATGAAAAGTGACGAAGTTATAAGCGTTTAGTTTTTGGCATTCTTTTTTGGGACACCCGGTATATAAACAGTGGCCCAGAAGCCATGACCGATTTTGAGTTTCAAATGAGTTGCTTCATTCAGCAATACAAACGAGTTCATTAACATATCTATGACTAGACTCATCCATCCTCTCTTGCACGACAATGTTCGAATTCAGCAGTATTGATGTCTCTCATAGCTATCTCTTCACTGAAAAAAAGCAGTTGAGAAACAGCATGCAATTCAAAACTAAATGCTTTCACAGTTGTGACTTGTAAAATGGATAACAGACATCAGCAGAAAATTCAGGCCATCAGACTGTATTCAATCCACGAAAATGCAGCAGAAGTTCACAGACAACTGATGAAGGGAATCCAGTATCAACTCGTCGAATATCGTCGATTACTGGAATTAGTCGCTCCTCCATCCATAATTTGAAGGTCAAACCTTACATGCCGCGCTTACTCAATGAGGTGTCCGATGATGACTTCGACAGACTCCTTGAAACGTGCGATGTGATCCTCCGAAAGATGGACGAAGACGTTAATTAAGTAGACAACATCATCTGGTCTAAATTCACTTTAAATGCTGTGTTAATTCAATCCACGAAAATGCAGCAGAAGTTCACAGACAACTGATGAAGGGAATCCAGTATCAACTCGTCGAATATCGTCGATTACTGGAATTAGTCGCTCCTCCATCCATAATTTGAAGGTCAAACCTTACATGCCGCGCTTACTCAATGAGGTGTCCGATGATGACTTCGACAGACTCCTTGAAACGTGCGATGTGATCCTCCGAAAGATGGACGAAGACGTTAATTAAGTAGACAACATCATCTGGTCTAAATTCACTTTAAATGCTGTGTTAATCGTCATAATTGTTTAATGTGATCTCTTGACAACCCTCACTTCACTGTTCAGCGTTTAAATGACTCTAATGTCAGTCATGGTTTGGGCCTCTCTCTCTTCTCACGGAACTATTGGCCCAGTATTCTTCAATCAAAATGAAAGCGTCAACGCTTCAAATTAATTGCAAGTCCTAAAGGATCACGTTTTCCCTATGAATGCTGACATGATATGGTTTTATACAAAATCGTGCTCCACTACATAAGTGAAGAATTTTCAAACTTGACCGTTTATCTTTGCAAAACTGTCTGTCGACGTGTGCCAAAAAGTTTGCGAGAATGTATTGCCAATGAAGGAACGAATATCTGAGATAAAAGTAAGTGACTATGTCCAGCATTTAATTATTATGCAAAACGATGTTCTTTCATAAAATCCTGCTGATAAAAAAGTCAATATTAAAAGTTAATTTAAATGGTTCAAGGTTTCTGGGCCACTATACGCACCGGCATGTCACAGTTTTCATGATAATGGTGGCTATGGCACATGAATAGCCGAAGTATGTGTAATTTTGTTAATAAGACAAAATTTTTTAAAAATTTGACACCACTTACATGGCTTTTCCAAATCATGAAAATTAATCATGACAATTGGCCAAGGCATTTTATCTCAAATTCAAGATGACATGTACGTTACCTGTAGAACGTTCAATGATATCAAAAGAATCCAATTTGCCGATTTTCTATTAAGACTTTATTCATAAACGAACATGTTCAGGAATGCAACCATCATCGGTTGTAAATAAACAATGAATTATCTGAAACTTTTGACTCAATCTCTTCAATGCTAATTCTTCTAGATATATCATACAGGTAGATCATAGATTATCCACAGATTTAAATTGAGTTTAAAATAAGAGATTTTGTTCTTTGTAAACTAGCCACTGATGATGGTCACATCGACTGAAACATGTCTGGTAACTGAAGATAATCCTGCAATGAAATCTTTACGGCTGTCAACTTCACTTTTACGAGATATCTAACTCGAATACCATATTATGAGTTAAGTCACACATACTTGAAGGCTACACATCAGATGGAAAAGTGACAATCGGCAGAAAATGATAATTTAAAATGGTTTACTGTTCGATAATGCACGAAACCTCTTACTCTTGATTAATTATACCTTAGTTAGTACAATGTAAACATTCGAAATTTTAAGTAAATGACAAAGAAAATCATTATGCAAAAGAGCAACTAAATATGAAAAGGAAACTACGTTAACACATAATTAAACAGTATCGTTTCATTCAGAATTAAAACAAGTAACAGCCGTGCACATAATCAAAACTAAGGAACGCTGCAGCACACAGCAGTGAACAGTGGCAAAATTGCGATCAACAGAATGAACTGAGGAAACTAATAAAAGCCATACAGATCACCATCGTGCAGTCAGACAGTCAGTGCACCGATTTACCATGGGAAGTCGGTGGAAATGTTGATGCAGTTTGATGTTGAATGTTCTGCTGCTGTTGATGTGGCATGTGTGGATGATGTACATGTAAGCGTGGATGCATCTGCTGATGCATTTGCGAAGCTGAGGTTACTGGACCAACACTGCCACCACTATAGACGCTCGCCGGATAGTGATGGCGCGGCTGATGTCCAATGGGGTTTGTGGATGGTGGGGGAGTCCACCCTCTGCCCATGTTGTGGTGACTCAAATGTCCGGCTTGCGAGCCCGAAGGAGGCACAGCACCTGTATGGAGCGAGTAGCAGCAGGCGGCATGCAAGGGATGCATAGTCATTGATCTATAGCTACATATGAAGGGGGAGGGAAGCGAACTTATCATGTAAAAGCAATGCTGACACTGGAAAGGGTATGTCGAACGTACAGAATCGCCTTTCATTCTTCAATTCCCCTATCATTGATTTTTATTAATTATATCGGAACTCTTAACTGCTCGGGCAATCTAATTACTGGCCTTGTATTCAACTTCATGATCATTATGCAGAATAATGTTTTCACAGAATGAAAGTTGACTGCAGAAATTTATTATTACCACGAACAAAAAGACGAATACACTCGACTTGAATGTTTTAAGATTTGAAGCTTGAAAACTTTTTGGCTATTGTGTTTTGTGCTTTCACTTTTATGTGTAGACAGTGACCATTTCACGAAAGCCAAAATTCGGACCACACTCGCATGAGAAGAAATGCTTGTATCATCTATGAGCGGATGTATCGAATATTGTACATTCACCGCACAAATTGGCAGGCTTAACTTTTTGTAAGCAATCATGTTATCAGTTATGAAAGATTTCAAACCTGCTCGTTATATTTCCACCATTTACCGAAATTTCTGCATTTCTACATTGCTCATAAACAGCATGTGAAGATTTATCGTATTTTGAATAAATTGCAAATGTAATTAATAAGTACGAGCACCGCTATACCACTTTGCTGTACTAACGCAATGTTCAAAGCGTGCTGTATTGATTGTCTAGAATCTAGATTATATGTTTCAAGCACAATCTCCGCTATATGCTTGTCGCAATATATAAATTTAAGCTTCATCTATGTTAAATATACCACCCTTTTAATTTTAATGAACAGTCACATTGTAGGTCCTACATATATTTCATGGAGAAAAAACCCTTCTATAGTAATTGATCAAGCACAGCCATGCGCATAAAAATCTCAGAATTCCAAACTGTATTAAAGCTTCACAAAAATTTAAAATCCAACAAAAACAGGCAAAATATTCTTTGTATTCAACAGACAAGCCACAATTACTTTGTAGACACCATTGATTAATGCAAGCAATGTCTTGATGCATGATGCATTTAAATCAATCCGAAACCTCCACAGGTGTGCTATGTATTGCTGTCTTATTTCAACAATGGTGTTAAGTATAGGACATACAATTCAATAGAAATATATATAAATTGGAAATCGTAATTCTCAAAAAAGATTAATAGACTAGAGAATGCAACAAAAAATGTGGCATGATACTTTTTGAATACAGCAAGCATTTTACGAATGCTTTATAATCTTCTTTTCACACAGCTATACTAAATTGAGAATTATTCTCAAGAATAAAATCTTTTTTGCCATAAGAATCAACAAATATATTATTTTCGATAAATTTTCCTTACATTTGCAGAAAGCAGGGCTAGAAAGAAATTAATCACATATCTACAAAACATAATATTTACAATTCTATTTTTGACGTTCATTTTCTTCTGTTTGAATTAATCTATTATAAAGACGTTAAACGTTTGTATTAAAGCACTAAACGGATAAAAAAATTGAAAACGTTCGAATATTTTCGTCGATTATGGAAAGGCGTTTAGCCAACTTTCGACAGGTCAACTTAGAAATGATATTTTTTATACTTTTAGATTTCATCGAGGATGGTTGCAGATCACATCCGAATAATAGAATCAAATAAAATATTCGAATTTGTATTGATTCAAATAAGGAGACAGTACTGTAAAACAGCATACAGGTAAAGTAAACCCTTCAATACCGTCGGAGATCTTGTTTTGACGCTCTCGCTGTTTAGTCAGTTCAAGTGCGCGTCTTTTTGCAGCTTCTAAAGCCAACTCAGCTTCATCCATTTCCTTTCTGATATCCCATTTCATCATTCTTTCAGATGCTCCAATATAGAAACAAATAACAATAAATCTCCTATAACGGAAATGTAGCTCCGTGCAATACACAATAGAGAAACATAAATCGTACGCATTTTCACTGGGACAAAATTGTCAACCACTGTATGAATGGGCTAGAATCAGTCACACGAGGAATTCTACGCTTTCCATTGGTTATTCCTGCCCAACTTAGTTCCCCCAACTGTGCCGTGACCTTAGGTCAATTTCAGATAAACAATCTATGACTCCAACTTCTTTTCACAGAGATTCGGCAACCAAGGCCTTCTCGTGACTTTCGTTATTTTCTTCACAAAATGTTTCATACTTGACTCGCAAAACGAAGTCTATCGGTGGTTCGGAATCTTCGATTGATTCACGACCGAAAAGCACTGTTCATCTTGAAACTGATGACATCGATATGCGTTTATTAAGAATCTCATTCTATAGAATCCGGATTCAACGAGCATATTATGTGGGCATGACACCAACTGCTTCAATCATTTCGAACTTTTCAGACTGATGCCAAAATTCCATAATTTCGGACCAGGTGGTCAATCTGGACGTGTGTCATCTGTGCTCGTATGATAACACACACCGCAGATTTAGAAAAGCAGCAGTCTATGATGTTTTCGATTCATCTGCATTTTTGAAGACAAAATTAGACTATAGTTTAAATCACAGATCTAAGATTACCAATCATAGACGATTGAAATGCGTGTTGATGATCTGGTTCACCATGATGACTTGCATGTAGATTTGAAATATATTCAATGGAATAACGGTTTTCTCACTCCGATGGACGAATTCTTGTCATAGCCATCAATGTTCCAAATATTTATGAAAAAAGGTGTGTGAGGTTTCCTTCTACGAGCACATCAATAGTTCAAGTCATAGACGGGGCTTAAACGCGTTTCAGACGATTTGAAAATTCAATTGACGAATAACACTTTTCATGACGCATATGAAGCATTTCCAGACTTGCACTGCACATAATATCAGCAAAAAATTGGTACTAGGGTTTATCACAGCAACACTTAAAACATGCATATATGTGATCAGTTGTGATCTATATTAGTTGCAGTTAATAAATAATGATATAGCCGAAATCGAAAACCACTGCAACATACGTATATGTTTACACAAGATCAGATGCTTTTATATCAGCTAGTGATAAAATGTAATTAAACGAAGTTCAACTTTTACTGGGGAATTGAATGTTGAAACATCTGCGATAAGTAGTGTCAAATCGATAAATTCGATAATTATGAAATAGAATATTTTCGAGGACATGTTTGATTGCAAGTCTACTCGAACGACAAGGAATTGATATGCTTGGACTGTATGCATATCTCATATAAGATTATTCATTACCATTGACGTCAGCATTTCTTTTGAAATTAAAGATGTAAAAACGTCTTTTGAATTCGTCGTCACCTAAAGATAAGAATTCAATGAAATAATATGATTTTAGGGTGCTCAAAAGTGATGATGTACCTAATGCATGTTTTAATCATCTTTACTTAGTTACTAATAAAACAGCAGCCAACATGATGTCCTTGCACAAATCGTTTGGTCGGAAATATCACTGATAATATCAATTATATTACACCAATAAATTACACACATACAAAAAGAAGACATCCGCTGTGCGTGCATCTCAAACGCTAGGAATCATCAATGCAATAGGGTCACTCCACGCCATTTCATCAAATGTGTGACTGACTTTCTCAAATTCGGCTCATATAGCAGTATGTTTATGGTTTGGACTTATCTGTCTACAAGACCTCTGGAATGCTTTTATGAAATAAGCCCTTCTTTCAATATCCTGAGACATTTAAAATGTAAAAATTGTGAAATTGTTGAGTCCAAAAAAAGCAGCCACCAACGAGAGAAAATTCTCAACCGACCAAAGTATTTAAATTTTTTCAAAAAAATAAAAAATCGAAACTTTTGATTACTTTTTACACATCAGATAGAACTAAGTGGCAACATAAGGATTGTTGATATGCACAAAAGAATTTTTGAAATTTTTTCGGATGTTATACCAACTAAAGAAATTGAAGTTTCAATATTCACACACACACACTTCATCACAGTGCGAGCAATTTCTCTCCAAATTCGCGCGTATATCGGTTGCACAGGCACCAAAGGTTTGATATTACCTTTAATAATCCTCTAGGAAAAGTTTCTTTTCCTATCAAGTTGGTCTTGAATTTCGAAAACGATCAAAACTGATCGCTGATAAATTTGAGTTGTTTACAGAAATGACAGTGATCAATGGCAAGATGAAAGAAGTTCACAGAAATGAACTTGACTTGCTAGTTGAAAGTTAAGATATATTCCTGTGTGCGAGGGCAGGGTCACTATAACAGAAGCACCCTTTCCTTCACAACATACCACTACGTGGCATCACTATTGAATGTGCAAGTATTCTATAGATAATTAATTAATTATGCATCAATTTTAGACATTTTTCAGATTCAAAATTTATCAACTTCTGGATAGAAAAAGCTTAAAAAAACTTTTCTTAAAAGATACTTAGAGACATTATCAAACCCTTGAAGCCTGTATAACCGCTGCACCCTGGTGTTGCCGCTCAATTCGATCTGCTATGTGAAAATTCTGAATAATAGTTAAAGTATAATTTTTCTATTACTTGAAAAAAAACAAGTGACTTTTTTACTAAGCTGAGAAATTTTTCTCGACAATAGGTGGGCCTCCACTACCAACTGTATATGATGTGAGAGACTAGCCCTGCATTTTTATGTGAAAATGAAGTCGATATTCAAATCAAGAACAGAGATAGAATTGAAAATTATCAACATTTTGAGAAATTTTACAATTGTTGTTTAACTGATGGAAAAAATTGAATGTACACTGAAAAGTTAGTATCATGGCTAGATTTATCGGACAAATATTTAAATACACGTATCATGATTTCAGAGTAAAAAATTGATCAGCTACAATCTCTGATTTATTTTCTAAAAGATTGATATACAGTATTATGACAGTATCCGATGCCATCGGAGCTTCTCAAATAACATTCCGGAATTCTCAGGATTTGACTTCGACCTTACAGCCCTACTTGTACAACGCTTGCATGTATTTCTTATCCATCTATGATCATTATCATAAAAATTTAAAATCAAATTTCATCACAATTAAATACAGTACCTTGATCAAAGATGTGGAATAGAGTAGGACGTGGATGTAATTAATTCATCAAAATAAAGTTGAGCATCATTGACTTAGATTAAGCTAGTGAATGACTACGCACGAGATAATTTGATAGACTGCACGCGACTATGGTATTCATTAAAATGACTAAAAGTTATTTAAGCTTTTCTAGCGGACTATTTCCGATAAGTTCAGTGTAATCAAACCTGCCATGCTAAGCATCCAATCAATGCCTATCATTTTACTCTGTTTAAACCTACTGATCTCCGTGGTTAGGTGTTTGGCCTGGCGATCTTTTGGCATAGAGGTCGAGCCACATGAAATTGAAAGTCGGTCGGAAAGGCATCCGGAAAAATAGTACGGCAACGCCCCATCTAAAGTTTCACTATGTCAGCACCGTCCAAGTTCCAACGGAGGGAGAGTATTGACGTTAAAGTCTCATTTAGGCCTTATGATAGAACTTACTGATAGAGCACTACAATTTCAAAGAAATGTTCACTCAAAAATAATTCATTAGCTGTTAAATGGATGAAAAATATATACGGTATCTATGATTTCCTCGATATTCCATAGATTGGTCTTAAAATTCAATACACTTGTGTAGTGTGCATGCTTCTGCTCGAGAAATGAGGCAATTAATTAAATGCGATTATCACTGTCTGGATTGTGTAAAAAATTGGTACAAAAAATCGCTTCCACAACAAGGAAATTGAAATCACGGATCATCATGGATATTTTTTAGTCTGCACATTCAACATTTGCATCAAACGAGCGATTAAGGTACGATTGAATTCCTCTTTTGAGCACCCTGAACTTTTAACGGCGCAAAAACAAGCAAAATTATAATAATACATGTTTACAACTGACAACTTCATGCAAAAATTAAATCAAATTATTGACTGATTTGCTTTAAATAACTGATTGCAAGATATATTATTTTAATGCCAGCATAACTGCATAACTAAATACAATGACAAAGAGAAACATATATTCGTCAATGAACAGGGCTAACAATCACAGAGCATCAGACAACAATACGTTTACAGGCATTAACATAGAATCAATTTTTCTTACCGCCTCTAGGAAGAATAGATACTGGTTGTTGAGCTGTTACATACATTTGAACATTCGTTCCAACACTACCCGTCACATTTGCAGCGATTGGACGATTTGAGGGCTGACTGACAACTAATCCACGAACCCCAGGAGATCCATGTACAGATACTGCATTTGGGTTTGAGAGATTAGGATGTCGAAGAAGAATTGTATTTGATGGCTGCAAGACGACAGTTATAAATCTTCACTTTCACAATAATTACGGGCATACACCAAAGGATCAAAATGCATTGAGCTTTTGACTACATACAGTCGATATAACCAACAAAGCAGTTGTTTTAACGAAGAGCTGTGGCTAAAATAAATTTCTGGACATTCAAAAGGGAAAACTTAACAGAAATTGTTTAACAAAACTTAACATAACGCTTTGAATTGTATTGGAACATTTTACAGATTACAAATTTCCAATCTTCCTCAGGATAAAAGCATAAGAAGGAATTTGATCTTCGGATACTTTAAGAAGCATTTGACGATCACCATACACGTAAAACACGAGTCAAATAGACACGATTGTTGATAGAGATTTAGCACAACTTGCCTGAAATATAGCATATTTTTGAAAGACATATCAATTCGTCTAGTGAAGTACTATACCAGGCATAGTGGAGGTCTCCGTTCGTGACAAGTGCACGAGCACGATCGTTTTTTGTGTCGTATTGAGCCTTATAAAAGTGTGGTGTTCGTATTTTTATGATTGTAGTTTTTCTTCATTTTTGTGTTGACAATAATTCATTGTAAATATTTAATTTGAGCTAATTTGATTACTACAAGGTGTAACAAAAGTTTATCCCCACACATCTTTTCATCGTTTGAGTAACGAAAGAACCGCAGACAAGCATGATTAATATGAAGCAGCAACTATATATTGATCATCAATACCACGAAACATCATCACCACATACACAATAGTTTTGTGTTTGCCTTCAATTTCCATGAACTGCAAAGTACTCGACCGGAACGAGTCACGCAAGCGCACAAGCTTGGTCTGTGTGATGAGCTCCCATTTCTGCATGACGCGGAGAAACAGCTGTTCGAGGTTACTTGGAGTGCTTCATTGCTATCTGAGACTTGTAGCATGGATCAGATATGATCATTTGAGTTCAAGTCCGGTGGTTGCGTGCACCATCGATCCAGACATTCACTTCATCAATATGGCTGTAGTTGGCTTCATCTTTCATCAGAAAAGAGACGTTTGAACACGGAAAAGCTCATCTACCATTAGTGAAGGCATTATGGATGAGGCAAATTATTAACCCATTGATGCTGTCTGATTTGACAATTTTATCATTGGGTACGACACAAAGGTCCGTCTTACCGCACCTACAGATCCCGCCAAAGACCCTGTTTTCATTGGTAATTATAGCCATCATCTCAGGCCTAATGGCCGTTGGATTGTTCGTTCAGATTCTCCAGCACTGCATGTTCACCATCTGCTGAAGGTCTATCCGTCCTTTATTCATGGAATAAGGATGTGCGATCAGTAATTTGGCCCCAAACAGTGACATCTGAGTAGGCCTACCACTCATCATATTTCGCCTGAGCTGAACTGCTTTGAAATTTTTGCTGAGAGAAAGGGCGTAATCGCTGTTTATTCGAAGTTCGGAAGCGTTGCCGTGGGAAGGCCGTCGAGAAAATCTTTCTGCTAGCGTAGAAAGGAAAGAGTGAGTGTGACAAAAAATTCTATCCATGGGGAGGAACTTTTGTTACAAACAAAAAGGCAAGCATATGTAAAACTTGTTTCCTAGTCGATTAGTAGCTCAAACAGTGCGCTCCTGAGCTCAATTCCTCTTAACCAAAAATAGAATTCGAAAAGAAAGCGAATACTGTTTTGTTGGAAGGTGCGCATCACAGGCCCATTTTGTTGTTGCAAAAATCAGTCGATCAATTTGGTCTACGGTCATCAAGCAGAGATTTATTCCGATCAGACTCAGATTGTGCATGCTGGTAGCGGACATGGCGTCAGAAACACCTAGGATACGAGTAATATTGGTAACTGCTTCTACAACACATATCTTAGGTAAATAGCTTGATCCATTCCTTATGTGATTGGGGGAAAACTTTTGTTACACCCTGCAGTTCCAGGTGAAGACAATCCATTTAGAATAATTCCATATCGATAAGGATAAAAACAAGATTTCTTTTATTGCATTTGCATGGATAGATCGGCGAAGGCCAAAGTACAGTTGACATATGCAAGGCCGATAACCGGCATAAAATGTCTCCTTGGCGGACCTTCTGTTGTGGTGGGCCGATAGCGCTGCCCAATACCTAAACCTGAGCAGATTGGCTGTGCGAACTAAAGCCATTCCAGCCCCCATTGTCATAAACATGAAACGCTGTTCCAGAGCAGCTTGATAAACAGCTATAATTATATTGGACCGGCCATAGATATACAGTCTTTTCACTGACCCTAAGAATCCAATTCAAACTGCTTTATATTTTTTCAATTTGGTGAGGTTCTTTCAGCAAGTTTTTGTTTTGAGATGAATTATATGTTTTAAAGGAATTAATCGCATGATATAAATCGCATAGAGAACGGCAGAGACAAAAAAACCCACAGGAAATAAAAGGTTGTCCTATGTGAACACACTTTCCCGCGTCGTTCTCCATAATTTATATGAATAACAAGGGAAGAAAGCGCTAGAGATATCAAAAGTAAGACATAGTATTGTCCCAGTAATCTTCAAATAATATATTGATCATGATGACATCACCATGGGACCATTTCCCAAAAAATAAAGATATGATGAAAATAATCCACGATGCTTTTAACACTATAATAAACAGAGATAGTCAACTTACTTCAGAAATCCCCGATACCGATTATCTTGATTTTCTGGACATAATTATATCCGTTAGCAAACCGTGCCATTCAGGCATTAGTTTAAGAAGAGATAGTTGGCTCCCCAATTACGTTAAGATAATTTTGTTAGCAACAGTTTTCAGTGTGCTCAAGACAGGTGTTCACATACGTCTGATATGCACAAAAAACTATGAAAAATAGGCTAGAAAGTAATAGCTGCCCTGTCGATAATTTGAGTAATTATAAAAATGACAAAATCAACGAAAATAATAATAACGAAGTTAATCTTTCCCTTGATTATGTGGTGAAAGTTTTTTAAGAAAGATTAAAATTAAAGAAAAAATTAAAGAAAAATATAGTATTCCGGTACGCATCACATCAAAACCTGGTAAAAAAATTAGCAACAGGGTTTAAAGAAAATCTATCAATGAGTTCAATTGCAAATATGATTATGTAATTTATGAATTCTCTTGCAATCTTTGCCAGAAGAAGCACATAGGTCAAACATGTCGACCTTCCAGAGCTAGATTCAACGAATACCAACTTAGTTTAAAGAATCGAACTGTAAAAAGTGCATTGACTGAACACAACTTGTTAGACCATTGCGGTGAAGTGATGACCATTGATTATCTACAATATTTTGGACAAAATAATGGCGATTACTACTAGGATGGCTGAATCACCTTACATTGCGTTGAAAATACCACAATTGAACAGACGTCATGAGCTGATTTGATGAGTTGCTCTGACTGGACCAATGATTTATGTATATAAGACATATTTTTCAACACCTGTTAGATTCAAAACCCTTGGTGGCATGAAACGCATCGGGAGAGTTTCTTGACAATTTTAAATAAAATTTACGTCGAAAAAAGGGAGCGGTTCTACTTTTTTCCACGAATAATGACTAGCCTCCCGGACGGACGAACCCTGAAATTATAATCGCATAATAGATTTCTTGTCAATTTTTGAGTCAGACGCAGGCGACCATTTTGATCAGGAACCCAAAATACCGGTAGACCCAGTACCTAATATAATTCTGAAATTTAAGTAACAATATTATACATTTCATCAGCTGAAAACTCGAGTACAATTCATGTACATCCATGAATTTCATGCACACCATTTTTTCGAGTACAATTTATTTAGATTATGAAATTCACGTACAAGCGGCAACCCTGTTCATATGCAAAGGTCTTCGATCTGTGAACCAAATCTCTAATTTTAATGCAAATACTCCCTGCTAACTTCATAACTTTTTATTTGACTCTAATTTTATAGTGATCATCATAATGCCTCTGAATTTATCTGAAGATCAAAATCCTTCTCATATTATTATCTCCCCATGAAAATTGGAAATTTCTAAATTGTATAAGGTTCCAATCCGCTTCAACACATTTTATACTGACAACGATTTTTGCGACGTTTTCTCTATTGAATATCCTTCATGGCTTATCCGGCATCGTCAATCGATCTGTCGCGCTGTGCTGCTTATTATTATAATTCAATGAAAATTAATTTCTGATCGAATTCATGAGTCAGCCGATTCCGAATGTTATGCTACATAGCTTTCAGTCACGAAGTTCAAATATCCTAACATAGAAAACTTGTTGGCTGCGGTCATACGACGCTATTACGTTGATATAAAATATAATGAGGGGGATATTAAAAGGTGGAAAGGCAAGATAAGTGAATCCAGATTTTAGAAGCAGGAATTTCAAAACCTATGGTATTTAGAAAGCCACTTAAGATCAATTAATGCATTGAAATCTATAAATAGATTGAAAAATGTTTAGCTGAACATTTTATGGTTCGGAAATAGCTTACAAATTTAGTCAGTTGCATCATCAAAAAGTAGCTACTGTCACTGATAAGATCTTTTAAACTTGATCAACCGATAGGACATGATCACATGGGCATCTACCATGGAATACATGTTGCTTTATCATGAGCACTTACTCAACTGGCAGAAAATCCAATCAATTCGAATGGAAGTTATAATAAGAATAATACATTTCAAAGATCATATTTGAGCATTGCAACCAGTGATTTAGAATAGGGAAGATTGCCGACTGGCGGGAAACGTTGAAGCCTGCTGTCTGTGGAGAGAATTTTGGCTAGGGGGGGAAACATTCTGGTCGCACACATGCAAATCAAGAGTCAGATCGAGAAATTATAGACGGGTGCTATGTGTTCAATTAATTAGCCGGATGAAATGTTGCCCATCATCAAAGTAGCTGATGCATCATTTTTACAATTGCATAAAACGCGTGTTCCACATTCGTCATAATCACAATCTGCACGTGTATTTTTGATAATTTTGTAAAATCAGATGGCCGAACGCCTATTTACTTGATTTTACATCGAATCTTAATCACTTATAGACATGTACCTACTTCATAGTCTTCAATGTGAGGAGATAAGATATGAATATCTGGATCTTTAAGGGTGATACATTTAAGCTTTTCAATAAAGAAAGCGTTTAATAATTGCTGACAAAAGTTAACATGATTATGACAGATTAAGATGCTTAAAGTTGATTACTCTAATTCTTAATAAATCCTCATCATTTTCGCATGATGACATTTTGTGATATTCCTCCTACAAGATGGTGAAAAGCTGTTGTGTTCCGTTCTGCATGAAGCGCAAAGATAATGATCCGAACATTTGGTTTCACAAATTTCGCTCAGCTTTAGTTTTTGATCAAAGCAACCCAGCTGATTTAGATGATTTTTAACAGTTAATAAACTCTTACGTCGCCGTCAAAGGGGAGGTCTGAAAACTCCATCGATGGGTGTTTTCAAGACAATTAAAACGATCGAGAATGTTTTGAGAACACTTCTTCCGGGATTTTCCGATGTGTCATGTGTACCATCACTTAAATTCATAAGTTTTCGAGTGGAGAATTTAGTGATTGCTAACACTGTAATGACTTCATTTCCTAGGTTGCAGGAGAAGCATTTTTCTGGACATGAGTTTTTTTGTGAATCGGATCACATCACAAATTGATCCGAAATATTTGTGCACAATATATAAAGGTTCGAATGTTTGCTTTTTCAAAGCTCTTTTATCAGCGGAGAATTTTAAATACCAAAGTTGCTTCGAGGCAGCAACATACGAAAACTATTCTTTTTCAAGGTCAATCATTAAAAGATTTTATTTTGATAATTTTGACTTTTCAGTATCTTTTGATGTTGATGAAAATTGCATGGAAATTAGAGCAACGAAATTATGGCATAGATCACATGCCCCCTACTATGAGAAGATGAAAATAAATTTGTATTTGAGATGCGTCTATCATGAAAATATGTGTAATTCATTGCAGAATTGGGAATGTCTTGACTAAGAAAAACTTCAAGATCAATTAAAGTAACTAACATCAATATCATAGTCATGTGTTCTAATATACTATGCAGTAAGTTACTAATTGTAATCTGAAATGTTTATGATACCAGGCTAGCTAAAATTTGACAGTTCAGGGTCTCTCAATCTTTTTAAATGTTGTTTTGTCAATTACAATTCGGCTTAGATCAGGAGTCAGCAAGCATTGCAACACAACACAACACATGTGCAATGTTTTCCCCCTAGCTCTTATCAGTCACGAGAGAAAGTGGCTTCTCCGCGAGATGAGGAACGCATTGGCAGTCAGCAAACTTCTCCCATTATCTCTTTATCAATGACTGCAACCCTACTTTTTTGTTTGGGAAGACTGAGGTGGAAAAAACAATGGTTCACGTTTTTGATTCTTGCAATAGTTTTCAAGAAGTGACCACTGCTTATCATCAGGCAGCTAGTAATGTGGTGATGCATGTCGGACGATGAGCTGTCGATGTGTGATTACCGACTAGAGAAATCAAAAAAAGTCAGCAAAGAACAACATTATGTAGATAGACACTTAGACAGTAGAGAAACACAATACCGTCGCAAAACAAACAAACCAATGCATACTACTGAAGAGACAGTAAGTAGAACTAATAAATCTCCTTGCAAAATACCAAGGAGATCTAGATCTCCTTGCAAAATACACAAGGAAATGAAAGTAAGACCATATTTTTTTCATCTCGATCTCCCCAAAACAAAAAACGATGACTGTCGACCGCAGCCTTTTCAAAACATCCCAGCCCTATCTATACCTCGAGGTATTTTCACGGCAGAATTATTTCACATTCGGCAATCACAACATTTGAGAAATGACAAAAGGGGGATATTATCATTATATATATCATTATATCATTATTGATCATTATGGCTGCAAAAATATATCTAATCCGAATAATACTTACAGCACCAGCTGAATTTTGAGGTTGAACAACAGAGCTATTGGCAAGAATTTGTTGCGGACGTCCATTGACGGGTTGCGCAAATCTTATTTGCGATGTATTCATTCTGAAATTACGGAAACAATCATTATAATGTAGAAGAGCAAGTAGAATATGATTTAGAGCGACTTGTGTCGTGATCATATCAATGAGATCTGAGATAATATTTCAATTCAAATTTCGAGCAGCTTAACTAAAAAATCTCACTGCATCAGATGTTTGCACAAAAATCAGCTATTCGAGATATACCAAAGAGAAGACCTTGTCAAAAAAACATTTTTTCGGTCTAATTCAATTGACAATGATAAATTAACTTAGAACTCTAATCTGCGAAATTTTAGGAAAGTCAATTGGGTTCTTCAATGGGACATTTTAACTTAGCATAGTAATAAATAATGTATTTTGATTTAAGTGCAATTTATGGAAATACGCACAACTTTTATCAAATTATTTCAAATGGTAAGTTTTTAGCATAATCACATAATGGGTGGTATCCGTGGAACAGTGGTTTAAGTGTTTGGCCTAGCGATCTTTCGCTCCAGAGGTCGAGCCCTTAAAGTATCATTGGGAATCGTCAGGAAGGGCATCCGGACTAAAAGATCACAACGCTCCAGATTAAGGTCTGACTGTATCAGCCGTCAGAAGGCTTTTTGGAAGAAGAAGACATACTTTCGGAACCTTACATCAAACCTCATGGATTTCAGTGCAAACCTCCATAAAGTTCTTAAGTTATTGGTACAAGAAGATCATAACATGACAGCCATATCACACGCGTCAACGGACACTCCAGTTTCAAAACTGAAATTAAATACACCTTTACATGACATAATAATCCTAGTACCTCTATTTTTTGTACTATGTTGCACAATTACAAGAAAAATATTTTTTCATTTATGTGATCCCAAAGCATTCATGCCATAGAAACTTAGCAATATAGCTACCTTGAACATTTTCTTATCGAATATCTCTTTTACACGTCACTTCTTATTGAAGGAAATCTGAAATATCCTCAAAAGCAAGAAATACTGAACTTACGCAATCTTCAACATCCAGAAATTATTCATCTAAAGCTCATTCATAGACATGATGATGTTCATATGATTATAGATTGCACCAAGTTGCTGATTAAGCTACACATGTACAAAAAATGAACAGTATCTTATATCACAAAAACATCAAACGCGATTTTTTTATGAAAAAATCATCAAATGAGAAATTATAGCGGAATAACATCAATAACGGAAATTATCCCATTGGCTAGTAAAAAAAACAGCGGCAATACATGGATAAATCACTACAAAATATAAATATTATCTCTTCGTGTCAATGAGCTCATGACATCTGAAAACAGACGGAAACAAACCCAAGACATTACCGCTTCAAGTGCTATGATGTTTTCGTCATTTATCATTTAAATTTAAGTTAAATTACTACACCAGACTTTCGCTATCTGTCAACTAGTGCACTGTGTGCTACCCTCAGCTCGGAAACTCGTTGTAGCCCACTGAAATAAAATGAAGTCTACATCGAAAATGCCATGTAAATCTCAATCTTCCGCAAAAGACGTTGTATTCATAAATGGCATATAAGTAAAATCACTGCAGTGCTCACTCGCATACTACACTAACACTCACTACAATCACTACCAGAAATGCAATTTAATTACAATAGTCCTAGCATTAAATGTTGATGTAGGCCCACACACGCAAAAAATATGACTACTCACAATTCTACATTGTTAGCAATGCCTGCAAATTACACACACGTATGACAGAGCACATCAATCCTACCGAATTACCAATTCACGAACGCTTAGTACAATGTGATGATAACAAAACTTCTGAGATCATTTTAGGTAAGAGATTGAGATATCATAAACCTGAGATTCCGTGAGTCAATGAATATTCCTGTGTTATATTAACATTTGAAACCTTCAGAACACTTCTTTCCATTTTTATGCCTGATTATAATGATAAGAATATTAAGAACTTCATTACTTTGCATGATATAACGCATTCGTGCATGGCATTGCAGTTTCTACAATGAAAAGTAATACAACTGTTTAAACATTTGAATAAAATCACGTGGCAACAACCGATATGTAATGCAATTAAATAACACTCATAGCAGCAGAGCCTGCTCATTTTACAACACGCTATGTTGTTGTGAATCACGCTTCTTCACATATATGAAAATGTTCAGTTGGCAGTAAAAGTGGCAATCATGATAAAACATAATTTCATTTTTATTCTGAAATGTAAACGCTTTAGAAGGAGGCGCGAGGACGAGGCAAGCAATTGGTCAGTTTCCATCAATGGCAGGGGCCTTCTCATCATGCTTGTTGCCAATTGGGCCATTCCAATCAAGTTTCGACACCAATGGAGTCCTTCTGATCAAACTGTACAGGGTATCCGTTGCTTTTCAGTCTGAAAATTCTAGTGACTATTCCAGGACATATATATGATTTTTATCATGAATTTTCCTCAATACTACTATTAATAGTCATTCTTAATACTATGTTCGAAAATAATCAGGTGTAAATAAGTGAAACAATAGTCATAACATCAACGAGAGTCCATCTGTTCACTTCAATCAAAACAATATTCGGCATTTATCGAAACAGTATCAACAATGATTCTTCTCACAATGATAATCGATTCTGCTAATGGATAATGAATCGAAGCATCGCTCAAAAACATTGGCTAATCATTGCTAAAAAGCGATGATAACAATGCAATGTTGGTTTAGTAGAGATGAAATGTTGAGTAAGATAGAATGTGTTCCATTATCAAATCTTCTTAATCTAAACCAGCAGTTGGACGTCTGGAAAATACTAGATAACACGCAAATACTGTCTATGGGAATGATCCGGTTGAGTTCATCTAGCTCAACTTGTAGAAAGCAATCGGAATCCAGATTATTTGCCATCGCTTGGCACAGAAAATAGAGAGCTAACTGAAATTTTTCGATCGAAAGCACAAAATTGCCGACAAAATAAAACATCTGAAGTCTTTAACTTTGGTATACCTGTACCTTCTATGGTCGAAAGTTTATGCATATAATGGAGTATCAGAGAATTGTACTTAAATTAGTAGGTGCGTATTTTTATGGAATGACCTAGAAGCGGTTGCACTTTGTTCATAGAAGAGAAAGCAATGTCATCGTCAATTACTCAATTAATTCAATCATGTTTAGATAAGTTATGAAAATTGTCATACTAGTGCTATTTGTTGACTTTTCTAACCACTTAATATAAGATACAATCATGTTGAAGAAATTGAGTAATTGAGAAAACGAAACTACGGTCATTGAGGAGAATTTACAGTTTCTAAGTTATGAGACGAAAATTTGAAATTTACGATATTTTAGGTTTCTACGGTTAACCGGGAGGCTGCATGCGACAATTAAGAACAGATAGGTGTGCAAAAATGTTGTCGACCCTTTCAAACACAATGTACCACATTTGAAAAATTTCTAATCACATCAATTTTACTATAGATCCGCTATGAAAAGGTTAAGCAAATTCGCTGAGTATCACATTCATAAGATAATGCTAAAATTAGTGCATAATTTCAAGTAGTCATGACTTCTGAGGTGGAGATGCATGTAGTTGTTCATTGTATGTCAACGAAAAATCTCCATTAATTGCACATTTTCTAGTAACTATAATTTAGGGGTGTACCGATTACTGACACGGCAGAGCGAGAATCGGCAATCGGACAATTAATTACTACCGATTCGTAGACGTTTGAAGATTTTGGCAAATTTTCATTCAAATTTGGTGACTAATGGAAAGCCAAGATTTCAAATCTTTAGATAGACTTAACTATACATGCATCTAGCGCATGAAACTACAAATCTAAAGTCAAATAATTTTTTTTATCATTCCGATGATTGAGAACATAATCTTACATAGACTAGATTTTCACAATGATCATAAATGCTGGTAAAAAAGCTATTTTCGCACATTATCACATGAAAATACTTCGCATTTTTTCGCCGAGCCTGGGTAGAAGAGCCCATAATTGGAACCGGCCCAGAGTTTTCGATCTGGGCCCGTTAGCCAAGGCCCGGATTTTTTGGTCACTTTGCAGATATTTTTCGGCCCAGACCCGTCTTCTGTAAAATTAGTTGAATATTGTTAGATTACTAATATTATTATGTTATAATATTATTTGAATACATTCGCTAATCATCATTGCACAATCAATCATCAGGTACAGGTAAGATTCCGTCTCCATGGGGAGGTAGGAGTTCATGTCATTTGCAGATGTTTTAAGATCGCCTTTCGGATGGCATTTCCTTTCGTCCTTGTGTGAGTCAAGTCCTTGATATCATCAGAGTAGATTCGTCCTTGTCTTCCTCTCACTTTTACACCATTGATTTTGCCCTCCACCATCACATGCAACATTTCGTCGTGTCTTCGGATATGACCAAAATACTCGACCTTCCTCCGTTTCACGATATTCAGCAGTCTTCGTGTTTCATTCGCTTCTTCACTTCTTAATTGCTTAGTTTTCTCTTCCAACTGATATTGAACATTCTTCTCCAACACCACATCTCAAATGCTTCTAGTCTTTTCTCCAATACTTTATTTAATGTCCAATGCCCATGCTCCTACACCATATAGCAACACATACCATACATAGCAAACTATCATCTTTTTCCTGTTTGAAACTCCGATTTTCGAATTCGATAGGAACTTTCTGAGCTTTAAGAATTGCGTTTTCGCAATTGATATCCTATGCCTCACTTCTCTCTCACATCTCGCGTCATTATTGATCTCATTGCCCAGATAGCAAAAGTGTTCCACATTCTCCACTAGCTCGTCATCGATCTTCAGCTGCATTTGTTTGCATTAAACTGCTCCATTTGGTATCTTGCTAACAACCATTGACCCTTTCTTCTTAGCGTTCAGTCGTAGTCCATGCTCCTCACTGGATCTTCTCACTTTGTCGAGTATCTGCTGCAGTTCTTCTTCATAAGATGCCATAAAAACCGTGTCGTCAGCGTATCTGATATTACTTATCTTTACATCTCCAATGGTAATTCCTAGATTCTCTATAGTCGCTTCCCTCAGTATCAATTCGGGAATAAAAGTTCAAGAGGCAAGGCGATAGGATGCACCCCTGTCTGACTTCAGACTTGATCGCTGTCCATCCCGATAGTTAACTTTCTACTCTCATCACTGCTTCTTGCTTCCAGTACAAGTTTAAAATCAACTGCTGATTGTTCTTTCCGATGTGTTGTTTTTTTCAGCAAGTCTAATAGTTTACGAAGTTGAACTTTGTCGAAAGCCTTTTCGTAATCCACAAAGCATAGGTATACGTCTTGTTGTACTTCTATCATTCTTTTGCATATGATACCATCATCAATCATCACATTTTTCATTATCAGGATATAAGCAATATGAGTACTCATAAGCTAGCCATCAATTAAATGCAACTTAAGATGCACATATTGTAGTACATAGCAAGTGTACACGTACATGTATGTTTTCATATTTGCAGATGCAACGAATTCAGAAAGCGCAATATGCAAACGCGCGTATGCTTCTCAAACCATGGCATCAATAACTTATCCCGCAATAAAATACTTTGAAAATTCAATCATGTCTCGAAGAAATATTTTGTCATGAGTCGCTTTGTATAGAACTCGTTGGACTTTACATCCATTAATAAAAGTCCTCGGGAGATGATTTTGCGCGTGTCGAGGAAGCTAATAGCCTAGCCACCAATATCTTATGATTTCAGCGTTCCCTCTTACAGACATGATTGTAAACCGTACAAATTATACTCGATTGCGCATCATCACAATAAAAAGAACAAACGACCGGTTGTGTTTCCAAAAATTCAGGTCAGCGCTTGGTTTCAACTTTGGCAGAAGCGCTTATATCAACTTTTCATGCTTTTCAAATTCTTGGTAGTCCTTGGACATGTCATGATCTCGTCTCTGGCTGACTGAAGACATATAACCATTCGCATTGCAGACGACCAGATGCTACTGTAGCCTTGTGACGAGTACATTTGTACAACAAGGGCATCTGGGTTCAAATACCAGCCCGGAATTTTCGTAAATGACGGATGAAATTATAATTTACCAAAGTGGCATCCTCTACCAATTACGAGTCACTTCAAACCATTCGGCATAATATCAGGGGTGGGCTCTGTCCATTCATGCCATCATTGGTTAGAAAAAGGATAGATTCTTGCGTCTCTATTGTTTTAATGATGCTGATTATATCGATGTGATTTTGGTTTCAATGCAATGCTATGTAATCACATTAAATAAAGTTCTTGCTGTGCATCTCTGTCACCAATATTCTTCTACGAGTAATGCTTCAAGGAACCTTCTGGAATATCAAAAGCAAGTGACAAAAATTCAAAATTGCTCACCTCAACGTAGAACTAGCATCACAACGCATGTTGCATGGCACATTCAGAACCTGATTTGCTTATTATTTGGTGTACTTTGCTATAATTTAGTTTCCTTTAACTAAATGGGTGCCTCCAGTAAATAAAAATGTCGATTTCATAGGAATTTAAAAGAAATAATCGGCTGATTAATCAGCTACCTTCCACCGATTAAATGGTGATCCGCCGATTATCAAAATCGCTAATCGGTACACCCGAACTATATATAATTACAATTCAATTTTGAATGTGGTGCAGATCAGAAGGTCCACGTTGAAATGCACTTCATGAGTGAGTTGAGAGTTCTTCCACTGAATATTCGTAAAAACTAAGATTTTGTGTTCTTTTACGTATCACACTAGATTGCTTTCCTGGGACATTTAAGTGTAGATAATGACGGTAAATGATTAATTACCAACGGGTAGGTGGTTTACTAAAGGGGCCGATAGGTCACACATGCAGTATGGGTTTTCAAGAATGAGCAATTTGAAGACTTCATTCTCTTTCTTTTGCGGCGATTAAAACTAAAGGCATGGTGGCACATCATGCCGCATAGCGGTAGCACTTGGTGTAGCAAACACCATCCCGAGAGTTTCAAAGGTACATAACACATCTATATATCTGCAATGGCAGTCCTATGAATTCATGCGAGATTCACCTTAGTTCGTCAGCATTAAGTCTTGTTTCTTTCCTTATCGAGATAGCGTTTAAATTAAAAACAGTCGCTCCCTTCTTTCGGACAGATTTCCGAAAACAACGTGCTATTGATAACGTCGGAGGACGAAACGCGTCGGGCCCTTGTAATTTGTCCGAAAGAAGGGAGCGACTGTTTTTTATTTAAACGCTACAATGCACCTCCCGTACAATGGACGCTTTATTTTATTTTTCGAGATAGTCTGGATCATCAAGTATTGTATTTAAACTACAAGTTTTTGAGAAGTATTAGCATTTCGTTTTCTTTGAGTGGATATTCTAGCAGCTGAATCAGTGGCAGAAATTGGGAGACTCGCATTCAAAAGAAAGCAATTTCGGCATGATAATCTTGTAACTGACCATGGCTGACTCAAAAAATCCTGGACATTCGAGGACAATTTTGTTCCAGGACAATTAACGCATTCCAGGAGCGCGGATGCCTTGTGTTATCAATGGGAGTCTCCTCAAAGTACCAAGTTCACTAACCATCCCAATCCTCTTGCCGCAAGCTAGATTATTGCATTACGTGCTTGGATGGTCTGCCCAAAGTAAGCATGAACCGACTGCAGCTCATCATTCAATATTCTGTGCGCATGGCTGACATGAAATCAAAACATGACTACATCTATCTCATACGCACGATCTCCAGTGGCTTCAGGTTGAGAGGAGAATTGATTAAAGTTGACCACGTTAGTTTTCAAGTGTTTACTACAAGTTTGTCCCGACTACTTCTCTGATCTTCTGCAGTTCACTGCAAATCTACCTTGCCATTTACGCCTTCGCTCTTCGGCTGGGTATCTGCAAGGATGACAGATAGAGGTCTGGCATTCGAGTCTCAGGACCTCGAGCTTCCATACAGAACTCTAACTCCCTCAACACCTTCAAGCAATGCTTGAAAAGCTTCTTATGTGATCACTCACTATAATTTGCTATACGTCATTGTAATTTGTACTCAGGCCTTGGTCTCTATAGACATAGTACCTGAGTTTGCAAGTAAATTCGTTTATAAATCGATAAATCAAGCTATTTACGAAAGGGGCATATCTCGTCATAAATATTAATGGTGTTGGTCTCTTCTCATTCAATACATTCACCAAAGTTACCCTTCTCATCAACTGTATTCACAAGGTGCTAACATCAATAAATTTGTTCACCAAGGGACATCATCTGATATACTCATCAGGGGTGGGGGGGCTTCTCATAAAATTTATTTGCATCAAGGGTCCTCCCTCCTTCCACTTTTACCTTCCCTTTATCCACATCCTCCCCCCACCAGCCTCGCCCTCACCCCCCCCCCCTCCTCCCCCCCCGCTTTCATTTCTTCCTATTTTCCCCCCCCCCTTGCCCACCCCTTACTACCTCACGCTCCCTTCCCCTTCGCCATCCCCCCTCCCCACTTAGCCCATCACATTCCTTCTTTCCCCCTTCCCCCTACCCCCCCCTTTCCTTACCCATTTACCCTCCCAAATCGGACCTACTCCCCCCCCTGCCCCCCTCCCTCTTCCCCCCGTTCCCTGCCCCTCCCACCCCTCCCCCCCCCCCACTTCCCTTCCCTTCTCCTCTTTGTCCTCCCTTACCCATAACTCCCTCCCCCTCACTCGGCCCCTCCCCCCCCCCCCCCCCTCGATTCACCTCGCTCCCGCTCCCCTCTCCCCGCCTCTTCCCACTCCCCTTCTACCTTCCCCCTTTCCCCCCCCTCCCACCCCTTTCCCCTTCCCATTCCCTTCCATTCCCCCCCCATTCCACCCTGTACCCACCCCTTTCCCACCCCCACTCCTCCTTTCCCTTCCCTCCGCCCGCCCCTATCTCCGCACGCCCCTCCTCCCCTCCCCCCATTTCTTCACTTCCATCTTCGGACACCTGCCTCGTCCCATTCTCATCAACTTTATATTGGAAAGGGACCCTTCTAATCGAAATCTAATTACACCGGCGAGGCCCTTCTCATCTAGCATTTGGGACAAGTGGCCCTCCTTTTTTTTCCTCTCCCACATCTTAGTTGGAATTAGCAGCTTTTGAGTTGTGTATACCCTGGCTCTTGTTCAACACTTCATTTCAGTCGTAAATGAAATCATAATTGTGAGTACTTGATAGCGAGACCTTAGATAATGTCTAAGTAGAAATGCATTTAAGTTACAGATCGAGACATTAATTAGCTTATCTAACGGATATAAATGAATAAAAATCCCTTAAAACCGCGTTTAAAAGGTAAACTGGAATTATGACTATCTAGTAGAATTAAGAATTCACTATCTGTAGATTTCTTGAAAATATACGGCTAGAAGTGCTGCAAACGTCCTGTGTGTTGTTTATACCAATCTCCGATCATCTCAAAAGCATGGGTGGCTGAATGGAATTCAAAATTATATTTCCAAAAGTAGCAATTAACTATATAACTCAAAGTTTTCTTAACTTGTTTTTCCTGTGTACTGATCCTAGTAGATTTCTTTTACTAGCTAGAAGATTCGGAATAAACAAAAATTTTGTATGTGCTTGCAAAAATTACGTGCTCGCGAAGATGATATTGGAAACAAAGTTACAGTCTCAAAAAACCAAGCGTGTTATTTTAAATAAAAATGAGAGATCTGGAATTAGCAACCAATTATAAATGCATGAAACTTTTTTCAATGCTTCTTACCAGCGGTGTTCCAAGGCTTTGCAGAGATTAGCAGCTTGACATTAATTTCTGGGCATCGCCTATGTTTTGTCATCTTTAACACAACCCTAAATACTTCCAAGTTCGATTGGAAGCCCTACAAACACTTCACATCAACTGCTGTTATCCAGTTTTCTGAATGAAATGTCTCCGAAAGTTCCAACGCTTCGAAAATAGGCCAACCGCGAGGCAAGTTCGACTTAAGTTTTCGATAATAAAAACTATCCAGAAGATTTTGTCCAACTATCATGTAGATGTTCTGAATCTACAATACCCTTAGAAGTACATCCCTGTCGATTGGAAGCACTGCAAACCTTTGCTTTATCTGCAATCAGTCCTTCGAAATGAAATTTCATTCCGAAATTCCAACGTATTAGGTCCAACTTGTCAGGTAAGTTAGACTTAAGTTTTCGAGTAACTAATATCCAGAAGATTGGTCCAACTATCAAGGAATTTCTGATACTGCATGCCCTGTAGTGTCATCTCCATCGAATTATCAGGTCTGGAGACACACCATTTCAATGGTGGTTCATCGTTCATCAACTTCCCACAATATCTCACCAAGAGGGTCAGTCATGGTCTCAGAATAGGCAACTTTCCTTAACGTCGGCCCTAAATCTAAGTCCACTATCTGGAAGATGCCTCTACTGATCTACTAGATTTCTCATGCAGTTTCAGAAATCTACTTGTATAGTTGGACAATCTTCTGGATAGTTAATCGAAAACTTAAGTCTAACTTACCTGACAGTTGGCCTACAAGTTGGAATTTCGGAGAAATTTCATGTCGTAGACGGATTGCAGAGAAAGCTAGAAAGTTTGCAGTGCTTCCGAATCGACTGGGATTGTACTTCTGGGTTTGTATGGTCAGAAATCTACATGATAGTTGGACAATCTTCTGGATAGTATTATCGAAAACTTAAGTCGAACGTACCTGACAGTTGGCCTATAGTTAATTTCGGAGAAATTTTCATTCGAAGACTGTTTGCAGATAATGCAAAAGGGTTTGCAGTGCTTCCCAAATCGACTGGATGTACTTCTGGGTATGTTGTTTCTGGAAATCTACATGATAGTTGGACAATCTTTCTGGATATTTAATCGACAAACTTAAGTCGTACTTGCGCTCGCGGTTGGCCTATGGTTGGAATTTCGGAGACTTTTCATTCTCCATTCAGAAACTGGTAACAGATGATGTGAAGGGGTTGGGTAGGGCTTCCAATCGACTTGGATGTAGGTTATATGGTGTGTTAAAGTGAAAAACATATGGAGTGGCCAGAAATTAATGTCATGCTGCTAAGCTCTGCAATAGCTTGGAACAAGCGGCTAAATCTTTGAAAAAGTTCCATGCATTTAATTGGTTGATAATTCAGCATCCTGCTTTTTTTAATAACACGCTTTTGGTTTTTTTGTGTCTGTAACTTTGTATAATATTCTATTCGCGAGCACGTAAATTTTGCAAGCACATACAAAATTTCGTGTTTATTCGAAAGCTTCCTAGATAGTAAAGAAATCTACTAGATAGTACACAGAAAAACAAGTTAGAAAACTTTGTTTTATATTTAATTGCACTTTGGAATTAATTTTGAATTCCATTCAGCCACCCATGCTTTGAGATGATCGAGATTGTATCACACACCGAGTTTGCAGCAATTCTACGTCGTATATTTCAAGAAATCTACTAGATAGTAAATTCCTAATTCTACTAGATAGTAAATTCCAGTTCACCGTTAAAAAAGGTGATTGATGGTTCGAAAGGATTTTTAAATTAACAAGAGAAAATACAACTTCAAACAAAATGTATAACGTATTTTTTGTGTGCAATTTTTCCATCAAAGAAATACCATGACATCAACAAAAATGACTCTGCAATAATATTTAATAAAAAAATGTAAAATTGGTCATATTTTTTTGAATGCTCCTTTTCGTTTTCAGTATTCAAGAGAACTGAGGTTTACAGCAGGCGATAGCATGAATGTTCCACCACCATTTTACGGTAGTAAAATCAACCTAATTTCTAAGGCAGGCATTCGTTATGAAGGCATATTGTATACTATCGACCCACAAGAGTCTACTGTTGCTCTTGCTAAAGGTGAGTGTTGTTATTAGAAATTCTTTCGTTTAAAGTATCAACTGACTAAGAGAAAACCTGAATGGAGGTCTAATATAAGCCGAATATCTAGAAACTAGATAGACCCATCCATGTATTCTAATACAATTGCGTCTTCATGCTTGTTCGTTCCCTCAGGCATGAAGAATCAGTGCATCATCTGTGTCCTTTATCCTGCTTTAAAAGGATACAGCACGTGTGTGTGTTCTCCGAGCGATCCACCTGAGTCACACTGAAAGTCATACTTTAGAAAAGGGAAGTGTTTCGATGTTGATGAATGTGCACTAGGACTGCTGACAATTCTTAAAATTGGATGAAATGACACGATTCAGGTCTTTGCATTTTTCAACTCGTTTATTCTATCTATATCTACCAAACAAACCAAACGTCGCTAACATAATTCTAAGATCCGAAGGCATGCCTATTGCTTTGAAATCGAACGAAGTGCGGGTAACTCCTACCAGGTGTTTTATTTTTAGGGAGAAGTTCTAAGTTCTAGTAGGGCTTATGTGAGATTTGGCTGATGGGTGTTAAGCCACATTGTAATGTCTCTACTGCAGAATTTGTCCATTTCAGAGAAAGTCAAAAATCTACAAAAATAAAGATGTCTTTGACTATAAACATGTGATGTGAAGATTTCTCTTAGCTCTCATTCCTTGGTCAGTTGAGATAGATCAGCTTTTTTCTATTTGGGGACCCATTAAATCTGCTTGAATTTCTACCGGGACCTGCATCATACAATTCTCATCCGTGTTTGTAAACCAGAGCCTCTGATTTCACCTACATGCCGTTTAATTTGCCACCTCATTTGATGTGACAGAATTGTAAAATTTTGTTTTTTATGTCTACAATTCGCCTTGTTTTTTTTATTAACTTCTTATTGAAAGAATTACAATTTTTTCAAGATTTTGATTGGGAAGAGTCAAGGTGAATACTAATTTCAATTAAAAATTCAGATTTTGGCAATTAATTTCGATCTTCATTAGAAGATCGTCAGGCATAGAAGGAAGACATCTACGTGCACAAAATTCAAAATTCACATTGTGTATAGGATAATAAGATATCATAAGTAAGAAATAAACATGAGTAAGAGAAGAGGAATGTGAGCATGAGACAAATCGTATTGGCCTACAGCACTATTGTGTTTCACTATATTAAAAGAAAATCTGTGTAAAGTTCGAGTTCATATTTGTCATTGATCTTCGGGTTTAATTTGTTGATAAGTAAGGCTTCTTGTGAAAGTAGTTTAGCTTAATCTGAATGGTGAGAAATTGTTGTTGATAGGTGTTGTTTGACAATATTGAAGATGTTTGAACATTGATGAGGTGGAATTTGTGGAATGTTCTTAGCATCTGATATGGAGTGTTCGTGTGGTGATTCCAATGTAGAGGTTCATACAGGAATCACATGTTTGTTTGTAGGCCTATGCTGCAATTTTCCGATAGCAAATTGATTTATTCGTAATGCGGCAATTTCGTAGAACAAGTTTGAACTGTTTTTCTAATTTTCAAAGCACATCTCAATGTTCTGTTTTTTGTCAATCTGACATTCACATTTTCTCCGTGAAAAACGATTTTTTAGTTGATCATCAATTTTGTTGGAAAAATATGGAGATGGAAAATATAAGGAATCATTACGTCTTACCTTTGGTTTTTTCGTACTGTGTTGATCTTATCATTTGATTAGGATAATTGTGTTGACGGAGTATTTCGTTGAATTCGTTCTCATGTTTTCTTAAAGCTGATAAATCTGAACATCTATTTGTAATTTGTGACTTTTCATTAATGATAAACTTCTGTTTTTTGCTTGTGTGTAATGGGAGTCATGATGCACAAAAAGTCCTTTACACAAACTTTTTGTTTGTGGCATTCGAACTGCGGACGATCATGCAACTATCATGTTCATGTGTAACAGGAAAATCAAGGAGACTTATACTATTATCATCATTCGTCGGAAATACAATTTCAAAATGGATACTGGGATGCTGAGCATTCAGATGTTCTTCCTTGACTCTTCCCAACCCATCACCTGAAAAATACACGTAAGTGTAGTCAAGACATTCACAAAATTATATATTTTTTGTTTTTTTTTCGTGCAGGAAGTTGTCTGACTGCACATCTTTTGGGATCGGTCATTTGCTTTAAATGATAGAGGAAGAGCTAAGGTTTCAATGGCCAGTCAGAAGAATATCACATCGCATGCAAATTTATGCATAAATTTGTATCCACATAGAGCTTTGAATTTGTGTGAATTCACCTTTAGGTTTGAATTCACCACTTATGGTGCACAATCAAATGTTTCTATTTCATTCACATTACCAGTCACTAAACACAATATATAATTTATTCGGCAGTGGTTGGAATTGAATGACATTGAAATGACAAAGACAAGCCAATGTAATTGATCACTGTTGAGAAAGTAATTCGAGCACTGTCAACTGATGTCGTCAATACATCGTATGAAATTGCCCTTATGAATCCATGCTTAGTATTTTATCAACGCAAGCTTTATTAAAATTGTCATGCATTCTCTAAGATCCAAATATGAGTCGGACTAGATGTATACGGGATGATCTTCAAGATCTATTAAGCAGGGTAACAATAAAGCTCCCGGAATGATTTAAATTCTTCGAACTCATTGAAATTCGTTCATTAATGCTGTATATTTTTTCCAATTAGACAACTTTGAGCACGACGAGATCAAAAGAAAACATAATGCTGTGTATGACTGAACATTCCGAACTCAGCTTTGTAGGTCCTACTACACAGCAGAATAAGTGTTTCATGTTGATATTTTCACAGGAATTTATTATTTTATCGAGTGTCCTAGGTCATTCCATCGACTTTGTGCATAAAGGTTTTTTAAAAAAATTACCGTGACATGTAGGAATATCATTTGAATGTATTTCACCAAAATAGAGCTTAAACTCATTAGTTAAAGGAAGCAAGCCGCTGAACATGGTCTCTTGGATGTTTTGCACGGTGCACCTGTCGCAATACACGGTGATAATTTTTTGTTTATTTGTTCCAAGAGTCCTCTGCATGTGCTCACAATATTTCCTCCGTCTCGCCCGGCAGTCTCCTCGTGTCAGGACAATTGCTTGTCAGCAGCATCTTCCGCATTGTCCCTGAATTTCTCCAGACTTTGCCATTCCAACTGTTATTGAATGAGATGGAATGAAAGAAACCTTTATACAAGCAGGCAGTATAATTGACACCGTCAGCAAACGAAGCACTTAGATGACAAACTTCTCTTTTCATGGCACGTCAGATAGGTTACCCGAGGTCAGTTTTTATTGAAGTGGTATTTCTTTTTCAAAAAAAAATGACGCAGAAGTACACTTGTTGCTTTGTTGCAAGAACAAGTGACCTACTTCCGATCATAGGTTATAAATCCTAACTTGGTGAGAGTTGAGTGTATGAAGGCTTCCTCAACACCTCTAGATTGCTATAATGGTTTCATGCTTCTGGTGGGACAGAGATCAGT
Source organism: Prostheceraeus crozeri (assembly GCA_907163375.1). NCBI lineage: Eukaryota > Metazoa > Platyhelminthes > Polycladida > Euryleptidae > Prostheceraeus > Prostheceraeus crozeri. The sequence goes on from CAJQUW010010223.1 coordinate 54,113, forward strand.
TATGATCACATCAACGCAGATAAAGGGGAAGGACTGACATCCACAGCAATACCAAAATATAAAGAAATAGACAAATTGTCTTCTCACTACAGATTTCATTAAGGTGTGTATGAGCCTCTGCTGAAGTAATGCAAACTTTTCGAGAATATTGGCCATTCCCGAAAAAGGCTAACGTCGACTACTAGGAGTAGTGATGGTGTATCCGACTCATTCGTCCGCTTCAGTGGTCTAGAAGGCAGCTGCATTGACTTTCAAAATGAACATTCAGTTCCAGCTGGATGTCATTGTTTACAAGGCTCCACATGTTCTTGCTTTCGCATGCTTATCTTTTGAAGTCTGCTTCCATACTGATGCTACCAGCGACATCCGTTTTCGTTCTTTCTCCGGATCATTTCAGGGAGTTGAACGGTCTCGTGGATTTTTGATGGAAATGGTCATTCTCGTTTTCCATGGAAATGTGGAATGAAAAATATAGAGGTACCCGAAAATTGGTACTTCTGTTCTTCCCCCACCCCTTTTTTTTGTTGCTGACACCCGTTAGTGTTGCATCGTCAACGATCTTCTCTTGCTCCTAAGGGCAGCTTCACCCCTACCGTCGCAAACGTGTTGTGTATAAAATTCCTCTGACTTGTAGAACATTTATATTTACATTTATTGGCTTTATATTGCCTTGGTGTGCAGCAAAAGATGAAATTGTTTCAAATTGCAACAAATTCTAGATTTTGCCTATTATGTATTCTTTATTAATACGATGACAACAGCTTGCGCCAATTATAGTCACCACAAACGAAATTACAAAATTAAGCAAAACATATTGTTAAAACCAAAAAAGTTGACAATAGACAATATTATATCAGTAGATAAAACTCAGACGTTCACAAGTGCTTTCAATTCACACTTGAGGGATCTGTGATCACGGTCAAAAAGGTCAACATTCTTAAAAGTGTTAGCGAGTGAAGATGCGTGGGAAAAAGTCATGCTTGCGAATTCGCAGACCGCGACTCATAACACTTGTGAACACACTTGTATGCCTCGTTCGTCTTTCAGGCAGATTTAATAAAAATTTTTGATACTAGGTACGGACAGTCGACGCGATTATGTAAAATTTTATGATATAACAAATCTGTTGAATTACGCCGCTTCACCAGTGTCGAAAGACCAAAATGTATACACAATTTGTTGTACAAACCACTGTCATAGACCAGCTTCTCATGAAAACACAGTTCTTTTACAAAAACTTTTTGAACACGCTCAATCTTGTCAATTAAGTATTTTCGATTGAGGTGACCACACTGAAGAGCAATAATCAAGGTTTGCCCGAACATATGAGTTATACATAATTTTCAAGACATTTACATCTTTAAAATTTAAACGGCTTCAAAACTCTCCTCACAAAACCTAACATACGGAAGGACTTTTTCAACAATAGACGCTATGTGAAGACTGAAACACATATTGTACGAAAAATGTACACCAAGATCTTTGATCTGTTTTAACACGTTGTAAAATACAATTGTCAATCATGTAATCAAATTCAATATTACGTGCTCGTTTACGCGCAAAGAGAAGTTTACATAAAAGTATTTTTCTGTATTCACAGTCATCTTCCATTTTGAGCACCACGAAAACAAAACAGTTGAGAGCAAACTGTAGATCAACACAGTCATTTACAGAATGAAATTCTTCTAAAAAAATTTCAAATCATCCGCGTACATGAGACTTTCACACGATGAGAGAGACGGCGAATATCATTCCACAAACATCAAAAATAGTGACGGACCTAAAATTGAACCTTAGGTACACCGGATGGAAATAACGGGGCCCAGTCAGACTCAATTACCACTAATAACAACGCGTTGGAAGCGATCAGAAAGATAGCTGCGAAACCTTTGAGAAGATTATTTCCAACAATTCCAAATTGATTACTCATTTTAATCAATAGATATTCATGACATACAGAATCAAACGCTTTTTTTTGAAATCAGTGTACAAAGAATGCACTTGATATCCATCATCTAAGGATGATGTGATAAAATCTTGTAACCTGTTAAAAAAAAAGTAACAATAAGTACCCATAAAAAAAGAAAAAAAAATTAAAGAACAAAGAAAAAGTACAAAAAAAACAAAAAAAGAACAAAATAAAAAAAAAATGTAAAAAAAAATTCATCATAAAAAAACCTTAAAGGGGAAGGGGGGTGTGGGGGGGGGGGGGGGGGGAGGGGGGGGGGGGGGGGGGGTTATATATCCTAAATTTGAATTACCGGGGTTTGGGTGATAGTGGTTGATCTCTTTGGAAAAAAACCATGTTGCTCGTCACATACAAGATGTTTCAAATGATTACGCAAGGAGTTATTTACAATCCGTTCAAACAATTTACTTATAACAGGCGGAATCGAGATCGGTCGATACGATTCAACACAACTCTTATCACCCTTTCGTTTGTAAATGGCACAATGTGATTATACTTCAAAGCAGATGGGCATTTATTTTTTTTTTTCTCCTCGCCTTACTGACAGATTAAAAATGACAGCCAGAGTTTGACACAACTGATCAGCACAACGAATGAGAAAAATGGCAGACACGTTATCATAACCGCTAGTACAGTTTGGGTTCAATTTTTTTTTATTTCAGCTTTGATTTCATCTGGGGAAATAATAGGAAATTCAAAACATGGAACATTATAAACACTACAGTCTGGGATGGTTGGGCTTTGATGTACACAGAAAACGCTTTCAAAGTATTTACAAAATGCTTTGGCAATTTCAAGTTTACTTATGTGTAACTCATCTTTATATTTGATTACATTTGGTAAGGAAAATGAGTCTTTTTGAGATTTCACAAACGACCAGAACCTTTTAGGGTTACTTTTAATATCTTCCCCAAGCGCCCGCCATCACCCCTTATGAACGTAATCAGCATGACGAGATTCTGCATAATTTTTACTTCATGCGTAGACGGCAGAAATCCTTGTAATAGTCAGAGTTCTTATCACGACCATCCTTTGATGTAACGTTTATGAGCTTTTTCTTTCCTTGTTCTTTCACCATTTTCATTAGGTCATAATCATACCAATGAGGAAATTTCGTCGCATTGAATTTCACAATCGGCACACAGTCAGCTATAACGGCAAAAATGATGTCATAAAAATATGCCAGGGAATCATTGGCACTATCAAGAGTCAGTAAAGAACTCCAACGCACGAAAGACAAAAGTCTCGTAATAACATCAAAATCAGCTTTCTTGAAGTTATAGCAAGACCTGCGAACAGTAGACGGTTTTGTAGAAAAAGGAAGCAATACTTTAACATCCAGTGCTTGATGCGCAGAAGAGCAAGGATTGTTTCCAAGATCAACTGTCACATGCATGTTATTGCTGAGCACAAGATCGAGAGATTTATTATTACAGGTGGGAAAGACATTGTGTTGTCGAAGTTCACAGCTGCTGATGACATCCAGAAATAAGGATGACTTCTGGGATACATCGGAAAAATTAACGCAAGTCGCATAGCCGCAGTTTGGTTTCATACTCCAAATGGCATCTGAGATGTTAAAGTCAGCAAGAAGTATAATTGAATCATGCTGTTTCGCAGCCATGCGTACTTTTTCTAACGAATGCTCAAGCTCTGTAACGGACATTGATTTTGCATCTGGTGGAAGATAAACTGTCCCAATGAATACACTTCGGGATTTATCTGTCTTGATTTCGATCCAAAGCACCTCAATATCCGTTTCAAAGTCTTGTCGACGAAAAGAAGATAATGTTGAGTCGACAGCAGTAAGAACTCCTCCGCCATCTTTCTTAGTGTTAGTGTTTTGATCTCGATCCCTTCGATATATTGAGTAGCGAGAATTACATAAAATCTCTCCATCAAAAACACCATCGTTCAACCATGTTTCATTCACAGAGATAACGTCATCTTCAGATGTAGATGCTATATCAAGGGAGCTATTGAACTCATGTAATTTACCACGAATACTTGTAGCCTTGAAACTTAAAATCTTCAGTTTGTCCTTCATCATTTCCAAATCACTGTATTAAAAGTGAAAAACATTCTATTGTAAGGATTCGAACTCGTACCATAAAACCAGTAAATTCAAACCCTTCGAACGCTATGCCCCTAGACCACTCTTGCACGTTTGATATAGGATGTGTAGAAGTTGGACTGTATCCGGAATGCAGAAAACCACGTGCGTCACTTTGGCCAACACACAAACGCAGCAAACAAGAGAAGAAGAGGCACCGATAAACACTATTCACCGCAGAATATGACGAGGACACAATAATGGATAAATTCCAATACGACGTTGAGACCCGATGATAAGGATTCACCAAAACGAAGGATCAGGACGACAAGAAAAAGAGCATTTGAACGATGCAAAAAACAACAAAATTGGTTCTGGAAAACCGGAGAAATAACTCGGAAATAATCAATGCGAGAGACACAGCAAGACACGACCAACAGCATCGAGTGTTCAATGGCATTCGAAAGTCTAGAATTCGAAAGTCAAAGAATTGGCATTCGAAAATCTTGAAATCGTGCTCGAAAATGATCTGTCGATCGTTGATTTCAATGAGTGGGCACATGCCGTTTTTCTAAATAGTAAACACAGTGTAAATGATAGCTGTGTATTGCATGCTCTCAATGTATCATGTAGGCCTAATCGTGACCGTAATGATTTTGCCATAGAATCACATTACAATGCAACTGTGATTGTGGTTTGACAACAATGACGATCAGCTTCATTTAGTCACTTTATCAACTTAAATAGTCATTGTTATTATTTTAGCTATGTTTTTGCACCCTTTTCATTTATATTCTACCATAGAAAAAGCGAAGCACTGCTGAAAATTGTGCACCTCAATGGCAAAACTGTGGCACTGTTTAGTAGATGCTCATTGCTCATTACAATTCATGAAGAATGTGAACCTAGTTAGCCTCACTTTTTGCTTTATCCATTTAACGTCCTTTACTCCATCTCCGTTGGGTTGGACGATGATTCTTCATAGAATGCCCAATTGCCGAAATTCTGCGGACACTGCTTCTTCCCAGGTCGTTTTTGGTCTTGTTGGTTCGCTGATCTTCATTTTCCATACTTTCTTCACCCAATCGCTGCTATCTTTCCGCCGTATCATCGCACTCTGCGCACTCTCATGTCCCCATCGACCGACAGCAGGCTCAGGCACGCCAGATGAAGGTCTTCGCTGGCCACTCTATCTTCGAGAGACACTCCACACATTCATCTGATCATCCTTCTGTCTACTACCTCCATTCTCCTCTTTTCTACAGCTGTCAGAACCCATGTCTCTCTTCCGTAAGTCATACAGGCTCTGACGCTTGTTAATAATTGCGCCAATTCTTTCCTTCTCTCATGAGATTGCCAAATGATCTTGCGGGCATTCTCCTTTGCCTTTGCATATTCTTCTTTAATCACTTTTCGTCTTGAGTTCTCTTCCATATAGCGAATCGCATTCTCTTCTCTTCCACTGCTGCGTCTACTTCTTCGCACCACCATGTGTCAGTATGTAACTTGGTGCACACTTCATCTTGCCGCTAAGTGAAATAAGAAATGTAAGTCTAGCTCTAGATTATGTATTCAACAACTCAAATATTCTATTCTTCATTTTTGTCGCATTAATGTGAATTAATCTGTAAACGATATTAAAATCTTTTTCAAATCAATCGTATATGTGGCGCTATCAAAGTGCCGATTATGAGTGAGCTGCTCAAAGTTGAGAAGAACGGTAGAGCACATGCAAAAAGCGAGCGGTGAATTTCGACGAGATCAGCAAACGTCTTCTATCGAACGACAAAGCTTGGAAAAAGAAAGGAAAGAAATATTAAATGGAAGCGAAGTTGCTGATCTTCAGACAGAAGAAGGAAACTCTTGACGGGAGACTGCTGTCGACAGTAGATATATAAAAAGAGAAGATCATGCATGGACAGGAATTGATTCACACGAGTTTGAAAAGAAAGAAGGAACTTAAAAGTGGAATTGGATGGTGTAAATCAAAATGACAATGACTTCACTCACTCTCACTCACTCATCCCTTTTTGCGTCCTTTTCTTCCAGAAGATGTTGGGTTAGACGCTAGCTGCTTGAGTATGGACTTCCATTTCTGTGTATCACGGGCGTCCGCTTCCTGCGATCCAAAACGTTTGTGGTCATCTCCACTTGTTCCCAGGTCTTCTTTTGTCTTCCTGCTCCTGTCTTACCATCTACTTCCATCCACATAACTTTTCTGATCCACTCTGTCTCATCCCTTCTTACCACGTGGCCAAACCGACGAAGTCTTTGCCTTCTCCTGACATCTGTGATGTTCTGAAGACCCATTGCTTTTCTGATGCTGTCATTCTATTTCCTGTCCGATAGTCTGACACCACACATTCACCTTAGCATTCACATCTCCTCACGCTCAAGTCTTCTCATTGGATGAAAGCAACGGCCATGACTCGCAACTTTTAAAGCATAGCTTGCCGCACACATGCTCCATATACCCCTAGCTCCATAGGCCCTTGGTTCTCAAAGATCGCTCTTCAATAGATTCCAACTTCTGATATATATATATATATATATATCTTTATTCACTATACTGCTTTGTTATTACAGTCAGTTTCTCCACTTCCTCAGATTGACGGAGGCCAATAATACGGAGGAGGGGTGATGCAAAGGAAAATGGTATCATTTTAATGAAAGTCTGCGCGAACTGTTGAAGAGTAGTTTCTTCCTTCATGTAGACAGTTGATTTGTAGCGTCTCACTTGTGTTCTAATTTCATGTGCTAACTGCAAATCATAATCCTTTCGTTAGATACTTTATGTACAATTTGTTTGATACACGAAATACAATGTTATTTGATGAAGTGAATCAATGGGATAAGACAAGAAATATTAACAAGATTTTCAACCATGGATGGCTTCATATATTCAAATAATGAGCGTAAAGCGTCAACTGGTGGAAAATACATGAATGACGCTGTGCAGCAAACTTAACGTATTCCTTTATTTTTCCGTTATTATTTTTCATTAATTGCACTGGGAACCCTGCATAAGCATTTCAACTTAAATTTCCAATTTTTCGCATTGAGTTAATCTATCGTCAGTCATGGTAAATGTTGTAGAAGGTTGAAAAATGTCGATCATCAATAGGGGCCTCATGATTGGTGAACACGGTATCTCTGCATCAATTTCAGAATTGCAAACTGTGGAATGGATTGTATTATATTTAAGCAGGGTTCTGACAGAAATTTACACAACACCTTAGGACTTCCAAAGGAATTATGTTTTGAGAATTACTAACAAGCTGTCATTATGATAAGGTTGTTAATATACTTAGAACGATGGTCACCTGCATTGAATTTTTTGACTTTTTCAGTTAAATCGTATGGTACCGAAGACAGAGAAGTAGAAAGACCATTCCCCTCAAGAGATGAAGTTTATGAATACATTATATTTCGTGGAAAGGATATCAAGGATCTTCATGTATGTGAGCCACCAACAAGAAATTCACCTTCAGCCAAAGAAACGCCACAAGTTATGTCCCAAGATCCAGCCATTTTGAAAGTTGAGGAACAGGTATAAAGGCATTTTCTGAGACTGATATTTTTGATCTTATCTGAAGCGTCTAGATTCTAGTTTTGTTAATAAGCCAATGTACCATGTCTTTAAAACACTAATGTACTCAAAGAATAATAAACACATGGTCCTTTACATCATGGTGGAATTGATCAATTTATTTGAGTCTTATGATACTTTAATTTAGAGCTTTGATTGTTAGGAGGTTGTCATAATTGCACGCATGATATGCTTATTAAATTGCTCCACTTGGCTAGCATGCTCGTGCGTGTGCTAAACTAAAGCATTGAAGCTATTTTTGCTGTTTGGTGCAACAGTATCTGTCTCACATAACTTTAAAAAAATCCCCTTACAAATAGCGTTCAAAGTCTCCCAAACTCCCGAATTAAGGACGTTGAGTCTGTGCGAACCGTGTTAATAATTTTAACCTATCTTCTGAAAATATGAATTTTTTGATTTATGCATGTATATAGGGCAATAGCATATGACGATTGGCCATGCACCCCGCAAATGTAACATGCGTTTACGCGAAAATGAATGAATTCATACTCGAAGACTCGCGAAAATTGATGAACTCTTTCTCTCGAAATTTGAAGCTGAGATTTTTTACGGACCCCGAATCGCATCCTTTTTCAAACCAGAAGTATGTAATAAATCGTAGAATGAAGTTTATCCACATCTTTTCTGCGATGGTGTCACTCTGATCGTTGTCGAACTGTTTTGAGTTGACTAATAATCTCCACACTCATTATCGTTAATATTTCCCTTCACAGTAACATGCCTAACTCAGAGGAGCTTCAACATTTTTCATGATTGTACAGCTACCTTAATTGATAGCTTTGAAATGTGAGTGCATTCTACCTGATGCTTAATCACTCATTTTCATTAGATATTCATCCTCGTGTGCAGCTAATAAGTGTGACGTTGAAATTACTACTTTTATTATTTAAATTTTTGGGCGACAGTCAATCTCCTACTAGTACTCTATTGACATTCTAGTATGCTTATGATTTTGCATTACTTCTGACAAATGACATAATTATCTACAGGGTGATTCAAAAAAGTAAACGGTGATATCTCAGTGATTATTTAAGATACCGACTTGATACCGACCTAATTTTTTCTTCTTTAAGTTGTCAAAGGAATGGGATTTGATAATCTATTTGTTAGGTTGGCACACTAATTATTTTTTAACTGAATTTATTAATTCAGTTTTTGTTCATTAGCACACCAATTATTATTTTGTATTAATGTATTAATTCATTTTTTGTATATTCCCACTAAGTTTTTTAGATAATAACAAGCGATTTTCAAATAAGATCATATTAAGAAAACAAAGATTCATTTTTGAATGTTCAAAAACATCACCATTTACCTCAACCAGCAATTCCGCTCGGTAAAGAACGTCTGAGATAGCATTTATCAGTTCTGACTGATTCAACAAGGCAACTTCGTTCGTAGTCCGGCTCTTTAACTCTTCCATGGAGCCTGGCCTTCCATGATGGTATACCCTGTTTTTCAGTGTACCCCACAAGTAAAAATGTAATTGGGAAAGATCCGGAGACCTGGGTGGCCACCTGGTGGGAAATCCACGTGCAATTACACGGTCACCAAACACTTCTTTTAGGAATTCAGAAACTTTCTTGGCGAAATGAGGTGGCGCTCCTTCTTTCTGGAAGGTTATATCATTCATCTTGCCCGAAGACTGAAGTTGTGGAATGACATGAGTATGGAGCATTTTAAGGTAGCTGTCACCTGTGACTGTCCCTTCAAAGAAATAAGGGGTCAGCTTTAGTTCTTTGGAGAATCCCATCCATACACTGACTTGATTGGCATGGATACTCTGTGAAACTGGGTGTGGCCTCTCTGTTCCCCATACTATGCAATTGTGTCTATTTACGACACCATCGAATCGGAATATTGCTTCGTCGGCCCACAGAATATTTCCTAGTTGAGTCGGTGATAGATCTTATGTGGTCTGAGAATTCAAGTCTGGATATCTTATCTGTCTCAGAAATTGCTTGACAGAGTTGAAGCTTGTAGGGGTGTAAACGAAGATGATGACTTAAGATTCTCCATACACTCGATTGTGTGTGATAATTCAATTTCATCAGAGATGCGACGAGTCGATGTTGCACCAAGAGGACTGTCAGTTTGATGATGTCGAAGAGTCAGATCCACATCTTCAATGCAATTCTGAAGGACTGAAGATCTTCCAGTGATAGGTCGGTCCATGACAGACCCAGTTTCATCAAACCGTGCTATCAACTTTTTGATGGCATTGTAAGAAAATCGGTTATAATGCAAGCGGTTATAAACTCGAAAACAAGAGGTCACATTCTCACCATTCTGATGATAAAGTTTTAACAGTTCTTTTCGCGTCCGAAAATCCATAGCGAATGATGCCTGTGTCTTTGTTAACATCAGTTTTGCGTTCAAATGTTGGATATCTATGAACTTGAACATCAGTTTGTATGTTTAAATGTTGGATATCTATGAACTGGATACTTATGCACTGAATCAGCAAACAGAGATTGCAAGTACGATGCAGTGAATAATTCGAGCAACTATAAAGCATACAAATGATAGCGAAAACTTCAGAAATTTTCAGCAACGGAATGAATTAGTGTGCTAATGTTACAAAGAGATTATCAAATCCCATTCCTTTGACAACTTAAAGAAGAAAAAATTAGGTTGATATCTTAAATAATCACTGAGATATCGCTGTTTACTTTTTGCACCGACTTTTGAATCACCCTGTGTATACATTGATGCTGATCTCGTTCAGCTGGCAACAATTTTTTCATGTGATAATTTTTCTATAAACCCTTCAATAATGTTATCTGAACTTATAAATTAAATTCAGATTAACACCAGAATGTGCAGCTCCAACTTGCCAACGTGACCACTTTTTCCATTAATACAAGCGTGACAGTGCCGCTGTCAATCTTGAATTGTAGAAGACCGCACGAAGAGATTGCAAGGAAACCATACATCATGCCAAAAGCCATTACGCTTTGTATGTACGGAAATCCATTGCCACCCAAAAGCTCGACTCTAATTACTTCTGGAGGACTTACAACAGTGTAACCAGTAGGAACAAATCCTCCATCTCAGCACTTCGTCATGCGAAAATCAGTGCTTCTATGGCGACAACCTCAGCAGACAAAACCGAGCTTCTTTGCAAAGAGTTTGCGAAGAATCCATCATAGAATTCCACCTCCAATTCCCACGCGCACTGATGAGACAGTTTGTCCTCCTTTAGTCACAGTCCGTAACGTCGAAAAAAGATCATCGTAAGTTTCGATAGCTGTAAGTCTAGTGGACCAGATGGCATCCCGGTTTCGGTCTTCAAGCATCTCTCACCTAAATTTCTTCACTGCTACAGACCACCCAGACATTCGCTTTTTTCGCTTTTATTCTCTTTTTCGAAAATATGCCTGAATTTTCGCTTTTATCGAGTGGCATTCGTTTTTTTCGGTTTTTTGGTAGAGCAGGAAAAAAGAGTTTCGTAGTACAGGCCTTTTTACATGTTGACAGCGCAACGTGACTTTTTGTCATGTTGGCCTTTACTTTAGTCGTGCTATCATTCATGTGTTGACAATTGAATGTTTATCTTGACGATTGCATAATCTTACGTAATAACTATTATATAGGGGAATTGGAGAATGTGCCCTTATTAGCAAAAAAGTCATGTTGTAGCAATGCTTGAAGTCAAAGTCTTGTCATACTGCGTTCCGGTGAATGCACAATTTTTTACAGTAACGTTGAGGCCATAGTGCTATGGCTTTTACACGAGTCTGCATTGATGCATGTTGAAAGTACATGCGGGTTACATGCTACAAATGAATGTCATTGAATATATCAGTCAAGGCATCCGAGACATCAGTGCATGCTGGCTTGCCAGAGACACATGGGAGGCTTGCTATCGAGTTTTCTTAAAAGATTGATGTTGGATTACCGAAACAAGCGGATCAGTTTATGCGAATGAGTGAGATGCATTGCATAATGTTGATAATTAGGCCTAAAAAAGAGATGATACTATACACAATGGAATATTTTCTGTTGAATTTTACCAGGTATTTTAATAGGCTATTTATTTATGTCACTTTCACTGTGATCTTCATGAAGTAATATAACAATATTGCTTGTAAGCAATATTTTTAGCATAATATTAGGCTTACGAGTTCTGAAGAAAACTACATTGATTATCAGGTGAAACCTTTTGTGTACATTCTTTCACTATAAAATAATTGTCATATTGATGTAGAACCTTAATAAGGATCCTTTATTCGTCATATGATCCATTTCGCATGACTGTAGCTGACAGACCCCTATCTAATAAATATACTTGAAAATATCAATATTCTTTTGTAATATTCAGATGAAAGAGATGTACAAAGTTTTGGGCTAATTTAGCAGTTGGAAGCATGACAGTTAGAGAAATTTCCTTAAACACATTAGAAATTGTCATCTTCATTCTGCTGAATTTTCTACCAGTATTTTTTTTTATTTTTTCAACACTGTGTTTCAACAGTTCTATGAACACTCATGGAATCCATCTTATTTGTCTAAAATTGAAGCAATCTAAATTGATTGCTGGTTATATGTTTGGTCATTAATAGAAAACAAAAGCCAGTTTTATATATAAACATGGTGTGGTGCATTTGCGAATCGTTTAACAAGATGCAAGGAAAATGCCTCCTAAGAGGTGCTCCTACAAGTTATCATTTTTGTACCAGAAAGTAATATTCGCAATCTACACAAGTTCGCTGTATTCGTGGTAGTTTGTAGCTTGATGGCATATCAGGTCGTTATAACGTCATTCTACATTACTTGATGTAAAAATTATTGGTTCGCTTTTTTTCGCTTTTCTAAGTTAAGGATTCGTTTTTTTTCGCTTTTTTGAAATCGAATCGGCTGGGTCGTCTGCTTCTATCCAAACTGTTCAGTAGATGTGTATCCACCGACGAATTTCCCTCTTGTTGGAAAGTAGCTTCCGTGGTTCCAGTTCCAAAGAAAGGTTCTGACTCACCTCTTCGATCTAGTTACCGTCCTATTAGCCTGCCTCCAATTGCTGGCAAGATTTTGAAGCAGACATCGACCAACATATTGTTGACATCCTTGAAACTCAGAACCTTCTATCAGAAGAATAGTATGGCTTCAGGCACTCTCGATCAACTGCAGATCTTTCATATGTCACTGAACATGCGAGTCATGTCCTTGGCAGACAAGGTGAGACGAGATCAGTTGCCCTGGGTATTTTCGCAATTTTCCGGTCTCTTTGGGTTTTATAGAAAATGAGTCTCGTATCCAAGAAGCCAATAAAAATGAGGGTATGAGGTATAGGCTATGATTTACCAACCGCAAGCCGAAGAAATTCTAGAGCCAGATTAACTTTGTCAACTGCACAGAATGATAGACTATCCTATTTGGTTTGTGGTGAACCTTAGATAAGAAGGAAATATTAAAGATGTATTGTGGTTTAGACATCGCCATCGACTTAAAAGTCGATTTTGTTCCTACCAATCCTGTGTATCCATAGTTAGGCTGCAAGAAATGTCGTTTAAATTTATCCAATCTACCGCTATGCCACTGCATGTGGATATAAATGTCCTTAACTACTTGGTATATTTTTAAATAATAAAACGAATTAAAAGATAGTCTTATTTTTCAAATCCGACAAATCTGGCTCCGACCATGGGCTGTCTAGATGAAATCCAAAATATTTTCGAAAAATTCGAACTATTTCTACCATTGCACCACGTTTGAAATTCGAATAAATCGAAATTTCTACGAAAATTGTTGTTTCTTTCATGACGTACATTTCCGGTTTCCTTATAAATATGCACTTGATTTCTGGTGGTAATTTAAACATTCATTGCACCGCTTGTGACATCTGAATAGTAGTGAACTTTCAACTAGTGATATGAAAAATTTCGAAAAAGTATTTTGAATTTTTTTCATAAGGTGCTTTGAATTATTTCAAAATCAGTGAATCTCTAAAAATAGCGCATTTCGTCCTAGTCTCGCAATTCCAGTGAGCAAACGGATCATTGGGGGGGTGGTTGAATTCCTTCATTTCGGCATATTATATCTGGAAAAAATATTAAATTTGAATTATAAACTTAGTTGAAAATTGAGCATCGAATTGCTACTACTGTACTTGCAATCCAATGACAGCAATATTGTAAGAAGGCATCCTGACGGGGCAACCCACAGGTCCCATGCTGTTAGAGATGTTTGTATGTGAGTGCAGGAGATGAGGTGTTGCGATAGTTAGATCTGACGTTTGCCACTTCATCATGAAGAACAGAGGTTATGACAACGAGGCAACATTTGAGATTTGAATGAGGATATGATGATAGTTAACGCTTTGATGCTATCTTGGTCCAGGCTGAACCGCTAGAAAACAGTCGTTCGACATCCGAATGCGGCAGTACCAAGCAGATTCGTACTAAGTCTTTCGAAAGAGGTAACTGTCTCAGATTTGAAACTTGGCTTATGATAGCCCTATCTTCAGACAAAGCAGTGGACGAAATGGTTAATTTCAGCAATTTGTATGCACGGATTTCACGTTAAGCTGTAATAGGTTCTCATAATTCACCACAATCAGCAATCGTTTCGCTATCACCGTTTTTCGATGGATCCGATATCTGTCTCGGGAGAAAGAAAACAAGGTTTCGTAGGACAGAATTTTCGAAAGGAAGCCAATGCTCCAGCTGCTTGCTACATTCGACCCAGAATCTTTTGACATGATGGAGGAAGCGTTTTGATTATTTTTCTTTGACATGACCAATGCCCCCGTTGTTCTCATGCAGGTGACCAAAATTGAAAAAAATCGAAAAAGTAGCCGGACTTGAAACTTAAAGGAGAAATATGGCAGTTTCAAATGTCAACTTTATACTAATCAACACAATTAGAAAGTCTTCATATCGAAATCGCGAAGTTCTAACTCGTGAGAAGCCTGAAATATCACAGAGAACCTACTGGTTAGGGAGTTGCTTCATCGACCAATCAAATCCAAGCAAGAAGTTCGACGTCACAAAGCACCCTACGCTGTTGATCTGTGAACCACGCAATCGCCAGCCAGCAGCAAGCAGTAGCCTTGATTGAATCACCTCGCATTCGAGATCTTGATTGTTAAAGTACATGCATGGCAAGTTTAAACGGAGAATCAGATATTTCCAATGTTACTCAGCCTTATTTGTTTGAGCCCACAATGTCAATTCATTCTAGTGAAAGTTTGGTTGGGCATTTCCCAGAGTCACGGCAAGCGTACGATAATGCGGAATGTACTTGCGGCAATTGTCAATCTACTTTGAATTCAAATGAAATTTGTTGCTGTAGGCTTACGCAATCTTATAGAAAGAACGCTAGAATCACGTTCCTGTATAACGGAAACAGAATCATTCAAGGTTGTCTGTTCTTGATAAAACTGTGCTATATGTGAGCTTCAGGCGTATACTGACTATACGTATAAGAAGAGGAGAAAACAACATACAGATGTTTTTCAATAACAAAGCATAGCCAGAGCGATGGACAGTTTATATTTTGGATATATGATGGTCCTATAGGACAATCAGTGAGGAAAGTGCCTACCTTCTTGCGTTTTACAACGCAATTCGATTCAAATTTCCCTCGGATGACGGTATATATTCGGATTTCAAAGTTGGTGTGAATGATGATATTTTTATCGAATAAAGCTTTTCAGTATAAGCAAGAAATTTGTTTTCATGATCACTATACAGGTGCAATACATGCCCAGTGTTCGTAGCTACCAACACGATGAGAGCGATTGCAATTAATGTTGAGCCTACCGGTGAAAGAGATCGATCACTCAGAGACTACCGGTACTATTATTTTTATAGTGTGCGCTAGCTGGTAACCAATAAGCGAATTTTACTAATTTAGACATAAGTAGGCTACTGGACTTATCACCGCTTCTAGTGTAGGTATATCGCTAGTATATAAGATATGAAAAATCTCTACATAAAAGAGTACCGCATAACTACGGGTAATGCAATATTTTTCTGAAATTGAGACTATCCTTAATTGATTTTACTTTATGATAGTGTAGCTAGGCCTATACATATTCTCAATTTCAAATATGGGCCAACTGTGCTTAACCTAAGATGTTGAATTTTAAATTTCATAATGCCTTGATACTCAGTTTCATCAAAATTCCATTTAAAAGCAGTTTAAGCTAATACCATGTTAGCTTAGTTAATACAAAAATCCTCCATATATACGCTAAAAAGGCTTAATATAAGTAAACTTAATTGATGTGTGGTACCGTGTGTCTATAATAAGTGACATTAACTGATAGGGGTCCATTGTCTTATTTATTGAACTTCATAAAATCATTTCAAAATTAAAACTAAATATACCGGTGATTTATTAACAAAACGTTGATTGCCATGTAAATTGATAGTAAATTTATTGTAACCTTTGGTTGATTAGATAACAAGACAATATAAAAAGTGACCCACAATCAGACTCAAGAAATATGCCGACTGTTCTGCTGATGAGAAGAACAAAGCTCTTCTTTTGACGGCATGGGTAAAGGTAGCAATAATTTTGTGGAACAGCAAATTCGAGGGAATGGAGGCTCACTGTCCAGTGGGAGGACGACCAGATTTTGCGAAAGTGGATTATCTCAGTAAGCAAATCAGTTCTCCACTGATAACCTTTGCGGCGATAAACACATCGAGCAATTCCCATTGACCACTCACTATTTGAAAACTGAAATTTGAAAACAGTTTTGTTTTGCTTCTTCTCTGAACATTGGCATTGTGGTCAATGTAGGTCATACATATTCGCATATTCATTGCAACTGATCGGAAATGCAGTCTTTTAGGGACATATTTAAGCATGGTGCTATGTAAATTTTCGAGCGAAGCAGTGGAGAGAGCTAATGTACAATGTTGTAAAGCAGACGAACATTGGGGCAGCGACGATGCTCTCTAGAATTTTGAATGTTTCCCAGTTCGATAGAAGATAAGACTTCTTTAATCCGTCCTTCGCTAAATTTTCGTCCATATCAATGTCATGAGCACAAATCAATACTCGACGAAATCGTGCACTTTCTTCCCATTGGTGAATTCCACGGATGTGTCGCAGCTCAGAGAGCACAACTCTCGTAGCAGATCGGGATCTGAATTACAATGTTGTTACGCAAGAATTAAAGGTGATTGATGTATACTGCGTAATCCATCATTCAAAAAACAACTTTGGGCTTCCTCTTTCCAGCAGCCAGCAACTTTCTCTTTAATGACTTAGCAATATGCAAATATCATATTGGTGAACAATGTCAGGTATTTCAGAATTCATTGCACCGCTTATCGAAGGACTTTTCGGTCAGGTCGTTGATGACTTCCACTTTAGCTTTTTACAGTTTTAATAAGGTAGTCCAGACACGACTTGAAGCCGACTTTTCCATTGTAACACTCGAAAAAGTTTTCTTATCCAAGTTGAACGGTTTCTTCCAACATACAACTCGACCTGTATCACAATCCATATACGTGTATGTAGAGTATTTCGCACTATATCCAGGTGAGTGCGCAACGAGAATCGCCGGCTAAACGAACGGTTGTCTTATTTTAAGTTCATCAATCCAAATCACAGATTGTTGCGCCGACCAAGCACTGAAGATAACGGGTGCGACATTACTTCGACTGAAGGCGAATAGTAGACAGATGAAGAAAATAATTCCTAAACTCATTGTGTCTGAGACTGCTTTTTAAAAAAGGGCATAAGTTCCCCCACACAATATCACAGAAAACTGCGAGTTGGAATCTCCACTTCCGCTGCGTGATCGTTGTCCACTGAGAGTTGGCTGTGAAGTCCCACAATAACCACAGCCTTTGAGACAAACCAATTTTTATACATAACATCCCCACCATCGAATCGGAGATGTTTCGAATCAACAGGCAAGCACCGCAATCGGGACAGAATTTCAATAATGGAAGTAAATAATCGACGAAGCACAATACCACTTTAAAGGACGATTCTTTCGGCGGCTGGTTGTGATTCTGGTTGATCTTCAAAGTTAATATCCACATCTGAATCAGAGTCAAACGAGGAGTCACAATCAGAAGATGGAAAAATAATCCATCGTCGCTGTCATCGGAATCGGATCTGTCTGTCTGGACCATTCAAAGATTTACATCACTTTCAATTTGAATACAGTCACAGTCGGGAGAGGTAAAGAGGTCAGTCTGGGTAGACACCGTTCAAAGCAATAGTAATGTCGTCTGAGCCATTACATGTGAAGTGGTTAGGATGGTTACTTGAATCCTCCTATCATGTGTTAAAGTCTCGCACTGGATCATCAATCAGTCGTTGCATTAAGATTTACTGCAGAAGCACTGGAGAGACTCTTCGTCGTTGGATGAGAAAAGAAGCTTTTGAACGTAGTCCTCGTCTTCCAATCTTTTCTTCTTTGCAAGATAAGCAGACATGCCTGGGAGTTGATGACACCGGCGAATGATCACGCTTTTCCCTCTAAGATTGAGGGACGGAGTGGCTTCCGGCTTGAGTATTCTACCCTTTGATTCAACGCCCATAATTCTCGCTCTTATATCTTCTTCAAAAATCATCTTCAACGAAGTGGATGGAGCAAACAACAGAATTGTCAGACGTGTCCAAATTTTTCCGACTCAATCGTAAAATCCATGCCCGTCGAAGAGCAGGCTTCAGTGGAAATTTATGATAAGATATTCTCCTGCCTTCGAAAGTTTTGTCCTTGCCAGTCTTGTGGGAGCAGCCAAATACACAGCATTGGGGCATGTCGACGTGAGAATGATGAGCGGTGCTGACTCGAAAGGATCGATGGTTGTTTCTGAAATAGTGATACAAGCTTCCTACCGCTTCTCACTATATTCATTGTCACGTGGTTCATTGTCATTCATTGTTCATGGCCACAGAATTCTGTCTTCACAGCAGCCGACTAGTGCTTTCCGACGTCATCGTACTACTGTCTTGTGATTGGACGCGCGCGCACTTATGGAAATTCCCTGTTTACTGGCAATCCGAATGCGCCTGCGTGGCGTGACAATCGATTTTGAACTCCATCAACCATGACCTTAAGATTGAGACTACTTTGTAAAAGTGCGACATTTCCCCTTTAACATGTTGATTGCATATGGTTGGCTCAGTAACCCCCTTATTTTTTCCAAAATCCTTCGGGCAAATGAAGCAAATGAAAAAATACTTATAAATGCAATCAAATGTTTTCAAATCAATTTTGAAAGAATTCGGTTTGAGGTTGTCAGTCTAAACTGTGTGTAGTTTTCATGAGTAGCAGATTACGTTTGAAATGCAGCTTAAAAATATATACCCGATTTTCAATCGTGCCAGACTAGTGGAAGCAGTTCGATTTTTTTGGAATTGGATTTTATCTAGATAGGCCAAAGGCTCGAAAATGTCACGATATGGGTCAATTTTGAGGTCTCATACAACTTAGAATTCCAGAAATTTGTTTAAGTAATGCAGAATAACCCACGCATAAAAAACCTCTTACACAGTGACCATTGTAGCCTCGATATTGTCTGTGTATAGAAGAAGCGCGTTAGTGATTGGCATTTTTTATTTCATTAAATCGTCAAAAATTTGGAGAGAAAAAAAATGATATTCACACTCAGGAAGTGTTGCGAATGCAGTGAGTATTGCCAATCATGATTGCCAAGCTCAGTCTCGGCCACAATCACATGCCTTCCCTCTTATCCTCAGTAGCCGTCATCATCTTAGACCCAATGATGTCGGTGAATTTCTTCGTTGTTTGGCGAGGCACACATGAGCTCTCGAAAGCCAGAAGCTCAAATGTGTAGGTGTCAGTCAAAGACTGGTATTTCCTCCTCTTCAGTTGTTCAGTTCTTTCAGCCGCTCTCCCTGGTTGGATACTTGCGTCGTTGACATTTGATACGGCAAATGTGTCTGTCACCGTAGCATCCCTAACGAGACATTTACCACAAGAGAAAGGGAAATATATTTTATTACATTGATGCTGTACAGTGTGCGATAGCTTAATAGATGCGGACTCGATAGTGAATAGAGCGAGAGTATTGTCAATCATTTTTCTGATGTCGTTTTGCATGCTGTAATTTTCACAAAAGCGAATATCAGCTGATTTTTTTTGTCTACTTTCTGTCTTAGTTTCGCTGCTGGAGTAGCAATACTTGCAATGCTGCCACTTCTGAAATAGTTTCGAAGAAAATATCTGATCGAGAAACACCAATATCTTTCGAAGAAATGTATTTCACATGTTCAACTGATAGTTTCATGATGACATCGTTTCCGTATTATATGTTTTATGCAATCTTGTACTAAATTTTATTGATTTCAGATTGGTGGATCATCAAGTTTGATAGGTGGACTTCCTACTTCTCAAGGTAGCATGTCAGATGCCGCAGCGCAAGCGGCCGCTGCTATGTTAGCTGCTCAGACAGCATTCTTTTCTGGTAATGTTGGTCCTGCAAGCCTTGTTACTTCTCCTACGGCAGTTGGATCTGTACCAGGCCCTTCTGCCACTCCGCCTTCGTCGGTGGCAGGAGGAAGTGGAACAGGGGGTATCGGATTGAATAGCTTGAACTCATTGCTAAATTCGTCACATCACTCCTTGCTCCAGTCTCCTCCTGCCACTGGTGGACCAGGTACCTCACCATCAGGTGGCCCAGGTCAAGTTGTTTCACCATATGCTGAAGCTGCGGCAGTTGCTGCTGCAAATAACCAAGGTCAGTCGATTGACATCGATATTATTGTAGCATTTAAACTGATCAAATTTTGCTCACTATCTAGACAATAGCTCCTTAAATGCAAATGGAAATTAAAAGTTATCAGAAGTAACTTCGCTGTGTTGTACCTGTTTTTGTTCTTATTTTCTGTTGCATTAAGTTGATTCTTTGTATTTTTGACAAATAGTTATTTTTTTCGTGAAAATGCGAGGTGACATTTGATTATTTTAATGTCGATTAATTTGAGATGGAAACGGAAAAACATAAATCCTTTCTTTTTTAATGAAGTGTTGCATCAATTAAATGCCCAGTGTGTCGACAATCCGAAAATTTCAATAGGCGTCTGGAAAACCCGAGAAAGCCCTTGAAAATGGTCACGACCTCGGGAAATTCCCTGAGCAATTAACTAGGCCTAGTTGTATAAAATTGAAAAACATTGCATTCCATGTTTTGAGCAGCAACTTTGATTATTAAAGTGTGCTTCTAAGTTAATAATAATGACTGGATGTAAGCATTAAATTTTTTGTCGGCAATTATTTTCCAGGATATTGCGATATTCTGTCACAAAGTTGACCGTATGTCTATTGCATGTCTTCTACTGGATTTTGCCACAATTTTTACACCTCAGTTGGTTGAGTGTGTGCCCATTCGAATATTTATTTTCGACAGCATTTCTTTTGGATAAATCACCTTCTGTGTCAGCAATACTGAATTACGTTCTTGTCTAATTTAATCAATGATGGAAATGGGATGTTCCGTTTTCTGTAGACCTGATTCAAGCATTGGAAAACCGTTTTACTCATGAACTGAAAACTAGAATAGTTGTTGGCTAAATTATAAAATAAATTGCATGAATTTGAGTCTGTCATCGTCGTGTAATAAGCATCTTATTTGAGCAGAAATAATTTGCATATGAGAAGTCTAAAATTTTAAGTAAGATACAGCAACAATTACACTAGGTTAAATATGTAGCAACTGATCTCCAATTTGATAACGTGGAATATTGGACACGGAAATCGATGAAAGAGTTTCTCATAACCATGGAAAATAGAAATCGGTCAATTCATTAGATACTTGACTTCTGATGCTCATCAGTCAGTTGGAAAGCGAATTTGCTACTCCGGGAAAACCGGAGAAAATGAAAATCGAAAACCTTGATGCCGATTGATGAGAGCATGGAATCAAATTATATTGACCATTACTCTTCATTTCTATTATTTAGGTATTCGATTAAATCGACCGAAAAATAATCGATTAATCGAATCAATATTTTCTTTAATAAATAACTCTGCGAAGGAACATTCATAAAGTACTTATGCAAAATAGTACTTGCACATCACAAAAAATACGTTAAGTGCGATAGAATGTTTGACATACCTATTTATGAATTTGATCATTTTTTATATAGTGAAAAGAAAAGTTTTAAAAATAACTTTATGAAGTCTAAACATTTTGTCCTGGTGAGGTACATTTAGCACCTATTCATGTTTAAAAACTTCAGTTTAATAATGAGAAATAGGCCTGTACTTTTGATAGTGAGCGTCTTGGATCACAAACTTCAGGTTCATCGTTCACCAGTCAAAAAACAAAATTAATATACTTTCATAAGTCACAATGAACGCATTTTTTTGTGAAATTGTATTGAGTTTTTGACACGGATTTGCTTGTAGAATTGTCTCTTGAAACTGACATCAAATGGACTGCTGCTTTTTTAGTTAAGTGTTGCATGATGCGCATTAAACTGATAAACACGGAAATGACTTTATTTATCAATAGTTGGAAAGATCCGATTCTTTTAAGTGTCATAAATAAAGTTATTTTTGCTTTTGAGCAACGCTATATTTCAGGTACTATCCGTAGCTTTCGTTAGGATAGGAAGGAAATCACAAAGTTTTTCTATCATCAATACGAAAATTTTTTTAATTCACACACAAGACATAGAAAAATATAATGCGTTTTGTAATTTCCTTGCTAGCTGGACGATAGGTGAAATATATCGCTGCTCAAAAACGAAAATAAATTGATAAATCATGCCTTAACGGTGCTGAATCCTGGAGCCTCACTCAACATTTGGTTCAACAACCCCGGTGATGTGAAAGAAGAATGCTACGTTACATCAGTGGCATTTCACTGTCTGATCGGATCGACGGCGCTACCGTGGCAAGCAGGTGTGGCCTCACATAGTTAGACTAAGTAATTAGAGAGCGAAGGGTTAGGTGGTTCGGTCATCAAGCGTCGAAATATAGATGAACCAATCAGGCAGGTGCTCGACGTGATGGTCGAAGGTTCCTGGCCTCGTGGAAGACCTTGGAAGACAAGGCTCCAAATCGTTAATGAGGACATGGTGGAGCTGGGAATATCTGCAAGTGATGCTCAGGACCGTTATCGATGGAGAAGTCTGACATCGTCCAACCCTCAACATAAGAGGAAAAGATGTAGAATGGAGAAAGAAAAGAAAATACCTGAAAGAATCTGCTCTTTCCATCTATTAATGAATAATGACACTTGGCCGAAATGTTTTTCACTTTGAAGGGACGTAACTATCAATTTTCACCGCTGTTCAGAAGCATGATCCCTTCCACCCAACAGTTGATCGTATTTCCCAATCGAAGCGAGGCGCAGATCTCGTACATTGAAGTCATCATATCAGTGGTCAAAGCTACATCTGACATTTGATTCAAGTGTTCATGAATGCTTGCTTTCAGCTCATAGCACATATTGTGTGAACCTCACATGATAGTTTTATATGATGTCACTGCATAATTGAGGCAGACGGCTCAACATATTATTTCGATGTCAACTAGCATAGTCAGAGTTATCGAACCCCCTCTTTTGTCTTCTGTTGATCGTTTTGTGAAATGATGACTTTGCCTTTAGTCATCAGTGCTCGTACTATGCATCTGTTTCAATGTGCGGTTCTATATGGAACCTATTTTATGTCATTGGTGAAAGCCGTGGCTCAGTTCACATACGATTTTCACCCAATCCGCATCACCACAGGGATGGAAGGGGCAAAAATTGCGCACAAGAAATTGTACTTGATTTCTGTGCATATCGGAAATCACGGATACTGTCAATGACGATAAAAATATTACAGCTTTTTCCGATATCTTAGTCTTCGTAATTAATAAATTTCTGAAGCAGCATTGCGCACTCGTAGCGTTCTCAATCCATTCACTCATTTCAATCATCAGCAACGAAAAATTATTATAACTAGAGCTACATGGCAAGCTACATTCACTAAATTGAATCCATGCTTATTGACTTACTTCGGTGCTTTCAAACATCGCATTTGATCGTTTAATTCACATGTTTGGCACCGCTTTGACTATTTATAAATATATCTTACAATATTATTTGAAAATTTTATGGAGAACAGTGGAAACTAATTGAAGGTGATAAAAATGTTGCTTTCTCGTTCATTCGTTAATGCAATCATGATATGCTATGATGGCATGAGCGCATTCTCATGCTGAATGATGTTTTGCTTTCATCAGGTCGCTCCGGACAATACATGTCAAGTGGAGGTGAACATCGTCATCGTGGGGGTCGAGGCGGATTTCGCTCAGGTAGAGGGCGCGGTGATGAGAGCTCCTGGACTCCATCCGATCGTCAAAGTGGAAACTACAATTACCGTAGTTACAATCAGATGTCTCAGCAAGTTTCTCAACAGGTAAGTTGAGGATTGCAGTGGATGTTTATCAGGGTGACAAATGGTTCAAACACCCTGTTTAAATAGATGTGGAAACGGATGTTAAAAACCCACTTATTTAAAGCGGTTGCATTTTCATCTCATCGAATTTTGCAGAATGCGCCCAGTCCAAAATAATGCTATCTAGTCTATATTCAATTGCGTTCTTATTTTTGCTTTTATTAGTCGCTGATTGCTTCGTCGAGCGAGGCAGCATAAACCCTAAAGTCAGTGACATCGGTAGATTGTAGCCTGGTTTTCGAGTAGCAGTGTCCCGATTATGGCGCGAAAATAGGTATTTTAGGCGCGAGTTTTGAGATCGAGGCGCGAATCTGGAGCTTTTCATTGTAAACGTAACATTATTATATGATTTGGTCTTAAATTTGTAATTGACTATATTGACGATTTTATTGTTGTTGTCAAAGGATATAATTTTAGCAAAAGTACTCCATGATAATTCTTATCGAAAAGTGGCTTATACGATCAGTTAAGCCGACCAGACTGTCGAATCCTGTTTGGAAGATCGATCTAAAAGATGAAATTTGGCTAGGTCTCTACAACATCTCATTTCGATCAGATGTCCGGAAATCGTTTAATGCTCTTTCAGCTATCGATCAGTCAACAGTCCCGAAACAAGTACACGCTTTCTTCGAGAAAGACACCGCTAAACCTTTGGATTACTGGCCATTCGGAAATGACTTCTAGCGCCACAAGACCAAGCGAGTCCTGACTTTGAGCATTGGGTCAATACTGCTACTGATCTGTTGCCGAGTGTCATCAGTCCTGAAGAAAGAACTTCATTGGAAGTTGAGGCTCGACTCCGACAAAGTTCGCCTCTCACGGATTCTGAGAACAGCTTCCCCACATTGGTGAATTTGGCACGAGCGATGATTATCATTCTACCCACAAATGCAGATGTAGAGCGGCAGTTTAGCATGTTGCTTGACATAATTACGAAGAAGAGATCGAACCTCAGAAAAGAAACTGTTAGGGCTTTGATTGTTAGCAAGTCGTGCCTACGAGCGATGAATTGGAACACTAGACCTTTGCCCATCTCTAGTAGTTTGATAGAATATTTTTACAACGCCCACGCTGCGTATAGCGAGTGGCTCAAAGCAGAGCAACTGAGGTTGGAGAAAGAAAAAAAACTGCAAAATATGAAGGATATGTATCCGTCATTCGAAGATGCAAATAGGTCGGATATGCGTCTGAAAGAAATTGAAATTAAGCAAGCTAAAATTGAAGTTTTGATGGACCAGAAAAGAAAATTCTAAAAGTACAGGAAGATGCACTGAATCATCTGATGGAAAAGGATGCCGAATTCGATTATTTGATGAATGAGCAAAAGACGGTAGATGTGCGGAAGCAGAAGGCCACTGACAAAGTTTTTCGAGAACTTATGAAACGAAAAGTAACCAATGAACCAGGGTGCTCCTATAAAATCCCCAAACTGAACTGATATGCTAGAATTTTCAATAATGTATAAGATTGACCGGATATATTTGGTTTTTCTTGATACTTGGTCATAACATACATGCATACTTTGTTTAATTAGGCGAATTGTATTACATGAAAATCAAGCGATCATAAAATGTTGAAATGATCACAAATTGAACGAAGCATTGATCCATATATCAACATAATATAACAGCGATGGTTTATGGTAACAAGCGTGCTATTGTATGGTAGACTTAATTCAAGCGGAAAACTTGACTTATGAGAATTTTGTGGTAGGCGCGAATTCCGCAAAAATTCAGAATCGGGACACTGTGAGTAGTGACATTCCCCATCATTCTCTGAAATCATGAGCTACGATAAAAATAGTATCAACCAATCGATATCTTATTCTCGGAAATTCTGAAGATAGATCCATGATGCAGTCGCTACAAGGAAGGACGTAGCAAGACTATTTGCCGATATAATTCTAAAAATTGCAGGCTGTCCTATTTCGAATGCGTAAATCCAGTTCGGCAGCCCTGAGCTAGACCTCGCTTAGAATTACCCTACTCATACAATGGAGAAGTTGCTTCGACCCAGTGCTGCAATCACTACCATGTCACATGATAATGAGGATTTCCAGAATAGAGTATGGCAACTCATTGAGTGAATTATTACTTTCGTTGTAGGTCAAATTGCTAACTCAATTACAGTACATGCTGCATTTCCTTAGGAAGCACAAGATTTCATTACTTCATCATGTCATACTATGATTGAATTTAGTTGACAAAGATGTTATGAACTAAGTTAATTAATGTATGGTATGTAAATTTCGATGAAACCCGAATCATTTTTGAAAATCTGAAATACTTCTACTTTCATCCTGATTACGAAATAGCTCGTACAACTGGTATCATATTTTTGATACACATGCAATGTATTTTGTAATTTAAGTGTAAATATCGCAGAATTCACCAGGTAAAACCAAAAGTCATCGCTGGCAACTTGATGAAGTATTGACTGATAAAAATTTTGTATAAAAATACTTCTTTGAATAATAATTTGTTTTGATAAAGTTCGTTCAAAACGAATCGTGCAAAATATTTCATTAGTTTACCTAATATTTTTGGGCGGTTTTAGTTTAAACCAGGGTTTAACCGATAAAAACAGGATGAAACCTGGTTAAATCTTTAGCCAGATTAGCAGACGTCACCCTGATATTTATGACAGAATGTGTTAAAATGCATTTATTTTTGCTGTCTCATAATGTACAGACCACAGTAATTCATGTGTCTCATCTCGCTTTTGTGGTATTTCCAAACCGCTAATCCCTCTAATGTTAGAAATGTCAACTTGTATAAATCTTCATGCCAACATTGCGTTCCGTTTGTCAGTTGATCTCATGGCAAAATGGTGACGTGAACTTTGGATGGAATGGGCGCAGACCTATTTACGTGAGTTACTTCATTACGGCACTGAGTCGGTAACGTGGTTTAACGAAGTCATTTATAGTTGCCCAGATATTTAATGCCAAACGCTTAACTTAAAAGAAAACCTTAGTGTCATCAATCGTTATGCTTAACATACTATGGTGATAGATAGCATATATGATAATATTTAGAAATTGGAGTCTAATACCACAACAACCTAGCCGAAAATCCAGTCTAGAACTTAGTGAATAACACATGAGATCCTCGTTGGGACTGTGTAAAACTGCAGATAGGATGCTGCCGAGCGTGCAACGTGAATTTGATTAAAGTGCAGACCTAATTATTAGCGATGGAACCGCGTCATTTAGGTCATGATTTTGTTCTTAGACAAGTGGTACAATTCGGTTACTCAATCACCTAATTCAAATGACCTGAATCGCTTTCTAAAAATAGAGTAGGAATTTATTTAAAATGCAGTAAGAAAATAAATTCATGTAGTTCTGTGCAAATGTTTCAGACATCAGAGGTATTTTTTCTGACAATATCTGCTTTCGGGAATCCTCCTGTATTTGGGAGTTTCTCAAATTTGCCATGTTAAATTGTTGCAGTGAGAGAGTGAAATAATCGAGTTAAATGATCGTCGTTTTATTTTACCCACTCCCAGTTTTGTATGAATTTCTCTCGATCGATCATTAGGTAAATGGCAGACGTTTCATCTTTCTGCTCCTATTTTGTGTAAATTTATCTAATTTGTTCTATTACTTTTTGGCATACTGGGGATTGATTTTTAATTTTAAAAAAATCGACTATTTATAGGAATCATCTAAATTATACCTGAATTCAGGTCTGTGACAGATCCTCCATTTCCTACTTTTTTTACTTAGTCTATAAACCCCTCTTTTCTGAAATTTTCCTCGTTTTCCAGTATTTCATCGTTCCTAATTCATTATGTATTAATGATCATATTATAATACTATTTCAAAATTTTCTGATGAACTAGATGAAAAAGATGAAAAGAGCATTCACGATGTCCTCCGCATAGAGTTCTATTGACATATAAGTGAGAAGTAGAATGTGCCTCCCAATCTGGCTTGTTTAAGTGCCTCCCCCGAAAAAATGTTCGTTTTTTTAAAATAGTGAAATCTCATGCCTGCATATGGTAGTGATAACCAACTGTCATTTAATGTAGTTGCAGCTCAATTTTTCAGCTAACAATGTCAGCAGGCATATCATGCAATGTAATCCTACATTCCTACCTTACGACACAAAATCTGAGTAACTTGCTGATTAAGTTATGTAAATATAAGTTATTTTATTTATGTTAAAATTTTTCTAAAAAATGTTAAGTAGTGAAAGTTATATGTATGGCTGTAGTAGAAGTTTATGATAACCACAAGCAATGAAAATTCCTAAAGCAAAAACATGAAAAATAGGCAATGTTAGATTAGGCCTATTCGGAATTACTGAAGTATCACCTACAATTCTTCTGATATGCATGTGATTGCAAATATCAGTAGATTATATACACCGTGTATCTGTGATGATATGAAAGAATGAAATTCAAATTATAAAATCGAAAATTTTAAATGTCATTAATCGCCGACATAGTCATCGTGTATTGGAAGTGCGTTCACGTATATCATGCTAAAATTTGGAGGTTAAGATCAAAAGATAATACATTGAAACCTCTCTGACTTAGCACCCCGCTTTTTAAGCAGCCTCTCTAAATTGGCAGGTCTTCGCCAGTTCCGATTTAACCCATTTGCCCTGATGGAACCGCCTAATCCTTAGCACCCCTCTAACTTAGTACTTTTGGCGCAGTCCCTTTGGATGCTAAGTTAGAGGGGTTTCAGTGTAGATTCAAAAAGGTTGACAAGAGCTTTTTTGACGATGATTTTGCACTCCGTGATTTCCTCATAGTCCACCCATAGATAAACTAAAATGAGAAAGCGAATAAAACAGCGAGTTGACAAGGAAAACCTCAAACTTCTCTATTTCCAATTACTTTAAATATTTTCAGTAGCTTATAATCCGAATTTTCTTAAGGCTATGGTGATCTAAGAAAGCTCGTTTCTTCATAAGGCGCAGACCTGAATACTATTAGTCGGAGCTAAGTTTAATCGATGGATGGTTTGCCTTCGATAAGATGGTTGCTTCTGCTATAAGATTGTCCTCTTTTTTGCGTGCTTGCTTGCTGTGAAGTCTGCGTTTTGAGTTGTAAATGAGCTGACTTCTCGATTAAATGGAAATCAATATTTTAGGTCAGGTTCATAGATACGTGACCAGGTTCCATCGTTTTTGATTATGTATCAGACTGAATTCGTACTTCCGCAGTCCGGACAAAGATCAACCATATGGCTTATTAAT
>CAJQUW010010224.1:0-135678 GCA_907163375.1 Prostheceraeus crozeri
TGATGCCATTTTCACAAACATGAGTTGTAGTAAAAACTAGTTGACTACACTAAACGCTTTTTATGACATGTGTGTTTCATAAAACATCTTGATCAAACTTTTCTAACTATACATCAACCTGTGCTGCAGTAAAACTTTTACAAACCATGATACACTTTCTGACTAGACTTACGAATACAACGTCAATGATCAAACTTTATTTTCACAAACATCTTTATTTTCACAAACATGAGTTGTAGTAAAGAACTAGTTGACTACACTAACGCTTTTATGACATGTGTGTTTCATATAACATCATGATCAAACTTTTCTAACTATACATCAACTTGTGTTGCAGTAAAACCTTTGTACGACACTGACAAGAGCTTGTTCACTAGCAAGGAGAGAAGTCTGTGATGTGTTGCGTGTGGCGCATGAATGTCCTCCCTTCATTCCATTCATCAGTTCTGCTTGTCTCTATTCACGGAGACGAAACATTGCAAACATGACGCAGAGAGGTTTCACAAGGATTACCATTGCCCACGTCCCGTGCAGCTACGGACTTCACCGCTGTCTCGAAATCCACCCACAGGAAGTATCACACCGAAAATCGTGCACCGTCCATGACTTGATCGCCAGACATGAAAACCGGTGGAGTTGGTAAGAGGTTGACAGACTTTGATCAGCTTGATAGCAAGCCGTAGAGAGCTTGATTCACCAGCGTTTTGCAATGGAGATGTTTAGAGGCCACCCATGACAAGATAGCTAAGACTCAACCGATTGGCGTTCAAAGTGCTACGTTGAGAACTGTGTCAAATGCCCAACATGAGACATGAGTTGTCCCAGCGGTTACGGTCTAAACTATGACACACTCCCTTGCCACACTTATCACTACGGCATCGTCCGCCGTCCCGAAGGAACACCCTGTCAGTGGAATATTACAGCAAAACTCTCCGTGTCTTGCTCGCTTTCAGTGAAAAGCTGCTTATACCATGAGAAGACTGGCTCAGACATCATTAAAAATCATCTAGTTGACTTCAGCAGGGTCGAAAACCCCAGAAAACCTCCAAAACTAGTGAATTTAAATTTTTCAACTTTTTAGCACTACTTACAACATTTTATAAGTAGTCTATCACTTAGAGCAGGTCAATAGCAACCGAACCTTTTTTGAATCAAGTCAAACGGACTTGTAGAAGCAAAGTTACAAGCCTTTAAAGTTTTGGAGTCTTTTATGGCCTGGAGACGAAGGCCATCTCCTGGCGAACCTCTAAGTCTGACGCCTTAGCTGAGTTCAGCAATGAAATTTTCTAAGTCGGTTTCTTACAGAAACCCGGAATTTGGAATGTCCGAAGCTATCATCGGAGCTCAGAGAGACGACCTACCTCTGACAGTCGTTCTCCTCTAAATGACAAGTCTCTCTCGGTTCCCAGCTTATATAGTGTGTGGCGATCAGCTGATGACGTAACACCCATCCTCCAAAAACTTTAAACCCGTCTATCTCCGGTTCTAGTGCTCCGATTGACTCCAAATTTTGAGTGTCACGTTTTCTCGCTCTCCCCTTTCATTTAAGACATACCTCGACCCTCTACGATGACCAGAAGCCGAGATGAAAAAACTCTGTCGTTTTTTAAAAAAGTTCCAAAATCTTGGAAAATGCACAAAAACTCGATTTTTAACAGGCTCTCATTGGAAACGGAGCCTGTCACGCATCTGAAAAGAGGAGATCCTAGAGAACAAAGTGCGGTCTTGCGCTAAAAGAAACCCGAGCTCTTCATTCACTTCCAATCCTCCACAATTCATCGTCCAAGTTGGCAAAAAAAAAAAAAAGCGACATTTCACATTTGGACTTGAAAAAATCCTAAGTGTCGAGACCACCGTAGTGAAAATTTTCGAAAAAATTTTTTGGACGAATTTCAACCTGAAACCTTGATAGAAGTTTGTTTCACATGATTCTGAACAACTTTGGTCTTTTCGACCAATTTGGTCAGTTGAGTCGTCGGGGGGGGGGGGGGGGCGGTTTTTTCACCGAAACTTCACCGACCCAACTTTTGACGACAAACACGATGGGATGGGTCTCGGAACTCAATTCCAACATTTTGAAAAATTTTTTTTTTTTTTTTTTTCACGAAAAAATCCTAAGTGTCGAGACCACCGTAGTGAAAATTTTCGAAAAAATTTTTTGGACGAATTTCAACCTGAAACCTTGATAGAAGTTTGTTTCACATGATTCTGAACAACTTTGGTCTTTTCAACCAATTTGGTCAGTTGAGTCGTTGGGGGGGGGGGGGCGGTTTTTTCACCGAAACTTCACCGACCCAACTTTTGACGACAAACACGATGGGATGGGTCTCGGAGCTCCATTCCAACATTTTGAAAAAAAAATTTTTTTTTTTCACGAAAAAATCCTAAGTGTCGAGACCACCGTAGTGAAAATTTTCGAAAAAATTTTTTGGACGAATTTCAACCTGAAACCTTGATAGAAGTTTGTTTCACATGATTCTGAACAACTTTGGTCTTTTCGACCAATTTGGTCAGTTGAGTCGTTGGGGGGGGGGGGGGGGGGGGTCAGCGAAATTTGATGAAAAATGTTTTGGTGACGGTCCCAGGTCGAAATTCCACACTTTGGAAAATTTTCAAATTTTTACCCATACAAAGTCACTCTGACACTTAGGATTTTTTCAGGTAAGCGAGCTCCGACCTAAAATCTTGTAACCGCTCTAACTTTTGAACGAAGACAGATAGGAACAAGCCGATTGTTTCACTGAATTTGTCTCACTCTTAGCTTTCAAACGAGCTATCGCACGACAAAATCCGTCCACTAGAAGCCAACATCGAAGCAAGCTGTCCAGAGGGGGGGGGGCGGTTTTCTCCTCACGGACCCATTCCTCCCAACACATCCTTGGCGAACTCCCTCACCTTCCAGAGGGGGGGGGGCTGATGACTCATCGATGACTCATCACTGCACCGCACTGCACTTGAATTTGGAATGGCATTACTACTCCTATGTTGTAAATCTCTTGACACTAATACTACTTTTAAGAGTTTTAGTACCGGCAGACGGTTCGTTTTAAATTATCCTAGTAGTTTCTCGTGTAAGAGTAGACATGTAATATATTTGATCACATGTCAATCATGTGGGGTCCAGTATGTTGGACAGACAAAACAGCCATTACATTGTAGACTTAATGGGCATCGGCAATCTGTTTAAAAGAATCATCTCAATACGTATTTAAGTAATCATTTTAATAGTTCTAATCACAGTTGGGATGACGTAAGTATATACAAATTATTGACTTTGTCGATGTTCGTAATAAATCTGATACAGAAATTGCCTTCGAGCTTAGCAGTAAGGAAGATTTTCATATAAGAACGCTGAACACCTTGCATCCTTTAGGTTTGAATGACAGAGTGTTAGGCGGAGGTTGCGCCTCTCAGAACACTGCAAATTCATTTTCATTTTTTAGTTCTCCTATTAGCAGACGTAAGAGAAGCCATGGCCTTAGGAAGTCGGGTAGAAAGAAATATCCTCCATCTAATAGTTGTGAGGATATTCTCAAGGAGCTTCAAGAGTTGATGAAGAGCAACAAAATAAGAAATTTCTATAATTGCTTGAAATCGATAAGTGATAGCATGCTTAAAATTATGTATTCTAGGCTTCTTGATCAGTCGAATGACCTATCTTTCGTTTTGACAACATATGTTCATAGTAAATTATATAGAAACAAGAAGGATAGCTCTACCGAAGACAAAACGCATATAGTGATTCCTTTCAAGTCTCATTTAGTTGACAAACTTCATTTACCTTCTGTATTTAATGACAAAAGTGTCTGTGCTTTAGTTCCAGAAAAAGCGAAACATCTATATCCTCCCAAAGTGTACCATAAGCTTAATAACCCTATTTGTTTGAAATTCTTCAATTATAATAAGTTTCTTAATAGCCTGACAATTCAGGAAGTTGTTGGCATTTTGCAGAGCGATTGCAGCTGTGACTCGATGACCAATTTTGTTTATGAGCCTTATGGGCATGTTTTTACCGGTAATTTAGATATAATAAATGATCCAGGTCTCAGAGCTATATTTGCGTATGGCACTGAACACAGATTGTCTAGGTCAATATCATGGAAATCCATTCAAAAAGAGATCAGCGATTCCATAGATAATCATATATCTCGTGTGTCCAGTCGCCTTCACTTAAAAGTTGATGACTTCTCTATTTGGAAAAACAGGGTCATGATGTTAGTAAAGCACCGCATCTTTCGTTGTAAGAAATTGGGTAGGAAAGATAATGGCAGCAACGTTTGTGTTGATAAGGAGTTGCAAGATCTCCATAAAAACTTGATAGTCGTTCCTGTCGATAAAGCATCCAACAACTTTAGTTTCATATGTAAAAAGTTCTATCTCAAAATCCTGATGGACGAGCTTGGTTTTGACATAGATTCTTCCACTGCAGTAGGCAATGCAACTTATAAACCTGAGCTTATTTCTGAAAAAGAAGTCCTTAATAAACACGTCAAAGATATGAAATCAAACTTTAATATTAATGTTAGTGACAAGGACCTTAAACTACCAAAACTTTTCTAGATTCCAAAATTGCATAAAAATCCTTATAAGTTTAGATTCATTGCCGGAGCCAGAAATTGTACAACTAAAAAGTTATCGGTGAATATCAACAAAGGTCTGAAAGTGATAAGAGAAAATTTCCATAAATACTGTGAGTCAATCAGGAGTAATACTGGTTATTCTTATTTTTGGAGTGTAGCCTCGAATCAAGATTTTTTGAGGAATATTTCTAACGTGAACGTCCACTCTATGCAAGTTTTTGACTTCTCTACTCTTTATACAAACTTAGATCAAGGTGCTATCAAGAATAATATTTTTTCCATCCTTGATCTCACATTCAATTCCACTAATCGTAGATACTTGTGTGTAGGATATGAGAAGTCGTTTTTCTCCAAAATCAAATATAAGGGGTATTTTTGTTATGACGTGGACTCTTTTAAGAAGGCTATTGATTTTATAGTGTCTGAAGTCTACATTTCTTTTTCCGGTTATGTGTTCAGACAAATTCGAGGAGTACCAATGGGAGGGAATTGCAGTCCTTTACTTGCCGACTTGTTTCTGTTAAATTGCGAATTTACTTTTATGAAACAATTGGTTAAAAATAAAAAGTTTGGACTAGCTAAATTATTGTCAAACACTTCGAGATATATAGACGATATATGCGTAATAAATTACAAGCATTTCAATACCTTAATTCCAAAAATTTACCCAGTGGAGCTTCTTGCAGATAGAAACGGAGTCAATGATAAAGCCGTTGTTTACCTCGATGTGAGACTCCAATCTAGTAGTGACGGTCTTCGAACCTCAATATATCATAAAGTGGAAGATTTTGATTTCCCTGTTGTTCTGTTGACATTTCCAGACAGTGCAATACCTTATAACATGGGAATTAATGTATTTGCCGGCCAGGTTTTACGTTATTGTCGCATCTGTTCGCACCTTGAAGATCTAATTAAACGAATTAATATGACACTTTTTGTGATGAGCGGCAGAGGATATTGTAAGTCTAAAATGAAGGCATGTACTGAGAAAATCCTAACAGGTCATAACAATTTTCTAGTCAAGTTTGGATATTTCTCAGCCAGGCAGCTGACATCGCAGTGCGCATTTTAAACAATAAAATTAACACTGTTTGTTTGTTTTCTTAGCATTTAATTTTTAATTTTTTTTTTATTGGTTATACCATTTCAGTATTTCACACATATATTTTAGTTTGTTTTGGTTGTATCCGTCTTTTGCGGTTGTTCTGTTTTTGTTTTTACTATTACTATCAGTATTACTTATTATTACACATATCATTACTGTGTTGATTTTAGAATGCCAGCCGCATATAAGTTTATGCGGGGCCCCGCCCGCCTGGGCTTGAGCGTTTAGGTAGAGGGGCCGAAACGCGACCAGGCGGGTACCTGCTGACGACTGGCTATTGTTTTACTTGTTTTAACGTTGTTTTTTTTATCGCTTACTGCCTTAGTGTGATGAATGGACTGTGTGCGTTACTGGTCTCCATAGGGTTGACATGGTGATTACTAAGTGTCTATTTATATATAAGTTCCTAATCAATCGAGCCTGAAACTTTGACCAAGGA
Organism: Prostheceraeus crozeri; assembly: GCA_907163375.1. Classification (NCBI taxonomy): domain Eukaryota; kingdom Metazoa; phylum Platyhelminthes; order Polycladida; family Euryleptidae; genus Prostheceraeus; species Prostheceraeus crozeri. The sequence goes on from CAJQUW010010224.1 coordinate 6,125, forward strand.
GATCACTTGTTAAGCGGCCTTGTACGATCTCGTACACTTAAGGGTGAAGTCCAGCCCGTATAGCGCTATGTTATGGACCCCCGGGAAGGTCCGCCCGGCACGCAATCAGATCCGTCAAGTCTTTGTGCTTAAAGACCTTCATGCATTCATGCATTTGTCTAGGATCACAAGTCAAAGGACCATTAGGGGTAAGGTCCAGCCCCGCTTTAGAAGCGCTGATTGAAAAATGGACTAGTGGGAAGGTCCTCCACACCGATCTCGTCAAGTTTGGCTCTAAAATGTAGTCCTAGGATAGTCAAAAGTTTGACACGCCTTGAACGTTTAATGTCTGCCGGTGGGAACGCACCACCTGTCCTCTTAAGGACAAACCTTAAGTCTTATTAACTATAAGTTTATTAAAATTATGAAACATTTAGACGTCGTTATGGGAATGTCCCAGCTTCAAGTGTCTTGATCTTGATCAATTTTTACTGAACAGCAAAAAGTGTGCGTATATTATCAAGTATTCATTTCATCGCTCTTCAGCCATATGTGTTGCATATCGTATTTTTCACAAAAGTCTAAGCAAAGAATGCGTGTGTGTTCCAGTGTGTTCACTTACAAGTTAGTGTAACAGTTTATTTGTGATATACATAGATGTGACATGTATCTTGTATTATACCTTTGGGCTGTGAGTGCTGTACCCGTTATTTCTATTTGCACCGGTCATTTGGCCGGTTCACATTATAAAACTCATTGTAATGTTAGTTCTGTTCTAAGTTTGTTGCATAGTAGGAGCTCTACTAAAAAGCAGTCGTTGTTTGGACTAGTGATGGATTTATCCCACTATTAATCTTGGTATTGGGGTCTCCAGTTGAATATTGGCTTTAGGTAGTTTTGGGTATGCCCAAAAGAAGCTAAAACCACTAACAATGCCCGACAATTCGGTACCTTGATGATGGGCTACAGTGACAATTAAGAGATTGTTTAGCCTGCATACAAGGATGCCAGTCATTCAGTATAGTTTCCTGATTCTTTCCACATTGCGGTCGTGTGCTCGCTTAGCTTTCTAGATGACTTGCATTGGAATTAATCAATGTCATATCCACAAGTGTGTTAAGCTTAGTTTTCAATTCTTTTTAAAAAATGAAAGGTTTTAGGTAAATTCGGAAGTGTTGTTCATTTCCGACTCGTACACCGGCATTTACATAAAGAAACCTCCCTTCCGCGGTAAGAATTGACTTCAATTCTAGCCCTAAGCAATGTCAAGAACAACTACAAAGGTGGAGATAACGATATCAGGTCGAGTTGAAGAGGAGAATAGACAAAGTGGAATAGCTTTTTTCCTCGTGAGGAGCCATCGGAACAACAATAACACTTTCGATAGCAGACGGAGATAAATACTACAATTAGGAGGGATGCCCGCACAGGGAAAGCGGTAGGATAAGAATGAGTTGTGGAGGAGGGAAAATACTCTAGGAGGGTGTTAGGAAATAGAAAAATGATTGACACGGTGTCCCAACGGCTGAATCACTCCCAACAGCTGCAACTCTCGTTTCCGGATTAGAGAAGGAGGAAGAAAATGCAAATATCCTCACTGGGCCTGCGGGCAAATTGATTCGACAGTGGGTGATCGGTAGCTTATTGAGCCCGATGTTCATGAGAGCTTTTTTGTTTGTTTATATTGAGTGAATGAAAACATCATTTCACATAGCAATAAATGATCGATGCCAAATTTGCAATTCATTGACGAATTCTTCAGTCAGAAATGAAGTTGCTTTTTCAAAGAAGTGTGTAAATAAGCACAGAGTTGGATTTGAGCTTGTTGATAGCAACAAGAAGAATATGATAATTAAGGATATAAAATTTGCTTATAGTACCAGGGATTCTCAAATTCATGTGCATATAGTGAATCTGTATGTAATCATATAGTACTCCAAATAGAGTACGCACTACACTAGGTATCCCTGTGAATGAGAAGTTGAAGAATTTTATGGTTGACCTATGCAAGTGAAAAATCCATATAGAAGCCAGAGAAGGATCACTGATCCGATTTACGGAAATAAAGGAAAATTCAGAAAAACCGGACTAAAGATTAAAACTTCCTGATATCTGCATTCTGCATAGTCTTGGAAGCAATTAATTTGTCCTCGATGAAGGCATCGGACAATTTTTATACATTACAGCAGGGGTGCACAACATACAGCCCGTGAAAGATTTTTTGTGACCCGCAAGTGTAATGCGGAAAGCTCTTTTAAAGTATTTGCAGATGAAGCAATTAAGTATACTTCAGGAAAAATGTAAAGTCTCAGTTTCCAAATTGCTAAGTTTTATTATAGCTGTTACAGTGGTTGTTGAAGTCTCAAAAAACGACTCTATCTGATCATGATCGCTTACATCCATGTCTGTGTGCGCATTATTCCTTATTTACTCGACATATTTTTTTTATTATTTACTAGATCGAGATGCCATTATACCAGTGACATGTCACACTGAAATTCGTTGGCTCATCAGTCGTGGCACTGCCAGCAGATTCGTTAGCTGGATGAAGTTTTATTATTAAGATTTTTTTATGTTTAAGAAATATGACATTGAATTCAAGAGAATTGCGTGATGAGCAAAGGATGTCAGACTTGAACTTTCTTGCAGATATCACAGCGCATCTTAATCATTTTAACTTGCAGATATAAGAATCCACTGATAACAGATTTTCTGCCGCATCAAAACTTGTTCAAAACATTTCAGTTGAAATTGCAATTGTTTGAATCACAGTTAAAGGCTTCAGATTTCACGCATTCCCCCAAATGTAATTTTACGTAGTACTGTAGGTTTAATGTAGGTTTTAACCTACAGTATGTTACTAATGAAGGTCGTAACTCGTGATAATGCATGTGCCCGGTTTGCTCAAGACATAAAGCGATTGCGTCAGGAAATGGACTGGCACTTCTAGATCAGAGGTGATTTTGATTTTCAACTATTCACAGATCATTGTACGGTTGAGATCGAAACTGCTCTATCTGATTTGCATTGGAGATCATTGGCATTATGTCAGCAGACTTGGGAAGGCGAATGTTAAAATGAAACCATCATTGAATTCTATAGAGGACTAAACGAATCGAAATGCACAAAAATCTTCACTCGTCACATTTTTGTACTAAACTGAAATTACGAGTATTTCAATTAAATTAAGACTGAAATTGAAGTTAAGAAGCGACAATTGCATTGTAAAGCATATATACTAACTTGATAAATGGTTTGAATCAATAATGAAAAATCAAAGTGACCCGCCAATATTTTAACAAAAAATTGGTCGTTGATAAAAACAAGTTGTGCACCCTTGCATTACAGCTACGGTTGATGTTTTGTGCTGACCATAGATATCTTTAGTTTCCAAATTTCGCACGCAGTCTTTCTACATGTATCTCCTAATTCATTTGGGCTTGTCTTCATATTCATGGAGTAAAATGAAAATAATGTTCTCAAATGTTCAGAATTCAGAATTTAGGAGAACTTATAGAACAACAACATGAAAATATGCCCCTATGAATTCTACTGCAGGTTTTAGGCTGCAGTTTGAGTGCATGTACGTTGTCGACAAACCCTTGTAAGACCTGATATCGCATTCTGTATTCGGTTTATTTCCTGATGCTATTGCTACCTCTATTCCATGTAGGCCTACTGCCTTTCGAATACATGTATATTCGTCATCTTCAATGCCAACAAAGAGTTCAGAGCTACTTGAAGAGATGATTCAAAAATGCAGGGTATAACAATATTGAAGGAATTCTGCATGATTTCCGTAGAGAAGGATGATAGGCCTAATATTCGTGAATGGAATGGTTATGGTGATGTGTGAAGAGAGTGGCAATGATTATTTTCATTGTAAGGTCGCGCTAGACTGGCCAGCAAAGAAACTTTATTACTGAGGAAGTTGTTCTATTTGCTTAAATTGATAATCAGTCATTTTGTCCAGAGGCAATGTAGGGATTAGCTACCAGGAGAAACATTCTTCCCCCACGAATGGACTGTGTCTCTTCAGTACCGGAGATGAGACGATGCAATGCATGCAAGGGAGCTTCCAGTCAAATCCAACGCAGAACAAGCCAATCATTGAAAACATTGGTTTGATCACCATTATTACGATATACAGAATATATTGTGCAATATGACAACATATGCATAAATGCAAACATTTAATAAACATAATTTTTGCTAAATCCAAACTTGAGAATGAGAATTACGCGCACTTCGGAATTCATCTGATCTGATCCTGATAGAAAAGGAATCTCCGAGTTTAACGAGAACAGGGATGCAGATGATCCAAAAAGATATGGGTTGGGTGCTTCGTGTTGTAGACAAAAAGTTTCGGGTATATATGTTGACCTTCTTCCTATGTTGCCACTTGCCAGTCGTCTGAACAGATAGTTAAATCATGTTTCAATTATTTAGATTGTTCTCGCCTATTCCGCTCACGCCATTCTTTGATCGTTGCCGACAAAGTACGTCTTTGTCTATATAATCATTCATTCTGTTATACCCAGCGGAAATATTATTCTTTCTGCATTCAAATGCATGTTATATATTATTATCAAAAGAGATTTAGAAGTTAGGAAAGCCAGTCAGTAGCAACAGCAATAACAAAATTATTTATTTTTATTGCGCTTTTGATATTGAAGTTTAGGCTGCTTTCACTCTGTGTGTTATATTCGGTAAATATCAGAAATCAGGACATGTACGCAGCTTGTAGTTACATGTAGGCAAGCATAAGTGTTCACAGTGAGGATTTCGTAGTTTAGTTCTTGAGGTGCTTTAGCATCCAAGGTATCTTAAAAGCATCATAGCTTTTAGCGACGGCGGGCAGTCTACATGCTGAAATTTCACGACATTGCGGTACTACAATTTGCGAGTAATTTGCGAATTATTGAAATGTGGAAGTGAATTCCATCTACATCACTTGGTTCCAGAACGTTTGCATAGAAGCAACCGCTTTCGCATGCCGCATTGCTCAACATCAAGACGTTTAAATTCGCTCATCACAAAATTCTTCATAATTGTGAAACTTGTGTATCTATATTGTTTTTCTAACTTCATCTCTGCCTTATTTACTCTTGTCTTTCTCGATTACCATTTTTCTTGGAAAGCATCCATTATTATAATCAAATTGTCCAAAGCGGTGTTCTTCCACTGAAGTTCACGGCAAAGCAGAAAGGGGTGGACATCGATGTATAGTGCATTTGTACATGGTTCTGAAGAGTTAGTAACAAAAATGGACAGTCGAATTTGCCTCAGATACAAAATAACATTCTATTAACTTTTGTCAAGCACCTCAATCACGCAATTTTTTTCAAACTGTCTCCAGTGACCCTGATCAGAAAAGGAATGATTTTGATGATTCGCATTTTTATACACTATTTTGATGACTGACTTTGAAAATGATTTGCCTTGACTTGGCACTTCTTCACGGCGATGATAAAGTGACTTCTTCATTCTGAACTGTTGCAATATGCAACTTCTCTGGAACTGTAGGTCCCTATCCTTTTCTTCTTCACTCTATTTAGCAAGTTTTGTGCAATTACTTGACAATTAACTTTTTTTGAATCTCAATTTGAATTTCATCCAAATATGTTTAACGCAAAGAATAAAAGAATGTGTGATACATTTGTTCTTTGTTTTTCAGAACAAAAATGGATTTTTGATAATACGGACAATTTTCCTTCATGTGATTAGGCTTATAGTTAGGCTTCACTGAAAAAAGGAATATTGCAAAAATATCATCTAAAATCACCAATTTTTGAAACGACTGTGCCGCCATTTCGATAAGTTCCAGATGCTCATTAATCATGCAGTTTTCTTATAAAGTGTAGTTATTTCTTATGAAGGTAGCTTCACGATTTGCTATTCACTTGTGATGAGCCTTTTAAGCGTATGACTTCTGTTATAGATTCCATTGATCCCTTTGATTCCATAGATTTCTATGTCTTGCATCATTAATTACCTGTACATCTCACCAATCATCCCCTTCATTGGGTATAGCCATTTTATCATATTATTACTCATCTCATCATATTCCATGTTGGAAATAAATGTTTTGACATTGTTAACTCAATATTTCATGTTAATAGAAAAGGTAGCTTAATCCATGCAAAATATGCGAACAATTTCGACTTTTACTAAAAGTAGTTTCACCCTTTCAAAACTAACTCAAGTTATTGCATGGTTTTTACATTTTTCCGTTGTTATCACTGCTTTTGTCATACTATTATGCAAACCTTACTTTGAAGACATAGCAAACTATTAGGCTTGGTGTCGCGGGAACGTCATATGACAATGTGCATATGGCACATGTTGTTTGAATACACCAATTGTTGTTTTGATTCAAGAGGACAGATTGCGAAGAGGTCAATGGAAATTAGGTCGTATCGCTCAGCTCATAGAGCAACGACAACGAAATACGTGTAGCTATTGTGAACCTTCCAAATAAGAAGCAAATATGTCGATCAATTAAATTCCTGTATCCGATTGAACCTGCACCAATTCCTCACGAATCTCAAAAAGCAACAAGAGAAGAAAAGAGTCGAATTAAGGAGAACAGACAAAGCAAAAGAAATGTAAATGAAAAGTTGAAAAAATTCTTTCAAAGCGAAGATGATGAATGATAGTATAGTTATCAATTATAGTTTTTCTCTTATTTACATTTTGATGGCATGTTATGTTATATGATGTAAACACAATGTGTGCAGTACAATGTGATAACATCATACTGAACGATAAAAGTTTTAAGACAAGACAGAAGCAATTAATGAAAGTACTCATTCTTTTCAACAGATGAAATTACGTGTTCGATGCTCTCTTTATTCGCTTATTATATATGATCTCATCCATATCTCATCAGTCATCAGACTGTGTTCAACAGTATGAAAGGAGAAGATGGAGAAGCCAAATACAGTCCGCGTGAATACATCTTCGAGTCATCGTCAACATCTAAGAATGTGTTTCTTCGATGCCGATGCGATGAGAAGCAAACAAGCAATAAATATGTGCGAAGAGCTCGAATTTTTATAATATGTGTATAAAGTGTACATAAACAATGCATTATATGACAATTTTGACTTTACCGCAAGTGTTTTATGTCCTCATGATATTGTCGTGGCGGGAGTATCACGGTAACGCCATATGATTATGTGGATATGGCACATGTTATTTGAATACACCAGCTATGTATTTGTTCAGTGACATATTGTAAACGAATTCAAATATATCTACGTGTAAATTCCACTAAAGTGTTTTTATAATCTTCCGCTGCGTAACTTTGGCTACACTTGGTGCACACTAAATGCAGATCGCAGTTCGTCGACTGCATTGTTCTTAATTCATGGCAGCGACATCTCAAAACTGCATCGTTGATAAAAGTCGTTCGCAGTTAGTCCCTGATATTAATTTGCCACAAATTATGACTCTAACATGACGTTGATTTTTTAAGAAACATAATATTCCCGTTTATAAGAACTAGAGAATATTTTATGCATCATATCAAAAATATCTCACTCTAAACTCAATATTGCGCCTTTATGTCAGATCGAAAAATGGAAACTGACGCAAGAATATAAAATTTGAAAAAATAATCATTGCAAGACATTTAATGAAATCATGGAAATGCAAATGAATTGAAATATTGCCAAAATATATTTTTTCAACAGAAGAACTCCGACTTTTTAATTGAATCTTCAAATTAAATTCCGACTGATTTGTATTCTAGTTGTCAAAGAAATGCTTGAAATGCGGGTTATCCCTTCAAGTGTTAATCTTCCATTCAGCATTGAGATTTCTTTGATTAACTTTGCCATTGATATTTTCTTAAGATTCAAAGATGTATTTATACTGAAGTCCCTCGTGGTGTGGTTGTGTTTTCCATATTGCACTTTTACTTTGAATTCTTGTTATTGAACAGCTGCTTTGCAGAATTTGATAGCCGAAATTAGGGCTAAGAATTTAAATCGTTTCCGCCGATGATTTTACACACAATCTCGAAACAGATGCTCAGATCCGGGAGACAAAGTTGATGTCCATCGACATATCTGTCTCTCGTTTCCTGTAACAACAGACTTCAAAGTGGCCGCCAAATGAATATTTATCTATCCCATGTCGAATTTTCGAAATGTGCCGAAATGTTGCAACACAAGATGCAGCGTGTGAGCAATGGCATCAGCACGAACCTTCGTTCTTGTTACCAAAACGCATGCATGGAGCTGTAAGCAGGAGGAAAAAGCTTTGGCTTTTGCGCTTAAGTTGACACCGAAGTTTAGAGCAGTTGGCACTTCTGATTAACCAGCTAGCTCGAGGTGATCATATTTATCTAGGGCAAAGTCGAGGCACTTTGAGGAAAAATGCGTAGGCTAACTGATTTCATCTGCAGGCATAATCACACATTAATTGTACCAACAATTGTTGAGACAGATGTAGATTTTTACCTTTAAAACAGTTAAAGGGATTAGGATATATGCTTCTTACGAAGTTTGGCAGAAGGAGAAATTTATATAATGGATACACAAATCTCGTCGAATAGACATTCTGGTATGGTGAAATTAACATTGGATGGAATCGTTCTCAATTTCATTATAGAATGGGAAGAGCCTTGAAGGAAAAATCCGAAATGCTGTTATTTAATTAAAGCTTGTTAGCTTCTGCTTGAACTAAGTACTTCATTCATTGTAAATAACATTGGCGATTTAGGCCTTCTTGTCCTGTCAGACTGAAAATAAAAATGATATTCAGTTGCTAAATTCTAGAAATATGGAAATCTTAAAATTTAGAAATGCCGTCTGATTATCAAAAGTCTATTATCCCCATTGGTATCACTGTCGACGAATTAGGATTTCGGATAGCTCCCATTTTCTATGAAATTATTAAATGGCTACGACAGAATCAGGTGAAGTGAAAAGAGGTGCAAAACAGATCAATTTTTTTGAAATGGTATTCATGAAGAGATGTCGATCGATTTCAGTAAAGCCAATATATGAATTAAAACACGTAGATATTTCGGACTCTTTTGCATCTTTGCAGTTCATGTATTTTTATCTAATTTTGATGTTTCTTTTCTAATTCATCCCAAGCACATGTTACTGAAGTTTGCAATTCTGCTTCATTGTTTGGGTGAACTTCACATATTGACGTTCGTTTTACAGTGAAATAGCCTTAGTAGAAACGAGCATTTTTCCAGTATTCGTTTATCAATCATTTACCAACAATGCATATAACAGCTTTTACTTCACATCTGATTTGTTGGATTTACTGACAGATATATTTCTATTTTTAAACAATTGTTATGAAGCTATATTAAGGAATATTAACCAGATAATTCATTATTTTTTTTTTATAAATCTATAAATATATCAGTTTTTAAATTTTGAAATCTCAAAAATCGTGATATTTGTCTTTCTTCATAAACACCTTAATCGAGACGTCCGGTCGCCATGAAGAAACTTCTAAATACTAAATTGATTTAATGCCGTACTTCAACCATGTCAGAAAGCCATGAGGGCTTCTGAAACCTTATTTCGAAGTAAAGTTTTTGTCCACAGGTTCCGTTAAATGTAACAATACAAAGTAGTGGGCGATTACATTACGCAGTAGAATGGGATCAATTCTTTGTGGATCTTAAACGTTAAATCACAATAAATGTTAATAAACGTTGACAAAACCGCAGTAAATAATAAATCAAACTTATTTGAGACAAAATTCGAAAAGCAAATTTGAATATGTAGCTTTAGTACTATTTTTCAAAAGCGTTCAAATTTTCAAGAGCAATTAGTGACATTATGCGAGGTTGTGATTACCATTTTTTTAGCGTCGTCCCTTGTGTTCATTTGAGTACTCATTTTATTTTTTGTTATCGTCACAGCGTTGATCCAAAACTTAGTTGAAATCTTCCGAAAATGGAGTAATAGTCAATTATGAATTAGTCACAACTTTTGTTTATCTATCGATTTCAACTTGTCGTACATGTCCACTGAAGTGGTTTCGCATTGATTAATCGTTTGTCTCATGTGACCATCACAGTATTATATGCTTGGTAAATTGATCAATTTATACCCTGAATATCATTATTGGTAGATTATAAGTCTGCGAATCATCAAAGAGTGGTCATCGAAATTATCCATTGAATGTTTTATACATTTACATGTATATTTTAGCAACCTTCAATAACTAATTGGACCATGATCAGTGGATGAGCGCATTAAGTTGTGCCTCTGTAGGCAGAGTTCCGACCTCGATGAAATTTCTATCGAAGTCTGAGGTCTTTATTCAGATTAATAAAACGTTTGAGTTTGAAATGCCACTTTTATCAATTAATATGATAAATACTGTGTGAATTTTATGATTAGAACAACATCATTAGTGAAAACTCCTGCAATCTGAAATCTGAATTGTCCTCACAATATCACATGCCGATGCCACCATGCATACTCACAATTTCTAGAAATTAGCCCTTCCAAGCTTCCATGCCAAGTTACATAATTTAATATTTTAGTGGCTTTATGTGAAGACCATTAAACCGAAGAATCTCAACAAGTTATAAAATTCTGTTATGTTATTTAGATTGATATGATGGTATTATTATATCCATCATAAGTCTTATATCATGATAGTATTATGGTATCATATATAAGATATATATTGATATTATTGGAACGAAATTATTCTTGAGTGCTTCGATAGATTCAACTGCCACGAACGGTCAGTGGTAACTACTCGTAATACTATTATCACACTGTATTTTCAGTGGCCAATATAGAATTCTCTAGAGAAACTAAATGTCCATTGACAATGAGAAGGTACTCGTCACTTCGCTGCTATTTCATCAACAGAAAGAAATAATCGCATGTGCGTCAAGACCGTAAAACTTTACACTTCACTAATTTGTGACCAATTGTTATCATCAGAGGTCGCTGATGTCTTCTACTCGGGACTCCACCGGAGCGAATATTTCTATTTTTGATGACTAAGTAATTCATTTTTAATTGTTTACATTGTAAGAGGGCATTTATACATGCTATACATTAATTTGTGCTTTCCTGTTTTGTTCAAATGCTTTTCTGTTCGTACTCTTTGTTTTATGCTAACCTCATAGATCTAAGTAAAAACTCTCAAGCGATAGAAGTTTAATCAATCGATAGCATTTTGCCTATAGCTTTAAAAAGTGACATGAAAAATTATCATTATAGTCAAAGATAGAGAAGAAATATGTTTTCATGGAGACTCAACACAGTGCCTCTCATTGGAATAGGCCTTCATTATATTGGTAGTACTTCCAGGCTGGAAAGCGTAGTTCATTAGTAGCCCACATGCAGTCAGCTCTGTAGCCTACACCTACATGATGCTTTTACAAATGATCTTTGTACTAAGATTTCCATTATGATTTCTAATGACGTTTTGTATCAGGACCCAAGACAGGAGGATGATGCCATCAAAAGGAAGTAAGCTTATTTAGTTAACTATGTGGTCAAGCATAAATAACGACAAAAGCATCAATAATACCATATGATCAAAATTATGCCGGTAGAGTATCGGCACCGGTAAAGCCTATTCCTAGGTGCAGACTATCTACCGGCAGCTAGAAAATACTTCTGTTACCTCCGTTTCTTCTTCTGTTACCGTGATCTCAGAGAGGTTTGATAATCTGGCATTATTACATCTTATTTAGTCTGCCCCCAATAAAGCAATACTGTCTATATTTTGCATTTTTAGAACCAGCACGCAGGAGTGATAGAAAATTGAAGAGCAGCATTAGAGTGACAGTATATAAGGATCGTTTACAGTGCATACGTCACTGCATGGATCAGACACCAGCGGGGATGAACAGACACAATTTTCAGCTGTAGCCTCGACGCCCCGGAATACATTTGTCACTAGCCGTCGGAAGCTGTCACAAGTCGGGAAATATTATGGTCATTATCCAAACCTCTGCATCTAATCTGTAGCTATCATTGCCGAATAATTGTCGCTCTGTCATATCATTCTTCTCGAAACTAAAACTGAGCCTCGACATGAACCTTGTTTCATCATTCATCGGGCTTACCACTGAAGAGACTTTCAAATTTCCGTTTCATTTCCAGATCCATCATATTTGTTGAGCTTTCTATGTCAGCACAGTTGCAAAGATAATGAAATGAGGTTAAAGCTCAGTTACTGTAATACAAGATGCACGCATGTAATGGATATAGAATGGCTGATTTGAATCTCTGTGAAATACAGGTGTCCCAATAAAAGCGAAACCAACATAAAGCTCAGAATTTTGCTGACTGCACTTTGGGCTGACATATCAGCAGTACGTCTAGTTGACATACGATTCAGAGAAAAGGCCGCATTGAAGCACTTTGATCAACGACATCTGCAGATTTGGATTTCATATAACATCAAACCTGCATTTGAATGTTAGCCGATTAATTCATTATAATTTTTGTCATCTTGAAATAAACATGCTAAATTGGTTGCTTTTGGGTGATTACTCGATGAAGTTGAAGAGGCAAGAAGACGCAATCTTCGTGACTTGATGGAAGATGTTTTTTCGAGGGCCAGCAATTTGCATCAAGCTCTGAAGACATCAAGAAGAATTTAATGAACGCAAGTTTGGTACGAGTATGTTTGAAATTCAGTTCTAAGATGTCTCGCTGAAGATAGAAGCACATCCATTCGTCATATTGCCAGAAATTTTGGTGCAGTGAAGTCAAACTTCACACAAGTTAAGTTTTACCAGTATATACGAAGTAGGCTGCACAATGCCTCAACAACTTAATGGAACGACAATGATCAACGTCTTCAATTTTTCAAGCGGATAAGAGCACTATAGTTGAAGAACATGAAGGTTTTCACAAAAACTCTTCTGCTTTCTGAGAAAAAGCAGTTTTTCATGTTAACAGCAATGTCAGCAAGAACAATCTGCATTACTAATTTTATGAAATGCTTAATATTCAGTACTAAAATGGAAGTCCTACAGTCAACATGCGCATTACTGCTGGCATTAGTATTGTTGGCCTAGAATATGATATTTAATTATCAAGTGTGAACAGTGACAGATATTGTCGAATAAATGCTGCTAAAATGCATTAGATCTCTCTCCCTCACGGTGTTGCTGCCAGAGATATTCTTGATCCCAATATGGAAAGTCGGCAATTTGGTCGGTGAGGATGTTGAGGGTATCCGACCGACGCTGTCACCCGACCTGATTGCCTATGTCTCATATTTACTTTGGGAATATTTTATCGACAAGGTCTGTACAATATGAATGGGCTTGGATATCCAACTGAACAATGGATATCCTCAGCGAAAGATAGCCATTCTATGATAAATTATTTGGAGTTATGCTTGTTTAAGAACACCATGAAGTCAGATCTAAATGTTGATGTCGATTTTAGCTGTATTAACATCATATTAAAGTTTAGAGCATTAAACCGCAACTTAGAAGTTGTCACTGGCATTTATGGAAATCGATTGAGGTATGAAGAACGTCGATGTGAGCTATGCAATGATTCACGTGTAGAAAATTTGTATCACTCCATGATTGAATGTTCAAAATATCAGGAATTACGACAGGAACTAGCACCGGCATTATGCTACAACTGAGTTTTACAAGTTGATGAATATGCAGATTCCAAAAGATCTTAAAGAGTTACGACAATCTACTGAAGAGAGCATAAAAGACATTTAGAAGCAAATTTTTTTATTCTCCTCTCCTTCCTGAAATCACGATCTTTTTGTTGTTGTTGAAATTGACCGCACGCCTGAAATTTCCTGTTTGATGTCTGGATGAAGTTTGCATAGTTATTTTTATTATGTTTTAAAATGCAGGTGTTTTTGATCACATGCTTCTTCCATGTTTTCCAATGAAATTGGAAATAAACATTTTTTGACTTTTGACCTTACAGTGAGGCATAAAGGGATGCAAGGAACGCCAGTGTAAGGCAATCGATGAGGGATCAGGTCGTGGAGAATGTGCGATCTGGAACTTTTGGCCTTGAGAAATAACCGCTTGCTAGTCAACACACGACGATTTTCAATCACACAATACGTGTATTTGAGTTGTATTCCATGTACAACAAATTACACTTGTCAAAGTCTGTTCGTGCTCAAAAGTAATTTCTTAATTTCATATACATTTAGCAATTTTGATACAAAGATTATTATTAATAGGATTGTAAACAGTCCATTACTAAATGCTGGTATTATATACATGCAATATCGGCATTTAGCAATGGACAGTTCACGCCGGTCAGCGGGTACATTACTACATACAAAAGGCGTGCAAAATAACAAAACTTATTATAATACACCAGGAACATGAGAAGTCCAGAAAGGCTATCAAATCGAAAAAGAAGGGGCTCACCAGCAAGATGGCCAACTAGGTCGTGTTTCTGGTGCTGTACTATCTTGTACGCTGAAATCCTAGCTGGTGAACACCAGCCGAAAATAAATAATTAACTGATGCATTAATTAATTCCATTAATGCATTTATAGAAAATGCAACTATAATAGGTATTTGACAAAAAATTTCCTGTGGGTGAAATGTAAACCCGGGCTGCAAATTGATAATGCAGCAGAGGAATTCAATAGGCACCGTGCCAATATGAGATTGCGAATATTGAGATTCAAAATTTCATATTCAGATAAACAGATTACAAATGTGATGGATATACATATAGCACCAGCCTATTACGCTTCAACCTCAGAAATGATAGTAGAATGCAAAATGTCTTTCACTTGCCATGTATTATAAAGCAGTATATTACTAGCTAATTTCCTGCTCTCAACAAACGGTCGGTAGGCATTGTGGTTCAATGGCTTGCTTGCATTCCATCTAGTTCCAGCTTCGCTCATTCGACTGACAGACGACTATGATGGTCAATAGACCGACACATGTCTCGTGGCTACATTTGTTGCGATGTTATGGATTGTTATGGGGATGACATTCTTAATTTCATCCAGTATAAATTTCTGTGCCAGTCACCGGGTTTTTTTAGAGGCCGAAATGTCGATCTAGCAATGATTGGATCTCGAACATCTCGAGCAATGATTAGTCCTTTACTACTGTATTGCTACCCAGCTTTTTGTAACATTCCCTTCTGCCTCTTCAAGAGACTGATCTGTTTCGAAAACAGAGCACTTCGCATCATTGTGCTAAGGCCAGTAGGCCTATGACATTCCAGAACATGTCCACACAGTTATGTTTGAACCTATTCGACTCTGTTAGCAACAATACTGACCACCCCTTGCGAGAGTGTTTCCTCACTTGAGAAATCACTGTGCGTAATACATCCCCACTCCGCCCTCCCTTTGCAAGAACAAAACGACTCAAGAACTCTTTTATTCGATTTTGCCATACCTGACTTCCTGTCTTCATAGTGTCTTTCCTCAACACTTTCCTCTTGTAATTTGAACTGTGAATGAATTTGTAATTGCTTTCACCGAGCTACCAGTAGGTGGTAGTATTTTTCCTTGTATGTGCGACAAAAATAAAGCTATCATTTTTATTACGCTTATCAGCTGCCGTTCTTTTGGAAATAGGATGACAATCCATATTTTCACAGTAATCTGTTAAAAAATGTCACGCTGAAACATGTCCCAGTGGCCTCGTGGTGACTCACACTACACCTGGTTGAATTGCCAAGCCCCAATGGGAAAGTAATGCAATAGACTATCTGCTCGGAAGAGGAGTTTGAAGGTAAGAAGGGCCAAAATAAATATTAACACTAAGACTTTCCCCTTGAGATTTGCCGGTGCGTTTGATATATCATCGTTACATCGACTGCTGCCTACCACAGCGGACGGTTTTCATCACGGCATCATTCGCACCGATCATCTGATGAGTAGACCGCTGTGACGGGTCATGTTCCGACTGAGCTTCAAATTCCTCATTGGCAACAAAAATTTTCAAAAGTTTAACACAGCACATTTTGTCAAATGAGTGAAACAACCATAGTGATAAAATGAAGATGTCTAAAAGACTTGCAAATGCCTTCTGTGTCATGATTCCCCGGTCATGGACTTGGCCGGTGATGACGCAGTCAGTCTTTGATGGAACGGTGTAATCACAGAATTAGATTGCTAAAAGAATTCGAATTAGTTTGCTAAAAGTGCAAACTGAGTGGGCAAAAAGAAATTTTTAATACCTTGCAGAGATAGGAAAAATAGTCGAGCCCCGCTTGCGGATTGATGTGCATTCCTTCAAAATGCTCACAACTTCTGAAAAAACGTTCACAACTTCTCTGTAGAACTTGACATCGTCTGTGTCTCCTTGCTGTGTGATCCGATTGATAACAGTCACTGAAACTTCGCACGATTTGGCGTGTTTATGTTGAGCTGGCCGCTCATTGTTCGATTGCTAAGGTATCATGTCAGCAGATTGTGCCATTTTATTAGCGCTACATGTTCCAATGTTTCCTTTCTAGTCAAGCAGAAGAATAGACGACCGGTCTAATTCTGTAGGTGTGATTATTCCAGTCCGGATTAACGGTGTCCGAGCCCATCCGACCTGACCTGAATTCAGGTTCTTTTAGAATTTTAGAAATGCTGGATTTTTCTTTTAGTTTACAACTTTTGTAGACAACTAAGCTCACAATAGAAAGATGTTATCAGTCTTGAGCAACTCAAGCGCAAAAATCCTATAGAATTTTTGTTTTAGAATATAGAACTTTATTGCATCACAATGATGCAGTGAATGTATTACATAACTTCGTACAAAGGCAAAGTCACACATTAAAAAGATAAAGAAAACAGTCAGTTACTCAAGTCACCAAAGCGAATAAAAGAATTATTCAAGCGAACAATTTTTGATCTAGGACTCTCAGAATAGAATCATTTCTTGTGGTTGGAACGCGACTTTAAAGCATTTCACGCAATGCATAACCTTTGTGTTTCAAAATTTTCTTCATAAGAATACGACATACTTTTTCATATGAAGAGGTCAAATCACTTAATACAATATTCCTGAAAAATTTACAACCTCGACGATCAACACGCATAAGTTTCTTGAAAAGCTAACCCGTTAAATTACAAGAACGTGGGAATGCGTAGCGCAGCAACGATCTGATGAAAAGTGCATAACAGTTACAGATGATATCTTGTGGACTACCCGCACGGCATAAATGTCTGAGGATAAAGAAGCACTTGTTACATTTTTTGCTGTGACAGCAGCAAGAATAGTCTCATTTGAAGAAGACATGATTTGGTCGGAAGACAAATTCTTTTTCGATATTTAGTTCAGCACACAGCTTTTCCGATAGTACAAAAACAAACAATACAATCTGCCCAACTCTCAAAGTGAAGCCATTCATCTCGCAACATATCATCGTGACAATTCCGGATAAGATGAATTATAATGACATCATCCGCATATTTAATGCAAACCGAATTATAGCCGTAGACTCTGTGCTTCACATTACAACGACTCGGAATGGCCCAAACTAAAATATCTAGAAAGGATAAACGAGCCGTATGGCTGCACGTGTACTCATAATCAAATTAACATCGAATTCTATATTGACAATTCAGATATCTGAATTAATTGTTCAATTTATGACTTTACAGAGCAGTAAACCTAAATCTTCATCTTGAATTTAATAAATTGCAAATCATTCATTTAGAATGCACAACTTATAGCGCAAAACTTAAACTTCTTTGGTTGTTGCGCCGAAGAATTGACAAAGAATAGGTGACATGTCATGCATTACTAAATGCGAGAGATAAAGTGTCTGCTCCTGCGATTCATGATGAGTTAACTAAAGAAGTTTAAATCAATGTGAATTTAATACAGCACCAAGACTACCACACCGCTAAAATATCAAATAACCCTAACCCCTGGCCAGTGTGCTGTAGCAGGATTGGAACCGGACGGGTTTTTTGGCGGCCGGCGTATTCAAAACCGGTAGATCGGTAGCGGACTTATTAAAAACCAACCGGGTGGGGATGGGACGGTGGCTGGCGTCTCTATACCGCTTGGCTAAGGCTTTGATCGCCAGACATTATTTGGTCAACTTATACCATAAGACATTATTCAATTTCCACAAAGCATGCATGAAATGCATGAATGGTAGGCCTACCGTTACTCCGTGTAAGCGAGAGTTACATATTCCAATACAATATTACACAATGCAACTCTTCATACTTTGATTTCATGTTTTTGTGATGAGCACTGCTACTGGTCACTTCTTATTTACTAGTCTAATGAGTTGTAGACTTACTTTATAATTTATGATGATAATGTTAACAGCACTTTCAAAGTCAATCAAATGCAAGTTGAAAACAGATGATCAAAATGATGACCCAAACGGGCATTTACATGCATGTAATAATAACATTGATATATCCCGCCTCTACAAGAAAGCTTAAAGCGATCAAAAAAATTCCAAGTTTCAATATAGTCAAAGTTTTTCTAGCGATAGAAGTTCCGAGATGAAAAAATTTGATCACTAACTGTGCTGATGCTACGAAATGTTTTGTCTGCGACGTGCAAACTTGATTTAAAGTGATTCACTGAAGTGAGATTTACTTCTTCACTTGCGAGGGAATTCTAGTGATTTGCAACGTCAATTGAGAACTCTCTCCACTGCAATTTAAATCCAAATCTTTTGAGTTTACATTGATGACCACGAGCTAACGCACAAGAGTCTGGAGCAGTGAGCTCGCCAAACTTGTCATCAGTTTTTCATTTCAGTGAGTGTCCCTGTAAAACGTCAATCAAAATTTATCGCGTGGTGTTAACGTATCTTATTATCCATGATCCACGGTCAAATGTTCTGGTAGAAGGACCAAGGTTGAATTGAAATCCATTATTCATTGCAGTTCTAAGCTCCACGTTCTATATAAGCTATCCCATGTAGTGAAATTATTCAAGATCTGGAATAATATTTTCAGTAAATAGGCTGAGGAATGCACAATGCTTCCAACATGCATGCAGGCTAGAATATAGGATTCTGGAAGCTACATCACTGATACGGTACGGTTTGAATTGCATATGCATGCAGTATAGGTTGCCAGCAATCATTTTTTAAAATGTTTGAACAGCAGATCGCAATATTTGTGTCACAAAGCATACAAGTAGATACTCTCAAATTATGTTGCATTAACATGTTCTTGATGTTGTAATGATTGACATAGCAATTTATTCTAAACTAAATATCGTGAACGGTCGACATGGGTCTAATTAAATTAACCAGCGGCCTGTTCCAACCCCGTGCTGCAGAGACTAGTTCATAAAATAGTCCACTGATGCAAGGAAATTCAATCTATATAATGTCTTCACTGCCTACATGCAAAGTTCGTTAAATTTAAGTCACAGTTCTTTATCAGCAAGATTCTTAGAAGAACAAGATACCGTTCAGCAAGATATGTGGTATCAGCAGTTTGTCAGTTGCTAAGTAATTTTTCTCGGCAGAAAATATCACTTTTGCCTTCACTTTTGGATTGAGACAAAATGATTTACAATTGCAAGCCCGGGTCAATTTTTAACTCTTGAGTAGGCTATCAATTCAAGTTTTAGATCAATTTAGCTCTAAGTTTTGACTCGATGGCGATCACTGATAGAATGATTGATCCGAATCAAGACAAGTCGATTGCCGATTGTACAGACCTTGTCAGAAAGTGTCAGACCCTGTCTATGTTGCACTGATCTTGACATATTTTAGCAAAATATTTACTGCAGAACATTTATCCTTTACCTCTCACGATGTCTAGTAGCCTTGCCAAAAGGTAGGACAGGCCTAGCACATAACAAGATCAATTCATGCAAAAAGAGTCTATGTAATTCTTTCGCAGACTACTTGACAAGCAGCGACTTTCCATCAAATGCCATCATCATCACATATACCTTTAATTACCATTTGAAAGGCACATAATTTTAGTCAGACTGAAAGAATAAATGTATTCCTATTGTGCAAGCCATTTGTGGATCTCAATTCTGTCAGTCGAGAAAATTTTATGCATGTATAATTATGCTATACTACAAGAGAAGATTTATATCGATAATTTAATTAAATTAAATTAATAAATTATTTGAAAAAATTACTTTCTTATTCAAAAAACATCTTGTATGTGTAATTCTAAATATGACATTGAAAAACACCAATCAAATTGAAAACGTAAAAGTCATATTCAAGTTAAATACCGGTACTCCATTCAAACTGAGAAAGTTTGTGTAGACCTGCGTACTGAAATCTGTGCTAAGATTAGGCAGAATAAATTGTAGGCCTGATAGACATCAATAACTGCTGATCATTCACATTATAAAAATATCTTTTTTTCACAGTGCCTATTTGTTATACTTTCTCACTAGAGCTCTAAAACTTGAGGCCTACAATACAAGCTGATTTTCACGCCTTTTGTTCTAAAATTTTAATGAGTGGTAACTCACATAAATAAACTCGTTTACTTTTTGATTTTAGGAACTCGAAACATGAGCTTCTTGACAAACTATCCTCAAAGACCTCACAGAGTTCAATTTTCTAACGACTGGCTCACTCACCAAACTAGCAAAAAAGTTTACTACAAATGAGTGGTAAAAGACTAATATAGAAAACTGAAAAGTGAATTATAAGTAGAGTATCACAAGTGTTGGAGATGCTCGTTGTATTTAAGCACACGAAATAAATAGATAGATCATTCATGATAATCAGCTAACCTAAATTAGCTTGCATAGATTCAATTTGATTGAATTTATACAAGCTCAATATGATAATACATTCAAATAATGCTATGTTTTCAAATGAATATGTGTAAGTTAGTGATGGAATGACAACATTATTGGACAATTTTGATCTCTAAGAGTACAACAGTGGTGCAATGCTTCCATAACGATAAAACTACAACATGCATTAAACATAATTTCGATTGTTTTTCCATAGCATAAAATTATCAACAGAATGGGTTCTTTGTCTTAGACCATTTTTATTTTAAAAGGTTTTAAACAATTAATTGAAGCATCTGTGCACTTTATTAGGAAAACTGCTGCGTCGCAAAATCAAAGACATGGAATATCTGATGTTGCATTTTCGCAGAAACTTTAACCATTCAATTCTCTAAAATTTCCAAAACAATTTAACGTTGTTGATATTCATAAAAATAAATACAATTCAAATGTTTATCTCTTTGTTATGTCGTACGGCATTCTCTTTTCCCTTATGTTTGGTGCACGGAGTGGAAGGAATAGAATTGTTATGAGCAACATATTCTTTATTCACATTGTCTTTGAAAATCCGGAGATCTGTGCCGATGGTGCGTTTTATTACATTGCAGATGTCAATCATAGAATCGATGCAATACCGTCAAAAAACAAAGCCGACAGTAACAAGAGCTGTCTGTCAATCGTTAAATTGTCGGAGGTAAATAAATGGATATTTGCGATGACTACTTTCAAAGTTTATTTCATCTTCTTTACTGAGTCATTTGTTGACTATTTTTCAGTTGTCATCATATCTTTGTCTGTGACTCATTGTTCATGGTATATCATTTTTTCACATTTGCTTAAGAAATTAGGTACTTCAGTGAATACACGAGTGCAATTTATCAAATTGGCTAATTTTGTTATATTCGAATATTCATCGGCGTGAATACGCGCTTCACTGTTCCATTTCTTATTCGGATGTTTAATAAACAGCCTTGCGGAGCTGAAGAGTGCATTCATGCTAGGTTTCAGTCGCTTATTCTTTGAAATTCAATGATCAAATAAATACATTATGCACTTATACAGTAGTCAGATGATATTGAAGCTATGTTAGAAGAAACGTTGCATCGTGGGAGTTAATTTCAAACCGAGTTTTCTGGAGGAAGTAATTTTGTAAGAGGATGTCTACTCGAAGATACAGACAGGCGTACTCCATAGCTAATTTAGAAAAAGAATACCGGTTCTCACACAAGTTTCAAATCAAAATTTTCCACAAACTGTGTGATAAGAAATGACAACATACATGCTGTCTGTTGATGCTTCAGATCTGACTTTTTTAATGATTTTAGATTTGATCGATTGGTAATACAGCGATAGAAAGACATCGAAATATATTCTATTCAAGTAAAATAAAATGGATGGAGCTAATTAATGAATTGCTCCAATTATTCGCTCACTGCGAATTTCATTCATAGAGCTTTAGCCAACATACTATGCAGAACTCATAAATCGTGAAAGAACAAAAAAATTTTGATAATCTCTCCCCAAAAATTATTCCAGTGTACTAGTGTGTTAATGAAATTTGAAAATGCAGATCCTATGCGCTAGACGATTTGCGTACCAGCCGCTTTAGAGCTGGAAAATATTTTGCCATTGATAAAGCGGCTGGTACGCGAAATCTTTACAACTAAACAAACTAGGGACCTGCGAAGCTTCGAGATTCGATTCGAGAAAAACACGGCTTATAATCTTTCATTAGATTTTCCCATAGGTTGCAGCTACTGAAGTTCCTTAATTTGCTGATTTTCTTTTTTGAGCTGGCAATCCGAAACTATGATGCTCAGTTGTGCATTGTGGTGCTCAAAGTCTTCTGTAATCCTCTACCTGTATGAGCTAGATCGACCGTCTAATTCGCGAAGTAGTCTACCTAGGTTATAATCTATCTTGGATTCGTCCTGAATAATTCAGATAGTCATTAAGGAAATCGATAGCATGGAATTTGTAGGCATCAATAGTTTGTTGAAAAAGGTTAATTATTGTTTTCTTGTCTGGAAATTACGAGAGAAATGATAGAATCCACTGATTGTTAAGTTCATGAAAATTAGCGCATTCCCGGGCTCAGGATTTAAGTATAGGAGCGACTGGTGAAGGTTACATTTCTAGTTCCGCGTGCGATTCAAAGGACTCTTCTATGAAACGTCATTAAACTACTTACGGGTAACTTGGCAAGACAGGGTCCATGGCATGCAGTTCACGGTATGTTATCGAATCAACATCCTTCTAGCTAACAATCTAGGGCATGCCCAGCGTCAATATTCCTTTGAAAAACGGTGTAGTTACAAAATCGCAGCAGATTTCAATTATCTCAGATAAATAGAGACACTTTAATTTGACCTCTTGTTTCTTTATGAGTGTCAAGGTGTCACCGCCTGTTTGAATAGTCATATTAGCTAGACCTATTTTCTTAATTGCTAGCGGCATAGGTGGCTAGTCAATCATATATGCATATTAAAAAAGCGTAAGTAGGCCTATATCAATTTTCAATTTTCTATGATTCGATTCAAGATTCGATTTGACTAAAGATTTGCTGATTCGCAGGTCCCTAATGAAAACGCTTTCCATCTCACCTGCAAAATTCTGCCATTTTGTACGCTGATACATCAAAAGTTTTTAATTTTCTGATAATAAAGAAGGAAGTGAGAGAGATAGCTTTTATTTTCTAAATTTTTATTTTATCTTTGTAGAATTAGATGTAAGACATCTTTTGCTTCAGCAACAGATCAGAAATGTCAAGGTTGCTGACATTTTTTTAGACGGACGATATACATGACTTATCAAACGTGCAATTATTTCAATTGTAATTTTATAAATTTAAAGTTGACAAATGACAGTCGAATGCATTCTGACAAATACCTGACAGAAAGTGACCCAAATCCCAAAACCTAGCCCGTTCCGAATCTGACCGAGGTATTGTCAGAGGAAGGTGGAGAGCATTAAGAGTAATGCTTCTATTCAGCGTCAGGATGATTTCTCATCATTTTTAGTTATAGCCTTAATTTTCGCCCAAGATTGATTTTTATGTGACTTGTAAAACATTGATTATAGTAGAATACCTGTGCACATGGAAGGAAAGCTCAAAATGCTGCTCAATGAAGTGTGCATTGTTGTTCCAGCTTCATGCTGCACTTCTAATTTGAACATAAATATAGTGTCTTCAATAAGCCAATTCATAAGCCATGCTTGAATAGATAGCAAGCGTGCATGCCACGGTTTAAACAAGTCGCCTAAAGTCGAGCTGGTTTTTGTAGATCGGATCGTTCGGCCGGTTTTTGCAACGTCGGCCGCGGGTCCAGTTTTACATCTTGAACATCGACCGGCCGGTTCATTTAGCTAGGTTTATGTCGAGCAACGACATTAATTCTGGAATAAATTGTTCAGTAAATCAAATGAAATACATCATTGTAACATCTTGAAAATGTAGCATAATTTAAGAGTAGCCTACCTACACGCATCTGTTACCTGATTACTTGATGACCGAATCTCAGCTGGTGGTCTTCCAAGAGCGCAGATCTCATCTCCCCAAACTTCTCTGCATCTCGAAGACCTCGTCCAAGTTCGGCCGTAGGAATCCACCATAGGATCGCACCACCTAGCCAGGGGACGTTCTACTGGTCTTGTGTAAGTCCAGGGTCTCCACTCAGTTATGCGTGTTGTCCATCTGTTGTAATGTCTCTGCATGACGTGCCCTGCCCACTGTGTTTTAATACGTAGATTACATCTATTATGTCTTTGACCATTGACCTTTTCCTTAGTTCTTCATTTGGGACGTGTTGTATAAGTCTAGTGCCGGTCATTCTTCTTTCCATCGATCTTTGAGTGACTTGAAGGAATTTCTCCTCTTTCCTTTGGTTATAAATTTTTGCCTTTATGGGATTAACATTGCTTCTCAATGTTGTCCCTAAAGATGTGGGTCGAAATGTTACCAAATGGACACAAGCAATATGAATGAAAGGGTCAAATTAGTTAGTTTGATCTAATTGTCAGCATTTGATTAGTTCAAAATCAAGCAGAACCATGTTTACCTATTGATTCGAACCCGACCGGGTCATCTGTATAAGATATTGAATGGCAGGCTGGGCTATGTCCGCGCGCATGTTCATGACGCCAGAATGGCAACATGGCGTACATCTTTTGATGTTGTAACTATTTCGTTAATTGGATCGAGCAAAATAAGGTCTACTTTTCTATTTGTGAGGTCCCCTTTGCCAGATTACTTTCCGACATCGCTGAACACAGGTTACTTTTTGAAATCCTAGGTTTTCGAGGTAGGCTACATAAAACCTTTGGAATCCTGAGTTAGTAATCCTTATAGTAGGCCTACTATCGTTCACAATCACGAGGTTTCAGAATTTGCAAAAACCTAAGCGATGACGTGATCAAATCTTTATGTCCGAAACTTTTATAAATAATCATGGCAAAACCGATTTCAATCAAGTTTTACCGAGTGAATCGGGCAAATCTCAGTTTCATCCATCCATCTGCGGTAGAAGAATTCGTCAACCGAGTTTTGACCAACCTTCTGTATTTATATAAATTGAATAAACCTGGGCTAGTAGCACCAATCATGAATTGCGGGGCTACTAACAATTTTGAATACAAAATAGGCCAGCTTTAGTGTCTGTTTTGCAAAATTTGTGGTATACCTCTCAAAAATGTTCTGCTCAGTAATATCAATTTATTGATTGTTAAGTGAAACCAAATTTTGCCAAGTTTAACAATTTCAATTTTGATTTTGATTAATTGACTGTCAAGCACTTCTAATTTCCATTATTTGGTTGCTCAGTGATATCAGTTGCAACTAATTGATTAAGGTGCAATTTATTTGCAATCAGTTATTTCATAATCTCCGTAGTCGCTCATCCAATGGCGTCATAAGACATTGGTATTGAGTTCAGTTCCTGATTTTCACTAAATGCAAATTACTTTGTCGAATGTGACGGTGTGAAGTAAAACCCGACAAGGACAGATGCTTTTGAGTGCCTGCATCTCTGATGAAGGAAGATGCGAATGCAAATTGCTTCATTGTTAAAGATCATGGAGGAAGATCAAGTTGGTCTCAAAGTGAAATGGAAGTTTTGAAAGTTTGTCAGTTGTTGGAAAGGAGATTTCTATCTTGTCACAAGTCTTACCCGTCACTCAACCAAGAGTGAAAAACTGTGTCCGACGGTCATCTGGAAATTTGAGACACAACTCAGGAAGCAATAAATCTCGTAAAATTGGGGAATTACATTGTGGGCGCGAAGATCACTGACACGCTCCGACATAATATCTGCGTGAGAAAGCCGTGGTAAGAGAGCTTCTTATCGCTCATTGAGAAAGATTTCACGTTCGAAGATTTGTTGTAAAAGGGAAGACAAGTTGTCACTTCCACTTGGATAATGTTAAACATCTTTCAACAGAACCTATGCTTGTAATTGTAAAGTACAAGTGTGTCTTCATTCTGGAGTTTATTAGACTTTTCTTCAATTTTTCCTTAATTAGTTTGAAACCTGAAACGTTAAAGCAACTGACAATTATTTCGTCTTCCAATAAAGATTATGTCCTCTTCTTTCTCTTTCACTCGACTCGGCTATTATTAACAAACATCACATAGAAGAAAACAGGCACAGTTTGATTTAGTGATTCCTAACGTATTTTTGGCTTTAATAAGCACGTCCCTCGCCAGCTCCCAGACAGATTCCGCTGACATATTTATTTCCATAGATAGATTCCAGACAGATATTTGTTATTATACGCGGGTACCAGCGATCCAAATCGAAAAATCCGCCATTGAAGATCATTTTGGTTTTGACACATGTTCATATTTTTGAACTGGTGACAAATGTCCTGAAGACATGGCATGTAAAAAAGTTATGGCTGTACACTCAATACTTGATCAGAGAAAACATAGAAAATCTGATTTTTATTGAAAACTTCAGTCTTAGATTTATATGCGCTTTTCGTTTGACAAGAAGAGGAACTGGGTAGAACTCGGCGGACGTGCAGATTTGTATTAGTCATGGATGTGCATCATTCTGTGAAAGACTCATTTTCGGCCGAGTTCCAAGCAGGAACTCGTTTTGGCTGACGGACGAACAGGAAGCCGTCTTTGTTGAGATACGATTGTCATGAAAACTCATGTCCAAGACGTAATATTGTCTTCAATGTGCATGTCAGCAGCCGTCCTAGTCCTATATTATTATAGTGTTGGATTTCTTTGGTACATTCAAAACGATTGAATGATATGGATTACCGGACCTGACAACATGTGGACATTTTTCTTCGAGAGCCCCAAGAGACAAAGTTGATAAGATGGCTCCCAAAAGTGTTCATCAACTTGCACGACAGATCGAATCCGAAATGATAACTTTTCCAACAAACTTGCTAGAATCTGCTTGTAACTCATTCTAAAAACGATTCCGTGAACGATGGTCAAGTCAAAAGCTGATTTGGGAATTGTTAGTGTTCTGAACCTTTAACAGTAACTTAATTGGGTTTGTAACAGCTTCTATTCATATGAAAATTATTGGAGAGAAAATAGAAAATCTATGTTTTCCACCATTAAGTTCTATTTTTTCTAATCATTATTAGTGGTATCGTGATGGTATTAAGATGAAAAAAGTCAATTGTAAGGTTGGATACTCTGGTTACTTTAAAAGCATGAAGTATAAATTCAAAATTGAATCCATGTGGAAATAAAACGTTTTTCACATCACCCGGTATTTTATTACATTTGATGATTTGACTTTTCGACGACTAATTCTACCTACCTTTCTATATCAAGTAACAACAACTCAAATATCTTGAAATACTAATCTATCTACGAGCCTAGCCAAGTGCTTTTTTATTCAGTGAAAATACGCTTTTTATTACTATATCAAAATACAGACTTAGTAGTATCATGAAATTTCTTGAGTCGGATAGTATTGCTTTAGTTTCTTGATATTTCTTCAAAGGTCAGCTCTAGAAGTCAATTCAATCTCTTTTGGAATTGCTATATTTTGTCATAGTTGTTTAAGACATCGACGGTCAATTGAGAGATCGTGACGACATTTATAGAACTAGCTGTTCAGAAACAGACAATGGGAGTCATTAAACACCTCAGATCAGACGTGTCTAATAAGTCTGAAAAATGTCAGTCATTTTCTGAATTCATTTTATCCAGGTTTCAGTCTACAATGTGAATAAGTCACGAATGGACAGAAGAGAAGGTCGTGGGTCATAGAGAGCGCGACGGAGATGCGTGACTAACGGAATGCTTGATGCTTTGATCTCATCCGCCGACGTGCTGTTTTGAGTTTGCATTCACCCGTATTGTTCCCCAAAATGAGTGTCACTGTCACTCTTACAGCCTAAAGGAATGCCACCACTAACTCAACAGGTGACACAACGGACACACAGACAAATATATAAGGAATCCCAGGTTTTAGTCTTCTGTAGAATGAAGTCTTAAAATGCACAAGTTTGGCCTATATATACGCTGATTGGTCACATAACTTTGATGACAGAAGGATTTTTGCTATCAGTATAAGCATCGCTACTAACAACCAGGGGACTAACACTCATATGCTGCCACTTACTTCAATAGCCACCTTCCTAAATTGCTGTCGCAGAGGCCAAACATGCCGAAAAATCGGCTCCCTCATTTATTCTGAAAATGTATCAGATTTCATGTTCAAAGCAATTGTGTATCGGACGTTCTCCATCTGTATTCAAAATGAAAACAAAAATGTTAAAATGAACGCACAAGGTTTCGGAGGCGTCTCCGCCACTCCTTAGTCATGTGAAAGAATATTCACATGAAGAATATTTTCTTCATCAAACAATATCTTCTGGAAGAATATTTTCTATTATCAGATTTCATGTTTATTACACATAATGTAAGCATGACATAGGATTTAGTGCTTCTACATACAGAATTTAATTGTAAAAAAATAGATGCAATACATCCTATCAGTTTCCTAAAACATCATCTCACTAGTCACTAGAAATCACTTGGGTATTTCGTAAAACACATTTTTGAACACATGACTTAAATAACTAAAATAATACATTTCCATTAATATAGCTTGCGAAAATCACATTATTATTGCCTTGACAACTGTGTGGCGGTGAGGGTTTGATCCTGCCAATTGACAGTGTAATATCTCACTCTATGAGATTGGACATATTTTTATTCCTTAACTTTGTTTGAATATGTTCATGGTTTGAATACACACTCAGTTTTCTTATGCGTGTACGCTGTGTTTTTAGCCGAGAACCCATGTACCCTTTATACTGTGCATGCTAATGTGTATACTGATTAATACACCATAGAGTTGTAAAGATAGCAGATTAGATTACATCAGATCAGATATTACAATGGCGACGGGAACGGCTACTACAGCAATAGAGAACCGTGATTTGAGAGCCACACCTTTTCACCCCATCGGCGATGCTGCTGCCACAGGCATGCAGTGGGAAGAGGGGATTGAAACTGAATTCAGATTTCGTAGGATTAGTGATCCAGAAGATAGAAAGGATGATGTCCTGATTTACGGAGGGCCAGAGGTAAGGCGTTTGGCTAAGCACCTCCCAAACCCCACCACTTTACCCAAGGGTGTGACAAAAGATGTCTACACCACACTGAAATGTAAGCTAGACAATCATTTCATGAGAAAGATTAATACCCAGCATATGAAGTTTCTGTTTAACAAGATGCGACCCAATAGGCATGAACCAATGGGTAATTATGCTGCGCGGCTTAGAGAAAAAGCCAATTATTGTGATTTTGTTTATAGTGATGACAGGATACTTGAGCACATTATTCAAACCACTGATGACAAGACACTTATCAAAAACGCTGTGAATAAAAGATGGAAACTCGATCAGCTTCTAGAGGAAGCGCAGCAGATGGAGGCCATGACAGATCAACTTAACGACATGAAATTATCGGAAGATAGGGATTCCAAAACCATCGCGAAAATCAGAAATCGTCCACATAGCTCGAAACAAGCTAGGCCTTATTTTAGCAAGCCAAACCAAAACAGGACCCCCTGCGGTTATTGTGGTCAGTCAGGCACACACGAGAAGGGGAGAAATTGTCCTGCTTACGGCAAGAAATGTCATAAGTGCGGCGGGTTGAACCACTGGGCCAATGTTTGTAAATCCAGCAAGCCTAACCAGAATCAGAGCCAGAGGTTTAACAAGCAGAAGAAATCCGTTAGGAAGTTGGAAGAAGCAGAGAACGAGACTAGTTCAGATGATGATTTTTTTCGCGTGAAACAGATAGGCATGCAAAAGAAATCCCAGAAATTTGACAAATTGATTACTGTTTCATGTCGCAGATGTGAAAACACTTAAAGAACCTGACACAGGCTCAGAAGTCAATGTCATGGATGAGCACCAGTTCAAAGCACTGACCAACAGATCATCAAGTACACTAGTACTGAAACCTTCCACTGTTAGGTTGAAAGCCGTCCAGAAAGAGCTTCTAGTGAAAGGAGAGATGGAGACCACTATCAAGAACATAACTTGCGGAACGACTGCTAAATTCGTTATCGTCAAGGGCAGACTAGAATCTCCACCCCTACTAAGCAGAGACACCTTAGAAACATTAGGGATGTTGAAGATAAACCCCCACGGTAAATTCGCCCGCGAGAATCACCTCAGGATACGCCTCATTAAGAATGAGCCTACAGATCGCGAGGCAATATTAGCGGAGTACGAGGAAGTCTTCGAGGGCATAGGCCACATCCGAGACAAGAAGAATGACCTCGAGATATATGCACACTTCCACATGAAAGATGACGCAGAACCGATCGCACAGAAGCCCAGACCAGTCCCATTCTACCTCCTGAAGCCACTCAAAGCATTGCTAGATGAATGTGTAGAAAATGGAATTTACGAGCGCGTCCCAGATAATGAAGCCATTAGTTGGTGTTCACCATTAGTCATCATGCCGAAGCCAAGATACCGAGATGAACAAGAATTACAGTCCAATATGATCCGTGCATGCATAGATCTGAGAGCACCAAATAAGGCCATGGAAAGAAACAGTATCACTCAGGGCACCACAGTCGAGGACTTTACCCACAAATTCAGTGAATGCAAGATATTTTCGAAACTTGACATGAATCAAGGTTACCACCAGCTTAGCCTTCATCCAAAGTCGAGAAACATTGCCACGTTCAGCACACCTTGGGGCAACATGCGCCCAACCAGATTGATATTCGGAGCAAAATCAGCCCAAGATAGCTTCGACGAAGTTGTTTACCGAATATTCGGCAATATCCCCAACTGTTTGAACCATAGAGACGACATCCTCATTGGCGGCAGAGACGAAGAGGAGCATGCTAAAGCTCTGAAACAGGTCTTAAATCAAGCGAGAGATTTTGGCATCACATTCAACCGTCAGAAATGTCAGTTCGGTCTGAAAGAGATAGAATTTTACGGCTATAAGTTCTCTGACGATGGACTGCGACCGGCTCCCAAGAAGGTCAAAGCCATCAAGGATTGCAGCATACCGGAATCTAAGTCAGAAGTCCGCAGTTTTCTAGGAATGACTGGTTATTTGTCAAAATTCATACCTAACTACTCGCACCTAACAGCTCCACTCCGTAACCTAACCCTGAAAGATAAGAAATTCCAGTGGACCGAGGTTGAAGACAAGGCATTTGAGAAGCTGAAAGAGGCCATCACAGATGATGCTGCCGTGGCATTCTTTAACCCTAGATACCCTATTATCGTGAGAACTGAAGCGAGCTTCCATGAAGGTCTATCGGCAGGATTATTCCAGAAGACAGAATCAGGCATCAAGCCAGTTCATTTCATTAGCAGGTCGATGACTAGCACAGAGAGAAACTATAGCCAGACCGAGAAAGATGCGTTATGCGTCCGATGGGCGAAAAAAAACAGATTTCGCATGTACTTGCTAGGTGCACTGAAGTTCAAGATAGTTTGTTCGCACAAGCCACTGATTCCACTTTTCAACAAGACGAAAGTGAACTTACCACCACGTCTTGAGAGGTGGATCATGGACATGCAGGATGTGGACTATGAAATGATCTACGAACCGGGCAGAGATGAAAGAGACCCCCTGGACTACCTCTCAAGGCATCCATTAACTGAGACAGCTTCAGACTCAACCGAACGATATGTCAGATGCATAGTCACTCATGAACACACCGGCTTGAACGAGATTAGAAAAGAAACAGCTAGAGATCCACAACTGCAGAAGCTGAGAGAGACCATAAGGAGCGAATCATGGGAAGCTATGAGAAGGGACCCCGATGTCATACCGTTCTATAGTCTTAAGACAGAAATCTATGAGGCTGACTGACTCCTCTTCAGGATGAATAAGATTATAATTCCAGAAAAACTTCAGAAAAGGATAGTCAATTCAGCTCATAAAAATGGGCCATTTCGGGATGACGAAGACGAAGCGCATGATACGTGACAAGTACTGGTTCGAGAACATTAACCAACTAGTAGAAAACACAATCAAAAACTGTCACCCATGCCAGACTGCAACCGATGACCATAGAGAGTTACCAGCCAAGATGACCAAGATACCTAATGAGCCATGGCATACCGTCTCGATTGATTTTGGGGGACCCTACCCCGACGGGCATTACAATTTAGTTGTGATAGACTTACGAACACGGTACCCAGAAGTCGAAATTGTCTACTCTACAGCATCAGGTCCCACCATTGAGAAGCTCACAAAAATCTTCAGCACCCACGGTATTCCCAGTACTGTCATATCAGATAACGGACCCCCCTTCAACTCGGAGATTTTCTCAAACTTCGCCGATGAGCAAGGTTTTCACCACCACCGTGTTACGCCAGAGCACCCCAGAGCGAACGGCGCTGCTGAGAGTTTTATGAAGACCCTAAACAAAGCTGAGAGAATAGCCCACTTAGAAGGACGAAATTGGAAGATAGCTGTCCAGGAGATGTTGATGGGTTTTAGGTCCACCCCACATGTTGCTACAGGAATCTCACCCTACGAGGCACTCATGGGTAGAAAGGTCAGGACAAAGCTCTATACTAGAACCTTTGAAGGACCGAGCAGTGATAGAGGATCACACGATCCACGATTCAATATCGGGGATCACGTTTTGGTGAAACAGAAGAAGAGAGACAAATGGTCCACTCCATACGAACCGAACTTGTACACCATCGAGAAGACGGACGGATCCAGCGTCAAGGCGAGAAGATCAACCGACGGACGAACGATCTATCGAGATGCGAGCAGGTTCAAGAGAGTGAACCTGGCAGATAATAGAACCGAAGCAGAACCGGAGACCCAAGCCACCGATGAGACGATCCAGGAGAATCCGACCGAGACGAGCGAACCGATCCAGGAGAATCCGACCGAGACGAGAGAACCGATCCAAGAGGACGAGAACGAAGTTGTAGAAGGAGCGAGACGCGAGAACAGGAACCGAGACGAGACGAGGCAGGAGAGCCTATCGACAACCAGCGACGAACCGAAACACGAGCACCTGAGCGGAGGCAACCGGAACCAAACACGTACCAGAAGAAGACCAATATACTTGAATGACTATTTCACCGACAGTGACATCTTTGCAGACGGATCCCTTACTCCGTGATTTGTGGAAAGGGAGAGATGTAATATCTCACTCTATGAGATTGGACATATTTCTATTCCTTAACTTTGTTTGAATATGTTCATGGTTTGAATACACACTCAGTTTTCTTATGCGTGTACGCTGTGTTTTTAGCCGAGAACCCATGTACCCTTTATACTGTGCATGCTAATGTGTATACTGATTAATACACCATAGAGTTGTAAAGATAGCAGATTAGATTACATCAGATCAGATATTACAGACAGAGTCGCGTAAGTGGCTCGTAGCTCAGTTGGTTAGAGCACAGGTCTAGTTAACCTTGGTCGTAGGTTCGAATCCTACCAGCCGCACATCTTTTGCATGGCAATCTGATCTATCGTGTATTTAATCTCATTGTTGTTAAATGCTGGGAGCGAAAGCATGAATTGCTTCATAAACCTCAGAACTTCATTCACGATTGTTTTATAGCGCAGAATGATGTCCATGGATACCTGGAGTGATCTACATTATAAATAATTAACATAATATGTAGGTAATAATAAATATAATAAATAACATAACCTACATAAATAACTTTCAAAACTTAAACCCTTTAATAGGTCTCAACCCAATGTAAGGATTCCTCACTTACAAAGCGCTTCATACTCAAGTTCCTCCTCAACCAATCATCCTCCCTAAAAGAAATAAGTAAATTAAACACGGCATTGTCTGACTTAAACAAATTCCCTAGTGGAAATTTCTAGAGTAAATTAAATTAGTAAAAGTCCAGTGCGCATAATTGCAATTGATATCTAAAACATAGAGATCGTTAGACTTGGAATGTAATGTGGTTCATGAATTTTCCATGATAACCAGCTTAAATTCCGTTTAATTAGAATACTTGTTAGTAAATCTTCATTACTGTTGATGTGTAATAGATTTCATACTACTTATATATTAGTGTGATGCACGAAATCATTAGTATAAAAACACAGGAATAATTTCCGAAAATTTAACTTCAAAAAAATTTATCAAATATTTTTCTAGACCGCAGCAGCGCAATTTCCGCAAAAACTGAACTTTTTGAAATAAAATTTTTACTGCGTGTTGACAGTTTTTCGAGTAGAAACTCTACCCAAAATGTAGGCCTACTTACTCCATGAGTAGGCGCACCTGTACAGATTCTGCTTCTTTTTGCCTCCACAACATTTAGTTAATGTGAAGGCCATAAAATCAACCATATCAATTGCTTTATTGAAATTTTGCAGTATCAAGCTGCTTTTCAACATAGCCTACAAGCGAACTTGAAGAATGAGCCACGTTGAATTCTGAAGCTATTAGCATTCTCTCCTTGACTAAAGTCAAAAACTCTTCTTTGACTTAGGCCTACAACCTATTTGAAATTTAACAAAATGAAATATTTTCATTAAGGGCAAAAATTCTTATTGAAAACTACAAAGTTATCTTCAGATCACAGAAGTGCCACGCATTCATGAAACAGCTAAATTTGAATACCGAATGATCAACCTCAATTTCGGAATACCATGTTGCCATATCAGCGCGTGGTACTGTGCGGTCGGTTTTGGCAGTAGCTGTTGAACTTGCTCTCGTGTTTCGTCCATATCTAAATGACAACATGTTCAAATTGTGGAATTATTTATATCGTCAGAGTCCTTACGTGCTCATCGTCTCTTCTGTCACATCATCGCATCGCTTGAGTGCCATCCCATCGTATACTATTCCCACGTGCTATTAGTGATGAGCTATGATCTCGTTGCACTTCTAGATCGGTTTGTGGTCGGCGCGGTGAAATTTGAGAAGTCATCATCAACAATCCATTTCGCGTTCGGATAGCCAAATTCAGAAATACCAGAGCAACAGAATGGTGCTGTAGATGAAATGTATGCGAAAGAAGCAGACGAAGACACAAGTACATTCAAAGACATTAGTGTAACTCTTCGACTGGATTCAGTCAGGCGGCTTGGAAAACGGAAAGCAGACAGACCCTCCCCCCAATGAGGGTTGTTCTCCCTGACTTTTCATGCAAGAGGAAAATAATGAAAAACTCCTAAGTGTTGCGGAACAATCAAAGACGTCGGCATAACTTCATTAACCATGACGAAATTCCTCCTCAACAGCTTAGTCCGGGAGCTACTGACACTTTCTTCATAAATTCGAGTACAAAGGGCTTAATAGCATGGATTTGTAGATCTTGAAACGCTGAATGCAAAAATCAAATTCTTAAGTGTCAAAGTCAGTCGCTTTCCATTATAGGTAAGGTTAAAGGATTCCCATTGGAATCCAATTGTAAAATTCAAGAAATATCTATGGATTGTGAAACACTTGGCAATTTTCGTACATTTTCTTTTGCTGAAAGAAACTATTTATCAGAATGCCATGAAATTTGAAACATGACTGAGTTCAGAACATCAACTTCGATATAAAAGTTGAAGTGAGTCACATGATTCAGTATTTGATGTTTGAGAGTATCTGCAAAATGAGTAGATTTCATGTTTAGACTTAATTTTGTCGATTTTACTCATTTTGAAGAGGCTCTCAAACATCAATACTGAATCATGTGACTCACTTTAACTTTTATATCGAAGTTGATGTTCTGAACTCAATCATGTTTCAAATTTCATGGCATTCTGATAAATAGTTTCTTTCAGCAAAAGAAAATGTACGAAAATTGCCAAGTGTTTCACAATCCATAGATATTTCTTGAATTTTACAATTGGATTCCAATGGGAATCCTTTAACCTTACCTATAATGGAAAGCGACTGACTTTGACACTTAAGAATTTGATTTTTGCATTCAGCGTTTCAAGATCTACAAATTCAAGCTATTAAGCCCTTTGTGCGCGAATTTATGAAGAAAGTGTCAGTAGCTCCCGGACTAAGCAACTCAGATGAGATGAGTTACGACAGAGAAAGCAGAATGCAGAAACTGATATCCTTATCAGCGGTGGAAAAGTTGTCTCGAAAAGCAGCATCCAGGAAGGTTTTAGTAAAGGGTTTACCTGATTTTAAGATAAGAATACCCTCACTGGTGCTTACAAAGATTCAATCTCTTGCGTCCTAAGCTTAACGAGCTGAAGTTACTTATATCGTGTATTAAATCTGATATCGTCGCTGTAACTGAGTCTTGGCTATCTATTACAGTCACAGATTCTGGAGTTCAACTGCATGATTATTCAAGTTTCCGCAGTGACAGAACAAATGGTAAAAGAGGGGAGGAGTTTGCACTTACCTAAAAGATAAATTGAACTGTTCCCGTCTATTCAGTGATCATACTCGTATTCATTCTAACTTTTGAATGCCTGTTGCTGAGACTGTATGACTTTGGCATCATCCTTATCATTTTTTACCTTCCAATGTAAAGTGCATCTTTACACCACCGAAAGCTGTGTCAGATTTCAAAGTAGCTTATTGTTTCTTTGGCCAATAAATATTTATCGAGAGACCTCATAACTTTTGCTTCCATTTCCAACAGAATTGAAGATGTCTAACCTCTCTCGTCGCTTGGTCAATTGAGAAATTAACAGACCTATTATAGTCTCCTATGCTGCACTGCAGTGTGGGTCTAGCACATGGCACATGGATGGCATTCTATGCATCTCAAAAGGAATCAGTACTATTACCAATTGATGTAAATAGCTGCTTTTTGCGCATCGTGCATTCATCAGTATTAAAAAATAGAGCAATATGATAAGTAACTTCTTACTTGCAGTCGCAGGACTGTGGCGTAGAAAATCCACGTGCTTCATTAAATGCTAGCCTACAAAACATGAAAGAAAACAGATATTCATACACTTGAGAGAAGTAATATGTATAGAATGTCTTCAACTTTATCATCTATCGGACGATAAATACAAGATTTTTTTCTTCAATTTTATTTTGTATTTCAACTTAAAGTATTTCATGAATTTAAGTGATGCATTTGACTGACGACTCTGAAGTTGATTGCTATTGCTTTCAATAAATCTCTCTCTCCCTCTCCCCAATTTTCTACATGTGCATGAGCGAGGGATTATAAAATAGATGAACGTAATGACCTACTGGGAATTGCACTCTCACAATCGGCGCAGCCCGATCAACAGCTGTTGAATATTCCCATGAGTTAGTGCCTTGCACTAGTGGCGTCACGAAACGTAGGCCGATCTTGCCCGGCGTCGATGAGGTCTGCAATCGGTCGCGTAGATTGGACTTGCGCAATCCAGGAGAGTCCGGGACGACGCCATCCCGAAGGTGGAGAAAGGGTCGAGCAGCGAGGATTTCGTCACCAAGACGTGACCAACATGACCGAGAAGCCGAAGCCTCCTTGGACAGACGATGGTTGTCAGGCGCGTTGAGACACTAGCTGTGGCATACAAATCGTCATTCGACACTCGATGGTACCAACGAATGGCGTGGATTCCACAGAGACAGGAGCGGTGAAAGACGGAGAGGCACCAAGTTTCGCAGCCATATAGTAGAGCCGGAAGCACACAATTATCCAAGATCCTGGTTTTAGATTGCGGGCGCACCTTCTTGTTTCTCCAGACGCGAGAAAGGCGACCACCAAAGGTTTAGCGGGCTGGGTCGAGGCGGCGCATGATTTCCGGATCGGACGAGCAGCTGCCGAAGATACGGGATCTCAGATAGACAAAATCGTCAACAACTTCTACGCTCTCGCTATTGATCGGGATGGTTTTCGGAGGAAGTCGAAGGAAGTCAGACAGCGATTGCACATCGGTCTTCACCCAGTTGATAGAGAGTCCGAGACGAGAAGCCTCGTCATTCATAATTCGAGAAGCATCGACTAGTTGCATCGACTATGTTGATCATAGAGGCAAAGATCACAACGTCGTCAGCATAGCACAAGTCGGTAAACAGAGAATGAAAATCTGCGCTGAGACTGTCGCAGCAGTCCAGTGCACCGTAGAACCAGTGGTCACTTGCCACGTTTAACAGGGTGGGAGCAGCTACGCAACCTTGCAGGACTACTGAGGTGGTCGGAAAAGAATCTGAGAGACCTCCCTCTGCTCGAACTCTGCTAGTTTCGTCGGTTTACAGGTCGCGCCAAATGTTTATATGCTTTGAGGGTACACCTATCCCTTGGAGAAGAAGCCAGGGAACGTCTCAGTCAACCGAGTCGAAGGACACCTTTATATCCACGTATGTACACAGCATGTAGCGCCCTGCGGAAAGCTATCCGCTGCTGAACAAGCACTGGAAAATGACGAATTACATAAGCACACTTTCATACTTGTTGCAGAACCAACTATCCACGTTTTGAAATTGTTTTGAACTTATCATTGAACTCAAATGTGAATTTCAGCATTATTTCACTTTTTAAGTAGCACATTATTTATGCCTACATTATTAACTGTGCAGAAAATCGAAGCGAAGTAAGCTATAATGATAAATAAAAGATAATTTGTAAAACGTGGATAGCTAACTATAACGATTGACAGCAACCATGAAAGCAAACTCACACATTTACTCCTTGTTCGGTCACCTAATGTCATACTGTGATTTATTTACTGATCAACTATAATTCACAAGTGACCAATTCGTAAGCATAGAGGAAAGATGCAAGGAAAAACGCAAAACCATAAATTCCATTGCGTTCCTTTCCAAATCAAAATATTTACACTTTACTACTTCATTCTCAATTTCTGTGATTTCATTTGTCCTTAATTGTGACCAATTCGTAAGCATAGAAGAAAGATGCAGGAAAAACCGCAAAATCATAAATTCCATTGCGTTCCTTTCCAAATCAAAATATTTACACTTTACTACTTCATTCTCAATTTCTGTGATTTCATTTGTCCTTAATTGTTGCATACGCTCATTATTTCATATCGAAAGCTAATGTGGCTTAATTTTATTATCCAGCAAATTTAATATACGACCGCCTCCCATTTATATACAAATTTCACTTTGTTCTGGAACTTGAGAGCTAGTCTTCATTTTCAATAGAAGATTT
Organism: Prostheceraeus crozeri; assembly: GCA_907163375.1. Taxonomy (NCBI): domain Eukaryota; kingdom Metazoa; phylum Platyhelminthes; order Polycladida; family Euryleptidae; genus Prostheceraeus; species Prostheceraeus crozeri. The sequence continues at coordinate 45,318 of CAJQUW010010224.1, forward strand.
GTGATCCCTGATTCAGATAATTAGACGTCCGATGTAACGCCGCAAACGTAACATTGAGGTGCTTTTACAGCGCCATTGAGGCACATCTAAATATGAAGTGAGATTGACATAGATTTTAGGCAAATCACACCACTAACAAAGCTCTTTAGATGCTTGTTTTCAAAAATTTGACGTAAGTCATTTTATTAGTTTTATCTAAAATCTGCGTTCCAGTACATTGGCTTTTGTTGTCAACTTTTTACAACTCATTCAGGATTTCGGAATTCCTACTCTCTTGTTGCTTCCATAATCCAATTTCATTTAACGCTCGGAGATTGAAGATCTGAAGCGTGAGACCATCGCGCTGGTTAACGTTTTTCCAATCACTCAAGCGTCGACTTGACCCAACGCCAAACCGATTTCCTCGGAATCTGCGGGGATTCTGGCGTCTTGAGGGAGACGATGGAAAGAAACAGAAACATCCCAAACGGGGAGAGGTATGGATGGAGAAATTGTGAACTGCAGCGCGTTATATCAACAAGTCTGTCTGACTGATTTTCCGACAACATTTGCGAACATTTATATCTACGGGACGGACACAAAATTATGGGAAACTGGAGAAAATGATAGACAAGAGACATAAGAATGTTTTGATGAGAATCTCAAGATATGCTCATTTGGAAATCGTATTTTGATATTGAAACAACACAAGTTGTCAATCTATGTAATTATTCGGTAATTTCTCGTCGACTAATTAGAAGCTGGCTGAATCCCCCAACTTACAGGAGGAGGGGGCTTTTTAATACTGAATGAATGAAAAGATAAGCAGTCACGGACGTCAATCTTGAGGATGCATCCCCGGTAATGATGGCTCGGGGATGCGTAAAGCATTCTACTCAGTTCAGCTCTACTCAGCTCATGGATGGTCAGAAGCGATTTCAAGCCTGCGAAGACAGGGGATAGGAGGGATTCAACCGTTCACAGTTAAGATATTGACTATAATGAATGCAACTGCTGTTTTTTGTAAATCAAACCTGTAGGCTAGGTTGGAAAATAAATACCGTGTACTCATTTATTACTATGATGGAAATAGCTTCGCTGCTTACATTTTATCATGCATATCATGTATATCAAAATATCAAAACGTTTATTTCTCAAATCGAGAACACGAACATAAAATATGGCAAATAATGTTACAATTACATATGATGAAAAATGAGATGATCTACAAAATAGAATACATGTTGTATGAATATGATAATGTTGTGGAAATATATACATATGAAAATATCAGGAAGCAGACCAAAAATATCGGAGAGAATGATAAGACAGATCTGGAAGGAGAAGACATTTATGTTGCAGAAATAGCATTTGAATTTCGGATTACTTTATTATAGCAAGAAGCACATGAATGATATTTTAAAGAGAGATTATAAATATTAGTAAATATAGATAAATATAAGCAGCCTGATATCATATTGTCCAGCTTTTTAATGATTGAAGGTATCCTAAATAAAATTGGGATACCTACAGTCCATTTCATAAAAAGTGGATCATCCTAAAATTTGACTAAATAAAACATAAGTATGATACAGAAAGCATTTTTCATGTTATTTCATGTCCCTAATATATTTAAATGTCCTTATATAATCTGATAAGCTATGATACAGTAACGGTTCTTAAGAAGCTAATATTTTGTGGCCCTACCCTTATTGTCAATGACATTACCAATTCGTCTAGGCATTGATTCGATGATATCGTTGATTTTTGACTGATCTAACTTTCTCCACTCTCTTTTTAACAGTGACGTAAGTTGTGATACGCCATCTGTAGGTAGCAGTGAACGACGAACGCTACGTTTTAGAATACTCCATACATTTTCTATGGGATTCAGATCAGGAGAACGAGCTGGCCAAGATAATGTCCTAAGCCATAATTGAGACTTGCATAAGTTGACTCTACTACTCCTGTGACACGTAGCATTATCATCCATAAATAACCAAGTCGATGGATCACCAAGTTGATCTGTCATTTGGCCAATGTTCATTCGTAAAACATTCACATAGCGTTCAGAATTCATGGTTCCTTGCTGTATGTGAAGTTCAGAGCGGCCATTGGTCCAAATGCCAGCCCAAATCAGTAGAGTCGCACCATCTTCTACCCGGGGACGATGTAAATGTCTCTGAATTTCCTGATCAGATTTTATCCATAATCTCAATCGACCATCACTATCCTTCAGACGGACTGATGCCTCATCAGACCAGACAACCCGATCCCATTGGTTTTGCCAGTGACAATGATTCATTGCCCATCTGAGACGTCTTTTTGTATGCTGATCTGATAATTCGATCTGAGAGGGCCTCTTACAGCTCTTGAAATTCGACTCAATAAGTCTTCTACGAATAGTGGACTTAGAAATAGACGAGACTAGTGCAGCCATTTCAGTTAACGAGAGACTTGGATCAACTTTAACAAATCTCAAAATTAGGCGGTCTCTACGTTTGGATGTTTTGCGTGGACGGCCAAAGGCCTCTTTACGACAGAGTCGAAAATCATCATTATGCCATCGATGCACATTTGTGTAAGGGACATTTAGTCGCTTGCTTGTAGCTCGCAAAGAAAACCCTAGTTCTAGCAAGGCTGACACTTTGCCTTTTGTGAATGCGATCTCGTTATTGTTCATTTGTGCTTTGTATTGTTTTCAACCGGTAAGAGATAGATTTCTAGCTGAAAGCAATCAGGAGTGCTGCCAACACCACCGCAACGAAGTCAGGAAGCTATGGAACATGAAGTCCAGTTAATCACATGTAGCAGTTACATTATTGTTGATGAATAATGGTGCTATACTGGCTCTGATTGACCGATTTTCTTTATTTTTGTTTTGCTTGATAGCTTTTGGCTTGTAGAACAACATATTACATAACAAAGGAAACAAATGTAATTTTATAAGAGTGAGGTATGATTTTGTGTAACATTGCTAAATGAAGATCAAATTATCTACTACTTTTTTATCTACAACAGGAAAACAACTCAATATTCATGCTTGAAATTTCCAACAATGATATTAGTAAGCACAACTGACATATCTTCCAAATTTCAGAGAAATTCGTTCAAGTTTGGCGGAGTTAGACAAAATTGAAGTTAAGGCGATGTTTAAGGGTGATCCATTTTTTATGAAACAATCTGTATTTAGTGAAGTCTGATTATTAAGAGGTCCGGAACAGAATTATATTAAAGAAAAAATGTTCTCGCACATTTACTGAAATCATACATACAAATAATATTGAGCAACTGATATTTTAAAGGATCTTACCTGAAATGGAGCGCTTAATGTTGAGCACAGTTGCATGGATTTTAAGCACAGTGTTCCGGACCTTGTTGATTGATATCGACTTCAGTAAATTCGACTGAGAGCGTCATTGCGCTCCTCAGTGTTATGCAGTTGAATGATATTCATGCAATCATTCGTTGCTGGAACAATGCTTTAGTTCTGAGGTCATTTGCTGCTTTTATAAATTTGCTTAATTTCACAATGCCTCCCATATCAATTTTCTGTAACATTTCATAGAAATCTTGCTTTGTGACATTGACAAGAAATGTTGTAATTTGTGACCTTATGTTGCTATACATCGAACATTCACACATAAGATGAAATACAGCTTATATTGTTCAATCATTGCAGAAGCTACATATTCTGTCTTCGTATTCTAATCTATTTCTATAAACTCCTGTTCTTACCGCTAAATCATGATTTCCACATATCATTTTCAACAGTGGTTCGATATCTTTCTGTCCTACGTTAAATGTCAAATAATGCTTAATTGTACTATCAAATTGACCTGACTCTAAGCAGCTAATTCCTGTTTGACTTCTTTTAGCGGCACGTATCCATTCAGCTTTAATTTAGCTGAATGGAATTATTAAGCTGTTTAATTCAGATTTTTAACAATGTTCTTTTTATTCTTGAATGTTGACAGCTGAGCATGTTGCTTTTTTCCGTGGATATGATGTTTGAGTAACTTTTCTATTATCCAAGGCCATGTATATGAGTATGTTGTACTATTCAGATTACTTAAAATATGATTAGAGCAGATTTTCATGATGCTGTTATTGCTACTGGAATTCATGTGATCCAAAGATTGATTGCGGCCTTGTTAAAATAATATTAAGGTGGAAGCAATCTAAATTCACCTATTAAGCAGTAGTTTGCTGTTGTAGTTGACAAATGATAGAAATGTTTGTAAAATTGAAACTGTTTTTTATTCAAGTCAGACAATTTGTTGTAGAAGCAGAATTCTCCACCATATTGCTTTTTAGAAGAAGTCAGCATTTCGAGCGTATTTTTTACTATTGCTCCAAGCTCTTTCAGTTTTTCAGCTGTCAAACAAGATGCCTGTTTGCCGTTGTTAGCAAGTGAAATTAGATGCTTCTTAGCACTGTGTGAAGTTCAAAGTCTTAAGTATCTACATTCCTCAACTATTTCAATGTGCTTAACATCATTATCATAATTAATTCTTATGTAGTCATTATCATATTTAAAATTTTAAATCATGATTTTTTATTTTATCATAGTTTATTTCCAGACTACAAGCGCTACAAAATTTCTGCACTATTTTAATTTGTTTCATTAATAAGTCAAACTTATTTCTGTCTTTTCTCGTATCCATTTATACGGAAATATTCTTTTGCATGAAGGCTTTGGATTCAGAATTCGCACTTCATTGTTGAAAGCTAATTATAATTTTATTTTTATATGTGAATGATCAGTTAATCATAAAACTGGATTACCAATTTCAAAGCCAGTTAATATATTTAAGATAGATTCTGATGTGATCAAGTAATCAAACATAGATTTCCTTACTACATTGCTCTGATTACAATGAAACGTGCACTTTCCTAAACTGTTAATACTTTCGAATCTTCCGTTCGCTATAATTATGTTAGTTTTATTATAAAAGGTCAGGATGTCATTCCTATAGCTGTTGAATGTCATATTAGGGATTATGTCGAATCCATTGATTTCCTCTTTGGAATTCCATACTTTTCATCATCATTCTCTAAACCAATTCGTTCATTTAAATCACCAATAATTATTATATTTTCCATCTTATATTCAATAATGTGATCCTTGATGTTTTCACAAAATTCATTATCTTTGTACTTTGATTCCTTGTTACTTCTGTAGTATATCAGCAAATAAATGTCTGATAATTGTTCCCATCTTTGGGTTATTTTAATTATTATAATTAATTGTTCCGACAGGTATATTTGCAAACATGTTTCAGTAGGCAACCTACCATCATCAGTGACAACGATCAATGAAAAATGATGAAATATTTACAAGACTTGATGACATGAAAAATCAATACAGGAAAAGTGGTCGTGGTTGGTTGTGGCTATTCATGAGACAATGTGAATGAAGAAATGACTTTATGTAAAATGATTCAGCAATTTTTGTGTATGGAGTGCGAATGAGAATTTTAAAATTATCTTTATCTGGTAGCTCAATGTGATAAGTTTCTTCATTCACATTGTCTCATGAATAACCGCAACCAATCATAGCCACTTTTCCTGTCTTGATTTTTCATATCTCAAGCCTTATATATCATCATTTTTCATTGATCGCTGTCACTGATGATGGTAGCTTGCCTACTGAAACATGTTTGCAAATAGACCTGTCAAAAGTTTGCGGCTTCTAACTGTCTATAATTGTTCCCCCTTTCACTTATAATTTTATCAATTTTAAGTTTTTTTCGTCTTCTTTTGTATACTGATATGCCTTTGATATTTCGTCCTGATTTTGTTGGTTTCTTTTCCGTAGTGCGTTGACCTGAATAGCATTCAATTAAGGGATAGTCACCTTCATTTTTCAGATGTGTTTCAGAAAGACAAATTATATCTGCGTTATCCATGTCTTTGATCATGTCAGTATTCTTGATTTTATCATTATTTAGGCCGCTTATATTGATATAACTTATTTTCAATTCGTTTTATATTATCTTATATCTTATTATTGGTTCATCGTTCTCTCCTTCTATCAGTGCGTCAAACATGCAGTCTTATTGGTGTGTGTTGTCTATTGCTTGGCTGTAGTAAGCGTCTTGGAGTGTATTAAATGCGTCCGTTTGTATCTTCCACTCATGGTACTCCGAATCACTCTTCATCTTGTATTCTTTATTCTCTTTCATAGTATCTTCAATTTTCTTGATTTCTTTCATTTTCTAACCTGGTAATACTATCGTATCTTCCTTCAATTTCGCATCTTGGTCTTCCTTTTTTTCATAGGTTCTTCTACTGTTGTAGTGGTATCTGCTTGGGTAATGAATGCTGCTGCGATTTCATTGATTGTGGTTCCATGACGCATGATAACAATTTTGAATGTGGTGGCCTATTTTTCCACTGCTTCTGTTATATCTCGGTTGCCAATGTTAATGCAGTATCAACCTTGATTGACTTACCAATAATAATCTTTACCGGTAATCTTTTCTTAATTCTGTGATTACGTTTCATTAGACATCAGACTGACAACTATTCTGTCTAAAAGACACCAGCACATTTTTAACTCCCCAGCCGCATTCGCCTTACTCAGTGGAGGCGAGCTCGTACCTTCTTCAATAGGCCAAACCCACTGTACTACTTCAATTCGATTCTTAGGTCCGGTGAATGTGGTCGGGCAGTAAAGGGTGTTGGTGCCCTCTGTAGACTTAATAGTTGTCATTCTCTCTGAATACTCAATATATTTCGACATACCTTTGTTGTCAACATTAGGCCGTAGATAATTATTACATTGGCTTAAAGATTCATCATTGTCAGACTTGATGATGTCACGGTTACGTCCCGCGAGTAGGTCAAACTTGATCCAGTGGACCGTGGGCTGGTTGAGGTTGCCGACCCTTGCTCTAGACCATCACATCGCATTTAATGAAAAGTTCAGGAATACTTACCGGTATTTCGGGAATCATCACGATAGCTTTTATATCACCACATCTATAAAAGAATTTCTAATGATATAAATGAACTTCATATATTTTGAGATTATTTAGTCATGTAATTCACTAATTATTACGATTGTATATGAGAAGCTAACACTCATCAATCTTGTCTTTACTATCAATCTTATTCAGGATATTCAAATTTGAAATGTTTCATTCATATTCTCATTATGATGTCGTTATAGTTGACAACTCCTAGAGAAGTCCTTGAAATGAACTTTTCGAATAATGCCATCCACAGATACAAGAAGTATAAATAAATTGCCAAATTACAATATAAATTCCTTCATCTGATCTCGAATTATTTTTACAAATATATTTTCAGAATTTCAAGAATTCAAATTATTTTGCTATTTTTTGTATCAATATCAACAAGATGAGTCAAACGGATACCACCGTTCAAAACAGAGTATCCAAAACAAGCATAAAAATCATTCTCATGAAACTAAAAACTAAACTTAGAAATTTTAGAGAATACCGGTAATTAAAAAGTCATAGAAAATGTAGGCGATGAACAGACTCTTAGGAAAAGTTCATGAAAAATTAGTGCATTCAAATTTTGAACAGCTATTTACAGCACCAAGATTTACCATTTCATGCGTGTTGTGCCTCTCTGGCATCATTTCTTCCCGAAGCTTTTGAGACAACATTGCGTAGTAATATTTTTTGTACCTACGAGAAAGAGGTGATCAGTGCGATCCTAGTGGCACCAATCCCAATCATGCAGTAAGTAGGCGCTATATAGTAGGTAGAGTGTCGAATCAAAACATTTCATCAACCAATGAAAAGTTTTACATCAAAAGATTCAGTTTTTTGTGAAGATTGCGTTCCTGCGGCCCAAAAAATATTTGATCACTTTTTAAGAAGCTAAATTTCTGCAAGTTGTTCCTGTGTTTATAATACTAGCGCTTTGATACCTAAGTAGTATGAAGCTTACTACATATCAAAGGGAATGATTGATATACTAACAAGCATCTTAATTAATCGGAAATCGAGCTGATTATCAAGGAAATTTCATGAACCACATTATAATTCAAGTCTTCATGGAAAAGTTGAGATCTTGACTGGAATTTCAAGTCTTTTAATTCAATTTTTATGGGCATGATTTTATGATTCTCGAAATTTCATAATATATAAATAATAAATTTCTATAAAATAATAATGTAAAATATATTAAATTTAGAACAACAACCAGGAGATCAAAGACTAGTGGGACAGAATCTGGAACAATCCTCGGTCTCATAACTCCTCCACAAAGTGGCTGAAAGACTTAAAGGATGAATCCAGAACGTTGAATGCACAGCCAAATATAAAAATTACCGAAAGTGATGTATCATACAAGATAAGCAAGATGGCAAGTTGGAAAGCACCAGGTCCAGATATGGTACATGTGGGGTGGCTAAAGAAGCTTAATGCAGCACATGAAAGGCTGGCGGATCAATTCAATAACTTACTACTGAGACCACACACAAACCCTGCTTGGGTAGTAAAAGGAAGAACAACGTTGATTATTAAAGACCCGAGCAAAGGACCCGGCAATTACCGACCAATAACGTGCTTACCCACGATTTGGAATGTCGAATGTCGACACAATGTCGAAGCATGTGATTAATACAGGCATACTTGCTCATGAACAAAAGGGAGCCAGAACAAGATGCAGGGGCGCAAAAGATCAGTTAATAATTGACAAAGCTATAACATGTGAAAGCAAGAGATACCGAAAGAACTTATGAATGGCCTGGATGGACTATGAGAAAGCATTTGACTCAATACACCATTCATGGATCCTCGAAACCATGTCAATGTACCAAGTAAACAACCAGCTACAATAACTAATTAAACAATCGATGAAGCATTGGCAAACAACACTAATTCATGATAAGAAGCCCATCGGAAAAGAATCGGATCTTCCAAGGAGATGCTTTGTCACCCATAATATTCTGCGTAGCACTCAACCCATTGAGTCAAATCCTTGAGTCAAAAACAGCATGGGTTACACAATGAGGATAGGTGAAAAATTGAATCATCTTCTCTACATGGATGATCTGAAGTTGTATGCCAAGACAGAAGACCAAGTGAATTCCTTGATTCACACAACAAGGATATTCTGTAGCGACATCGGCATGGAATTCGGGATGTCAAAATGTGCCAGACTTATCATAAAGCGAGAAGCAAGGGAAACAGAAGGACTTACATTGGACATTGGAACAATAAATGATGCGAAATACGAAGGATACAAATACTTGGGAATTCTCCAACAATAAACAAACAAAGAAGAACTGGTTAAGAAGCAGGTGACGAAAGAGTACTTCAAAAGAGTAAGGAAAATAATGAAATCAAAGTTGTACGGATACAATAAAATCCGAGCCATCAACACATGCGCGACACCAGTAGTGCGATACACTGGTGAAATAATAAAGTAAAACATGACAGATGTACAGCACATTGATGGTAGAACACGAAAGATGATGACAATGCACAAGGGGCCCAAAGCCGACGTCGATAGATTATATCTGCCAAGACGGATGGGAGGATGCGGCCTGATAAAAATCGAAGATGTCATGAATGAAGAGAAACGCAGCCTGTCACAATACATCTGCAGCAGGATCGGTGATCCCGTGATCGTGGCAGCAAGTCAATATGGAGTCTGCGAGAAATACCAAGAAAACATCAAATCATGGAAGGTCAAGTTATTTCACGAAAGAAAAGAAGATGAAAGAGATCACAACAGAGAACAATATGTATAGCTGGATGTCGAGCTAAAATCAGAGACCGAAGCCTTAATCATAGCCGCTCAAGATCAAGCGCTAACAATAAAGGCACAAAAAAACATCATGAAGACAACATCAGATGCAAAATGCAGACGGTGCCACGAAAAGGATGAGACTGTAGCCCACATAATATCAACATGCTGTCAGTTGGCTCCAACTGAGCATACAACCAGACATAACGATGTCGCGAGAATAGTGCATCAAAGTATATGCCAACACTGCAATGTAAAGACCGAAAAGGAATACTGGAAACACAAATCAGAAAAGGTTACTGAAAATGAGAAAGTCAAGATTCTCTGGGATTTCGGAATTCCAGAGAAGAATAAATGCAAACCGTCGGGACATCACAATAGTAGACGAAGAAAGGAAGGAACTCAAGTTAATGGAGATCTCAATTCCAGAAGATAGAAACATTAAGAACAAAGAAAAGGAAAATATTCAAAAATATCAAGACCCTAAGATCGAAGTGCAAAGACTATGGAAAGCGAAGGCTGAAGTCGCACCAATTGTCATCGGCGCGCTTGGAGCAGTAACTTCAAAGTTGAAGGACTACCTCCGCAGACCACCAGGTAGCCATGTAATTCACAAGCTGCAGAAAGTAGAGCTTCTCGGAAGTGCACATATCTTCCGAATGCACCTAGGTCTCCCAGAGACTTGGTAAGTCTCCGAGATTACGTATGTATCACCGACCATAAGTGTCGAGAGCAAAAAAAATTCACATTTTGAAACTGAATAGTAATGTGGACCCATTTACGAAGTTAAGACCCTTTTAAAGCTTATTTATGATCATTGTCTCTGATTCTGATATTTTGCTCTTTCAGTGGTAGGTATAGTTTGTGATTTGATCATTCTTAAGAAAATGATCTTATTAATGAGGCTGAGCATTAGAGAAATAATGACCCATCGAATTGCTAATTTATTAAACACAATACCTATCCATGTCTCCAATTAGTCCGGCAGCCAGAACGAGTTTCTGCAGGGAGCGAGGCCGAAAGTGAGACTTTCACAGAATAATGTACACCCTATGACTACTGCAAATCGGCACGTCTGCCGAGTTCTAGTGAGTTCCTCTTCTTGTCAGAGAAGATCAAAGAAAAACACATGTCCAATGGGACACAGACTGATGTTTTCGGCTGAAATAAAATTTTGTATATTTTCTCTGATTTTATGAAAAGTACTAAGTCTAGAGTCATAATTTTTGGCATGGAATGTCTTCAGGTCATTTCCTATGATGTGCATGTGCTATTATCATGCATCTAATCGACACTGTATGTGAGAATGTGGTTGAAAGTGGATAATGTTGCTCAAAATATTTGTGTCTTGCCGACATTAAGAGACTCGCCAAATCTTAATGTGTTTAGCTTTATAGACAGGGGTGCATGAAAGTGAAAGGAAATGACCTGAAGACATTCCATGCCAAAAATTATGACTCTAGACTTAGTACTTTTCATATAATCAGAGAAAATATACAAAATTTCATTTCAGCCAAAAACTGCAGTCTGCGTCCCATTGGATTTACATGTGTTTTTCTTTGATCTTCTCTGACAAGAAGAGGAACTCACTAGAACTCGGCAGACGTGCCAATTTGCAGTAGTCGTAGGGTGTACATTATTCTGTGAAAGTCTCACTTTCGGCCTCGTTCCCTACAGAAACTCGTTCTGGCTGCCGGACTAAATGCTGTCATGACACAGAGGATTTGTAACATATTTCTTCCTACTGCACTGCTATCATGATCAGTCAAATCCGTGTTAATTTCTCCAAAAGTGTGATAATTTGCATATCTCACATTTGGTACTGGGTTGCAACTCGAGTTCATTTAATGTAATAAAATCCTAACTGCACACACATTGGGGAATTACTTAATACTTAGTTGCTACCCTACCTAATACAACGAAATTCAACGAAAAACTTTAATTTTGAAAATAATTCATGCACGAAAGGATGAATGCGTCAAACAAGCACCACCATTGGAAGAAAACATGGTCAGAATGTAAAAAGGTCGTCATTAAATGAAATTAGGAACAGTGGTTTTGAAAATTAAGATTTGTCTACGCTTCTGTACTTTGGCATGGATAAAGTTGATGGTGCTTCATCTTACCAAATAATGTCAGTATTATTGTGTGATAATACTAAGGTATAGCATATCAGCTTTACAACATTTTGTCACAGGGGTAGTATGGCAGTCACTATCTCAAAAAATACATTTCATGTTTGATGTTCGAGTAGCATTCAATTCACAAATTTAATAATGTAACTGAGATTCCTTTAGAGTTAACACGTTCCAATAGGAATGCCCTCCGCCAATGACTTTTATTGCTTCATGCCTTCTTAAACAAAATCGAAGAGATGGATTTCTATGATTTCTATTTTCTGGTTTTACAGCAATTGTCTGAACTAGTACTCTGTATTCTCAACCACTTTAGCATTGACATATTCCTTGCTTTGGAAATTATTCCTGAAGGATTATGCCGTTTGAAAGTCTTCAATAAATTGCTAATGAATTAATTGAAATATGTTTGATTATATTAGTCATGCAAATACAATGGAACATCGTATTTCTACTTCTTTTCAATTCTCTTCTGATTGCTCTCCTCAACACAGGTCAAATCGATGAGGATTAACCGTTTTGGTGCATCATCCTTCATTTCCGTTGGAACTGAATAGACAAATGAAAATGATGAACTTGTAACTTGCACAGAGAATCGAAATTCTTCATATGTTTGAAGATTGACAGTTAACAATGACAATGGGAGGATAAAGTTGAAATTGAAGGATCCTTTGGATCTATGACAATTGCTAGGTGGAGCGCAAGCGTGTGGGATGTGGAAAACAATGGCTTTTATATCCTCCATTCTCCTGACTTTCAACGAGGAATTCGGGAGGGACAGATGTCACTCACTCCAGAATTCCTGTGCGAACATTATTCAATCTTTGTCAGTCTTCTTCATGATAGATAGACAAGATATTAAATTTACAGAACTTTTTATAAATGAATAACTTAATTAACTTGCTATGATTTTTAATTAACTTTTTTTAATTTGTAAAGCTTCATAATTTTGTATAAATTTGAAACCAAATTACTAAAGCAATTTTTTGTATTTCCAAGTGGATGTCTGTAAATATGATGAATATAATTTAAAGGAAGTCACAGCATGAAAGTGCCCATCTCTAATAATAGAAATATTGTGCTAGTTCAAGATGAATTCTGGCCTCTGAAGAGTTAATCAATGAACCAAGTATTTTGAAAACACAATTAGAACTTGAATTATATAGTAGAAAGCTCAAGTGAACCAAAATGCAAAAATAGCATCGACCATTCTGAGCTTTGAAATAACTCAAACCTGTCATGAACAGGAAATTCCCTTTCAAATTTGTATGTATATTGCAGGGATGCGGAGTCCTATCATTTTGATAGGACTCCAACTTCGACTCCGGGTGGCAAGTATATAAAGCCTAGTTTTTTTAAATAAACTGGTAACCTACATCATAGATCATTATAGGCTTACCTGAACAATCATTGCTGTATCAATTATCAATCATTTTCGATGAAAGTTAATCAAATATCGCTTTCAGTTAGATGCATGCGACTCGGCTCTTCCCATCTTCTTGATGTGTGCTTCACACGGCTTTTCTTCAGTCTCTATCAGGCAGGAAAATACCCTATCCTTCTCCAAAAAATATGAGTTCACTTTCGATAATAATATGTGCTTTGGAGGAGACATCACACACGATTAACGTGAGAGCTAAGAGGTAATGTTCTCAAACAAACTATAATTTCATTTTTGTCTCTGATGTGACCTTTGGTGCGTAGGTCTCATCGAGGCTAGGAAGGCTTGTCTTCTCTACTAAATCACCGAGTGAAAAGACAATCCTTTTTTCACTATCACGATTCATTCCCTCAACTACGAGTATTACAAGCTCTGCATGCACTGCTGTCTCTGTACTTTTGTTTGACGGAGAAAGTTGACATCAAGACAGTGACAGCTAAGCACGAGAATAAATAATTTGCTTGTATTATATTTCGGGTCTAGTTATAGGCCGGAGTCCTATCATTTGATAGGACTCCGACTCCGCATCCCTTGTATATTGCAAGAGACATATCATGCTTACAGCGCTGCAGCTGCAGGTGAACAGTCAAATACTCAAGACAATAAGAAAGTATTCAAAAAGCAGAAATTAAATAATATTAATTAACAATTAATTTAATAATTAAATGAAATGGTTTGCCTTGTGAATGCAATTTCTCAGTCCACTTAGTCAACATGACAAGAACGCAAGACTTTTGGATTTTTCCAAGCGCTTGCAACAGGCACCAAACATCCGGTACCTCTCCTCTGCATCAAGAAAATTGCATTGAAATAAGAAATTATGCCTTTGACTGACAAAATCGAAGTTGTTTGTTGACTCCATTTTTTGCAATCAGGCGTAAATTTTACAGATGCACACTTTTCTCAATAAAATCAAAAAAGAAAATATCTGAAATCATTGTTACATGTACATCGCATCGCATATTTCCTTCTACAGTCACTAAAGTCAGGTAAAGTATACCTTTAAATTTTAGATGCTTTGTTTTTCTTTACTCATGATGTAGGACAATTTACAGACCGTTTCATAAACAATTTCACATAAAATCGACACATTTTCAAATGCAATTTATCTTCGTGTTGAAGTCCAGGTTCAATTTTAATAAACGAATGTCATATGAAACCTTATGCTCCAGAGATTATTTTCACAAATATTTTACTTTTTTTCGTGATCAGTTTTGGTCAGTAGGCCCTACGAAAGAAAACTGAGTGTTTTCCTTGATGCAGGATTTTAGCATGAAAACAACAGAATATTTTAATGAAAATTGACATACAGATGAAATACCAATCAGCCTTTTCACGATGTAGGGATTTTAAGATTCGTAGAATGTAAAAAATTGATTTAGTACTTTCAATGATGAAAATGCTCAATTTCAATAGACTTTACACCATGTGAAAGGCCATGTCTAGTACTTTGAATTGGCAGAGCGTTTAGGTTGTGTAAACAGTTGTGGTAAACAAACTTACAAATATGAATTTATGGTCAATTCATTTACCGATACCTACAGATGAAACCATGCAATAATCCTATAATTCAAATGCAGTTATTTGCCATTGTTCGGAGCTGGCGAAAGATATTGCTTGAAAGCTTCTCTGAATACCGGACTTTTGCCTTTTTTATGTGCATTCTATGTATTTTATGAAAGATTCGGTGGGATTCTCTCTCATTTCTCTCCTCTACATCTCTCTCTCTCTCTTTGCATGATTGTGCTGTGGTTCCTTTCTTTCAAATTTCATTAAATTTTCTAAACTTCCACTCCCATAACGACCTCATCAATTCCACCAAGTATCAAATGAAAGCATTCTCACAATGGTAAAATGTGTTCATCATTTAATACGAACTTCACTTCACTTAGTCTCAATTTGTTTTGATTCAAACTTGATTTGCCTCTAATTTTATCAAAATTTGACATTGATAAATGTGGATTGACAAATTTCATTATTTTCTTTTGTAATTAATGTAGAACTGAATTTGTTTAATTCGATCTTTACTTAATCTTCAGTATGAACCAATTTTTTCAATTTGAATTTCACGTGTATGGCAGATATCTGTGAATCAAGGTATAATTACTCTAGTTAGTTCAATCATCATATTAGAGCATGGTGTAACATAGACATCGAGAATTTGTTCATCGAGTGACCTCTCCCATTTTGCAACCTCATCAAGTTGCAAAACATGATGAATATTTTCTAACTGAGCTTCCATGATAGTGTAGTGGTTGAGTGTCAGTCAATCTTCCAAGACGATGAGGAGGTCTTGGAGGCATCTACTGCACTCGCACTGGTCTCCTTGGCGCCATCTTGACACTCGAATCTGAATGCTGATGGCGATTTTCTTCTAATCTACAAATCTCGGCTTTCTGTTGCGCAGACGCCATTGAGGATTCGTCGCCAGGTTTCCAAGATGTCAGACAAAGGAACGTAAGGCGTCCTTCTCTTGGCGGCGTTCTGCGTCTCAGTTCGTTGATAATCTTGGCTCGACTTCATTCCTCTCATTTACGTCCCTATTAGACCTTTAATTTGTAGACGACTATTTTGCTCTCTCTTCAAGTCCTTACTCAAAAATTCATGGAATAATTTTTCATTTGTTTCACGAACAGTGAATTTGACATAGGCCTACACATTATTCTCTCTTATTCGCTTCGATATTGATGAGTAGTATTTAATGTTGATTCGTACATTCAGCAGAACATTAGGCTGAATATGATTTTTATGAATTGGTCCCCAGGAACTGTTCCTTTGTCGATAATGCTTCCTGGTCAAATAGACATACCAACTATTTACGGTAATTATTTGCATGTTAGCAGTAAACGACACCTCTGTCCTAATTTCAGGTGCAAATATAACTCTATCAGACATAGGGGTCGCAATGTCGGACCATTTTTACAAAACTGGTATTTTGGTGTTTGTGCAATGGTAAAACCGGTGTAGCCATCAGTCAGATTCGTGTTTTTTTCTCCAAAGGTGTAGAAATTTGCATATCTTACAGATGGTATTAGGTCATGTTGATTTAATGAAATCGAAACTGTATACACACTGGGGATTTAATGAAATGCTGGGTTACTACTCTGCCTAATATACCTACTCCATGGTGCGAACTTAAGGTGAGCGATCTTACCCGAAAGTAGGGGTTCAGGTCGGATTCGGGTAGGACAATTTTGAAGTTGATCGGGTTGGATTACCGCTTTTATCATAAACCGGATAAAACCCGAACTCGGGTGTTTTCAGTTTTGAGCACACAGATTTTGGAAATTTGTCAGAATTCATCCATGTTTTTCTCAGGAAGGTTGATACAATTCATCATTCTTACATGTAGCAATGGTGTGAACAATTGATTTTTATCAATACTTTGCCTTTTTGTATTGTTCTGATTTAGTAACAAGGAAACTAGTAGCTATTTCTTGCTTGCATATTCACTTTCAGATTTGTTACAATGCCGTTTTTTTATCGAAACTGTTTCATAAGTATGATAAAACGACTTTCATACGACTTCATAAGGTGCACGACAATTTAACTTAAAAAATATTATCACATCAGTTTGAGTTATCGACAATTGACAACTTTCTGTGGTAGGTTATGACATCAGCGTCAATAGATGTTTGGAACGAATGTGAAAGCTTGTGAACGGTAAAGAAGTGCTTGGATTGTTACTTGTTTTAATAATCCATGTCTTGTCACGTTCCGGCACTCGTTAATTAGATACATAAAAAACTCTCACAACATTGTGTGTGACTATTTTCAACACAGCTAGCAGCGTTATAAAGGAGGAAGCATTCTATCTTATGCTGCTGTTAAGTGTCAACCATGACATGCAGTCTACATGTACGTGAATTCATGATAGGCCTATATGCTGATCAACACCAGGATTATAGACAATGTGGTTTTGTATTTGTTTACTTTCCTCTATTGTAAATCTCTAATTTCATAAAATGGATAATGTGAACTCAATTCAATATCGAAATCAAATCAAAATGATATCTCACTGCCATGATAAAGCGATGAACATATCTCTACAGTAGGCTGGTCGGGTTGGGTTCCGGTATTTTCTTGTCGGGTTAGGGTAAAATTTCAGTACTCTACTCGATTTCGGGTTCGAGTCGGGTTCGGGTTGGCTTTCAGTCCGAGTCAGGCTTCAAAATTCACAAAACCCGACCCGAGGTCCATCTTTAGTGCTAACATTTTCTAGTTCATGTCACAATTTAGCTGCTTCCACTGAAGCTATATTTTGCAAAAATGCTTTTTGGTCGTTTCCCAGGTGCCATGGGTCTTTCCCAAAGATTTTTGCTACTTATATGTATTTTGAAATGTCAAAGCCTCTAGAGCAGGGGTCGGCAACCTGCGGACCGCGGTCCAAACGTGGCCCGAAAGCCTATCTGGTTCGGACCGCGGTCCAAATGCGGCCCGCGGCTCCGCTTTAAAATTGCCGTCATGCGCGATCCCCATCGTCTATACAGAAGTTTTTTATTAAACGGATGCTTTGTTTTCGTCCTTTTCCACGTTGAGCGGGGTCAGTCGGTTGGTGCCTTCCGATGTCGCACCTTCACTCTTCCTCACATTACAACATTGATGGATTTGGGTCCAGTGCTCGAAAGTCATTAGATACGACTTGTGACTATGCTTTCTTTACTCTTTCTCTTGGTTTTCTGCTTTCTACCCCAAGCTGGAAGGATCTCTTCGTTCAGTCATCTGATGACCTGTTCAGTCAAATGACCTTTTACCAGATATTTCTACAATCGGAAGATTTATTCACTCTTCTCAGTAACTTGCGTGGCTGATGAAAATTTAGCTTTTCCAGCTCTTCAGTGTCAATTTCATCAATATATCTTTTTGTTGTGCATTATTATAAATCATCCATATTTCATATTTCAACCCAATAATCAAATTTCTTCTTAGAACTGTTGATCATCAAAACGTGTGCATGTCATGAAGCCTCGTCACTTCCATTCCAACTGATGCACTGGACATACTCCTTAATTAGGCAAGTGGTAGGACTCAGTTGGCACACCGAATTTCCTGACATCACGTTCGAGCTGCGAAATATCTTGATATTGAAGGTTCATTTTCAATTCACCAGACCAATGTTGTCTGGTTCTTAACGTCTGAAAGCTTCATGCGGATACTTCAGCAGTCTCGCAAATCTAAAGCTCCTTCAATTTGATCATTGATTATGTATGAAATTGTAAACTATATTTCTCTGAAATGATAATATTTACTCCATCGTCATCTACAAAGCGTGGTGAGGCGGAAGTTCTAAGAAAGAAAATGTGATCAAATAAGCCGCAGATCAACTTTTGTCGACAGCAGCGGCAGTTTCGAGGGTATCAAAGGATTTGATGAAACTAAGTCAGCCGAAGTGGTTTAGCTAAATTTCTACGAGATATTTTGGCTTTAGAAATTTCTTGGTCATTTTGACGCTTGTCACAAGAGAACTTTGGCACCGGGTTCCATAAAGTTGCTTATTTGCGAAGTGATCGGATCTGGGAAAATTTGTTTCAGTCGCTCCCATTTCTTGTGATGTACCGTAGTCGTTTTTGTGAAATAATAATAGCCATGAAAATTCGATTCATATTCTAAATAAAGAAGTTATCAGTTCATTTTTATGTCGCTGCAATTAGTACTCCCCATTACCGTCACATTTGAGTTTCTGAGCATCTTTTAAACGTAAGATAGTTTACCAAAAGTCCAAAACGTGTTCAATTAAATTTTCTGACATCTTGACAGTCTTTATTCTCAGTTTACAAGTCGTATTGTCGTATTCATATAGAGAAGTCGAGCAAAGCTAGCCTAATTGCCATTAATTAACTCGTAGACCGGACTAAATTAATATACTGGTATCTCGATAAGGCTTCATCATCCGCATATCAGGAAGTCTATGAAATTAAGAAATAATCTCCATTGAGTGAGCTTAGATGGGAATCTCAGTTCATTTCTTATTGAAAATATGGAGAAATATGAATAAACGTGATGACAGGGTAGGGAAATGTAGACCCCGGATAAAATGCGTAAAGATTAGAGATCATTTGAAACGAATATGTAAGTAGAAAAGCCAGTTTCAATCGGATTGGCCTCATTCTCGGTGACGAACCTTTTCTGGAAACAGAAATATTGCTTATCATAGCACTTATTGAGGAATTTCTGTGATTGTTGTGCTGATAGTCTGATAGATGCCAATTATAACAAGATTGATCATATTCATGTATTTATTTCATTATTTATGGAACTAGACATCAGAATTTGTTATTAAGTTCGATTGAACTTTAAACTTGTTCGTTTGCCATAACTTCTCATTTTTATCCGAGGTCTAAATCGCCTCACCCTCTCATCACATCGGTTTGTTCTTATTTTTCCATGCGAGGATTGAACACCCCATCATTTAATTGAGCACTAGAAATGGCGGCACATTATTAAATGATTTGAAACATCTTCGAAAACGAGGCACGCTTCTAAACCCCCGTGAACCTGAAGGACCGGTTTTCCAGCATGACAGTAATTGCAAATGTTTTCGAGAGATCCATTTCCGACATGAGGCCGAATAATACAGAAAATAAGGTAAGCCAATAGTAATAATCAATCAAATGGGGAAGTTTGTTAACATAAATTTTGGGCATGAGCACGTGCCCATGCGCATCGATCTACTGATTCCACATAGCGAGTTGCTCGTCTCTGATGTCTCTGCTTATCAAGCAGAGACCGCACATAATCCATCATCATATAGTGACTATCCAGCTAAGTTGACCGTTCCTTCAAAGAGGAGCCTTCCAAATTGACTTCTTGCAAGACTGATGACCAGGAGAAGGTTTTCTGACTGCTTTTGACAAGCAGAAGAACATAATCGGGAAAATTAGGCCATGCAGATGGAAGTAAAAATTCTAATCTGATGCAAATCAAAATTTCAGTAAATCCTAATTTAATTATATGCACTGCATATTGACTGCTTTGAATCTATAGCAATCGGAGTTGGTACTCGTTGATTCCTTTCGTAGGCTAATACCTACAAAATAATACATGTTGCTTGTCGTGTCAAATTCAACAGAATATTCGTTATATGACACGTAGACTTACAGACAGGTGACTGACTCGCTTTTCATTTTTTCCTTGGAAGACTCGAATGCACAGAGCATAGAGTCCCAGATATATAATGTAGTGGACTGATCACAGAATTATCTACTGTACATCATAGGATCGCCCTATATCATGGTAGACATTCGTTTCAAGGAAAACCCAAATGAAATAAGCTAATAACTAATACTATTTTGCCGAATAAGTTATCATTGGGTTAAATGCTGCTGTTTTACATGACTAAAGCGAGCTTGAAGAAACCCGTCTTCTTTAGGAAATATGAAGCTATTTCCATGTTGAAAGTTATTATAAACATTTTTCAGTGTATGTGTGGAATCAATGATTACAAAAATAATTTTTTCAGAATTTGTTGGACATTCGACTTCCGACTTTAATGCACCGCTTCCCAAAAGAGTAAAAAAACTTTGATTCACGTCATGATTATCGGAGCAAACATTGATGATGTCGAAGGAGGCGGTTGTGAAAAGATTGTATGCTTCTGCACATGAAGAGTGAAGTATCTCTGTTGCCAATCGAGAATGCGGAATCATGGCAGCCACATCGTTATACGATGAAGACAGTGATGAAATCAAATACACCAAAACTGTGGATGCAGGTGAATTTTCCTCAGCTGTCAGACCATGAAATTGGCCATTTTGATATTCAGGACACTGAAACACGTATACTTCATCGAAAATAAGAAGAACATTAGACTTTACATCTCATAATGCACCACGTCGTCTCGGAAGATATCCGTGCATTGTAGTGTCATCTTGCTGAAATCCAGAAGACGACAAAGAGTTCCCATAGATGGAAGAGTCAAGCATTCTGGTTCTACTAGTGATCTATAGCATGATATACTGGTGGATTTCCTCATCGATGAATTGATTCAGCAGTTGTTCGAGGAACGACGTCTGTTTGCATGTGTTTCAACTAAAGTTAGCTGCTCAGTTAAGAAACTACATGTTCTTGTATCGTTGAATTTCAGTTAGTGACTGTTCAATGTCATCACAAAAAGATGTAGTAGTACATGAATCGACGGTGTAGTATCTCATAAAGTTCTCTTAATAAGAGTAGCGGATCAACTTCGTCGGGAATTGCATACAGTGAAATAAACAGCTGTGGTCAATGTCACATCCATCATCAGTAACAACAAACTTCAAATTTTCTTCAATTGCAATGCAAGTAGAGATGGACATTCGTGAAACAGTGAATTTATAGTTGAATCTGCAAGGTCTGGTATCATTAGGCGTTTTCAAAGTTCCGTTTAATCAGAATACGATTGAGTTTCAGCAAACCAGTTTAAGTCAGAGTGTGATTAACGACAGATGCCTGCTAACCAGAGTAGGGCTGTTTCAATTAACCGCATTCTGATTAACCACGACCTATCATTAATCGGAATCCGATTCGCTATTGCATTGACGCTCTTCCCAGGTCTGCCACAATAGTAAACGTCTCTATAGCATCAGCTGGTCGCTGGATATGAAGGATTAATCCATCTAACAAACCCACCACTTGTCGACCTTTAATCTCTCCAGTTTGCAAATTCGATAACTGATCAGAGTTTGGTAGGCTGATAAAGCATGTCTTTGTGCGATTGATGCCATCCACTCGGATACCAAATGAGTATTTAAATGGGCAGTTGATGTCGCAATTCCAGCTGATCGCCCCAATTGACGAAAGTATCCACCTCCAGACAAAAACTCCACAAAATTGTTAACCATCCTCTGACTTGTTGCCAGATGACAACCACGATGGTCCACAATTCCTTCGCCATGAAATTCATTTCCTAACTGTTCCAATTCACTACGTGACAGGCGAAAAGTTCGCTTGTTATCATGTTCTGATTCATTTTGAGCTTGAGCGCTTTTATATGGTGCCGATCCAGTTCTCGAGGACTGGATTACACCGGCTCCAGCAAGAAAAACGGCTGTCATTTCCTCAACTGATTTCAGCCAAACCGACACTTTGAAATCTGACACGGTTAATCGACTTTCCAACGACCTGCTCGTTGAACAAATAATGAATTGAAGAGATACGAGAAACCTGCGTTCATTCAACCCGATACGCTCGCTGAACCAACCGGATTTTGATTGTTTGTTGTCTTCCAACCGGACACTGGTTGTAACTACCGTAATGGGGTTGAACCGAACCAAACTTGGTTAGATCTGGTTCTTGGATAGATTTCAAAATTTCGGTTGGGTTAAACAGAAAATGTTAATTAGGCCATTGCCCTTTTATTCAATCGGAATCAGGTTAGTTCCATCGCAATCCGGTTGATTCAACCCAATCTACCGAAACTTTGAAATCGCCTTGTAACACTTCATACCTGCGTTCAATAGAGTGATTTTCTTGCACATATCGTTCATTGTCTTTAACACTCTCCACATGTCAGATAGTTTAAAGTTAGAAATTTGCTGTGATAACCGATGATTCTCAGCTGTCAGTATTGCAGATGAAGCTGCTTTACTATCTCTCTTTCTTTGTGGTCTCACTTGAAAAATAGGAAGGTAAATGAGAAAATATTGAAGGATGTGCAGATGACTTAAGATATCTCCATTACAGCTCGTCATGCACACGCTTTCGTTTCTTATTTACATCAAGAATCACGGTTTCATAATCAGATTCTCTGAAGTTAATAGAACACGCTCAATGACTATCATTTAGCATGAAGGTAGGTCTACC
Source organism: Prostheceraeus crozeri (assembly GCA_907163375.1). Classification (NCBI taxonomy): domain Eukaryota; kingdom Metazoa; phylum Platyhelminthes; order Polycladida; family Euryleptidae; genus Prostheceraeus; species Prostheceraeus crozeri. The sequence goes on from CAJQUW010010224.1 coordinate 68,388, forward strand.
TATACCACGAATCCATAGACCACGTCGCTCAACGTCAGCAGAGAATTTGTGAAATAGTATTTCTGGCTGTCGTTTTTTGATAGACATCCTGATGTGCATCTTGGAACACAACAAGTATAGGCACATCTGTTATTCGCAGAGCAAGTGAAGATGAGGATTATTGATCGTTATTGGTACTTTGTAGATGTGACATTCAAGCACAGTCAGTGTCCAAAAACTTTTTAAAAAAGCTCGAAAGCTATTTGAAATTCACTAGTACAGCATTTAATTTATGGAAATCTACATACAGATTGTTTCATAAAAAATGGATCACCCTTAAACATCGCCTTAACTTCAAATTTGTCTAACTCCGCCAAACTTGAACGAATTTCTCTGAAATTTGGAAGATATGTCAGTTGCACTTACTAATATCATTGTTGGAAATTTCAAGCATGAATATTGAGTTGTTTTCCTGTTGTAGATAATAAAGTAGTAGATAATTTGATCTTCATTTAGCAATGTTACACAAAATCATACCTCACTCTTATAAAATTACATTTGTTTCCTTTGTTATGTAATATCAAGTTTTGTGTATCTACTGTTTATTTAATTTCATTGTTGTTAATTGCATTCACGACATGGCTTAAGATGCTTTGGTGGACAATCGATCCCCGCTACTTGCCTTGATGTCGGCGGTCACAATTGTGACGTGTTATTTATCCATTGATTATTATTGCCTTGACAACTGATGTGTGGTGGTGAGGGTTTGATCCTCCCAACTGACAGAGTCGCGTAAGTGTCTCGTAGCTCAGTTGGTTAGAGCACAGGTCTAGTTAACCTTGGTCGTAGGTTCGAATCCTACCAGCCGCACATCTTTTGCATGGCAATTTGATCTACTGTTTATTTAATTTCATTGTTGTTAATTGCATTCACGACATGGCTTAAGATGCTTTGGTGGACAATCGATCCCCGCTACTTGCCTTGATGTCGGCGGTCACAATTGTGACGTGTTATTTATCCATTGATTATTATTGCCTTGACAACTGATGTGTGGTGGTGAGGGTTTGATCCTCCCAACTGACAGAGTCGCGTAAGTGTCTCGTAGCTCAGTTGGTTAGAGCACAGGTCTAGTTAACCTTGGTCGTAGGTTCGAATCCTACCAGCCGCACATCTTTTGCATGGCAATTTGATCTACTGTTTATTTAATTTCATTGTTGTTAATTGCATTCACGACATGGCTTAAGATGCTTTGGTGGACAATCGATCCCCGCTACTTGCCTTGATGTCGGCGGTCACAATTGTGACGTGTTATTTATCCATTGATTATTATTGCCTTGACAACTGATGTGTGGTGGTGAGGGTTTGATCCTCCCAACTGACAGAGTCGCGTAAGTGTCTCGTAGCTCAGTTGGTTAGAGCACAGGTCTAGTTAACCTTGGTCGTAGGTTCGAATCCTACCAGCCGCACATCTTTTGCATGGCAATTTGATCTACTGTTTATTTAATTTCATTGTTGTTAATTGCATTCACGACATGGCTTAAGATGCTTTGGTGGACAATCGATCCCCGCTACTTGCCTTGATGTCGGCGGTCACAATTGTGACGTGTTATTTATCCATTGATTATTATTGCCTTGACAACTGATGTGTGGTGGTGAGGGTTTGATCCTCCCAACTGACAGAGTCGCGTAAGTGTCTCGTAGCTCAGTTGGTTAGAGCACAGGTCTAGTTAACCTTGGTCGTAGGTTCGAATCCTACCAGCCGCACATCTTTTGCATGGCAATTTGATCTACTGTTTATTTAATTTCATTGTTGTTAATTGCATTCACGACATGGCTTAAGATGCTTTGGTGGACAATCGATCCCCGCTACTTGCCTTGATGTCGGCGGTCACAATTGTGACGTGTTATTTATCCATTGATTATTATTGCCTTGACAACTGATGTGTGGTGGTGAGGGTTTGATCCTCCCAACTGACAGAGTCGCGTAAGTGTCTCGTAGCTCAGTTGGTTAGAGCACAGGTCTAGTTAACCTTGGTCGTAGGTTCGAATCCTACCAGCCGCACATCTTTTGCATGGCAATTTGATCTACTGTTTATTTAATTTCATTGTTGTTAATTGCATTCACGACATGGCTTAAGATGCTTTGGTGGACAATCGATCCCCGCTACTTGCCTTGATGTCGGCGGTCACAATTGTGACGTGTTATTTATCCATTGATTATTATTGCCTTGACAACTGATGTGTGGTGGTGAGGGTTTGATCCTCCCAACTGACAGAGTCGCGTAAGTGTCTCGTAGCTCAGTTGGTTAGAGCACAGGTCTAGTTAACCTTGGTCGTAGGTTCGAATCCTACCAGCCGCACATCTTTTGCATGGCAATTTGATCTACTGTTTATTTAATTTCATTGTTGTTAATTGCATTCACGACATGGCTTAAGATGCTTTGGTGGACAATCGATCCCCGCTACTTGCCTTGATGTCGGCGGTCACAATTGTGACGTGTTATTTATCCATTGATTATTATTGCCTTGACAACTGATGTGTGGTGGTGAGGGTTTGATCCTCCCAACTGACAGAGTCGCGTAAGTGTCTCGTAGCTCAGTTGGTTAGAGCACAGGTCTAGTTAACCTTGGTCGTAGGTTCGAATCCTACCAGCCGCACATCTTTTGCATGGCAATTTGATCTACTGTTTATTTAATTTCATTGTTGTTAATTTATGTTGTTCTACAAGCCAAAAGCTATCAAGCAAAACAAAAATAAAGAAAATCGGTCAATCAGAGCCAGTATAGCACCATTATTCATCAACAATAATGTAACTGCTACATGTGATTAACTGGACTTCATGTTCCATAGCTTCCTGACTTCGTTGCGGTGGTGTTGGCAGCACTCCTGATTGCTTTCAGCTAGAAATCTATCTCCAACCGGTTGAAAACAATACAAAGCACAAATGAACAATAACGAGATCGCATTCACAAAAGGCAAAGTGTCAGCCTTGCTAGAACTAGGGTTTTCTTTGCGAGCTACAAGCAAGCGACTAAATGTTCCTTACACAAATGTGCATCGATGGCATAATGATGATTTTCGACTCAGTCGTAAAGAGGCCTCTGGCCGTCCACGCAAAACATCCAAACGTAGAGACCGCCTAATTTTGAGATTTGTTAAAGTTGATCCATGTCTCTCGTTAACTGAGATGGCTGCATTAGTCTCGTCTATTTCTAAGTCCACTATTCGTAGAAGACTTATTGAGTCGAATTTCAAAAGCTGTAAGAGGCCCGCTCAGATCGAATTATCAGATCAGCATACAAAAAGACGTCTCAGATGGGCAATGAATCATTGTCACTGGCGAAATCAATGGGATCGGGTTGTCTGGTCTGATGAGGCATCAGTCCGTCTGAAGGATAGTGATGGTCGATTGAGATTATGGATAAAATCTGATCAGGAAATTCAGAGACATTTACATCGTCCCCGGGTACAAGGTGGTGCGACTCTACTGATTTGGGCTGGCATTTGGACCAATGGCCGCTCTGAACTTCACATACAGCAAGGAACCATGAATTCTGAACGCTATATGAATGTTTTACGAATGAACATTGGCCAAATGACAGATCAACCTGGTGATCCATCGACTTGGTTATTTATGGATGATAATGCTACGTGTCACAGGAGTAGTAGAGTCAACTTATGCAAGTCTCAATTATGGCTTAGGACATTATCTTGGCCAGCTCGTTCTCCTGATCTGAATCCCATAGAAAATGTATGGAGTATTCTAAAACGTAACGTTCGTCGTTCACTGCTACCTACAGATGGCGTATCACAACTTACGTCACTGTTAAAAAGAGAGTGGAGAAAGTTAGATCAGTCAAAAATCAACGATATCATCGAATCAATGCCTAGACGAATTGGTAATGTCATTGACAATAAGGGTAGGGCCACAAAATATTAGCTTCTTAAGAACCGTTACTGTATCATAGCTTATCAGATTATATAAGGACATTTAAATATATTAGGGACATGAAATAACATGAAAAATGCTTTCTGTATCATACTTATGTTTTATTTAGTCAAATTTTAGGATGATCCACTTTTTATGAAACGGACTGTAGTAATTTATATTTTGCTCACCATGAAGCATGTTAAATGCAAAGCTGTCACAGAAAGTTGAATTCCCATCATGTAATAAACATCGATCCTATGATGTATAAGACGCACGCGCACATTGCTTCTTTGATCAGTCCACTACTTTATATATCTAGGAGTCTGTGACACTGAGTGTAGGAGGTCAGGGTTCAAAGAGTTAGTTTGACCTTAGGCAGCGAGATATGTATTTCATTTTCACTTTTTCTGATAATGATTGACCTTGCTGTTCCAACTTCATCGATAAATCGACAAAAATGAAGCATAATTTGAAGTAGGGATTTACAGCATTAATGAATTTGCAACTTGCGAAATTTGAACAGTTTCTTATGCCACTGAGTTTGTCTCATATATATTAATTTGTCTAAAAATCAAGTCAACATGCTACAAAACATGACCACTCATTTGTCCACTACTTTATATATCTAGGAGTCTGTGACACTGAGTGTAGGAGGTCAGGGTTCAAAGAGTTAGTTTGACCTTAGGCAGCGAGATATGTATTTCATTTTCACTTTTTCTGATAATGATTGACCTTGCTGTTCCAACTTCATCGATAAATCGACAAAAATGAAGCATAATTTGAAGTAGGGATTTACAGCATTAATGAATTTGCAACTTGCGAAATTTGAACAGTTTCTTATGCCACTGAGTTTGTCTCATATATATTAATTTGTCTAAAAATCAAGTCAACATGCTACAAAACATGACCACTCATTTGTTTTAGACACCTAAGAGTTGCATGTTTTCGTAAATACGTAAAGCTGTTCATTGATCATCGACCGCGACTCTTCTCGTTCTCTTGTTTCTTCGCAAATTTCCTTTCACTAAATAACTACAAAAACACCTTTATTTCAAAATGAGTTGTCAAATCTGAACTGTCACTTCTACGAAAAATGTGAATGACGCATTGGACTTGTAATAAATATGTTTGAACTACATGTAGTAGAGTTGGAACTAATGGACAAACAGGCAAATCCTTTTATTCACGCACGGCGATCGTTGCCAAGCTACAGCTTGCAGCTGATGGTCCCATGTTTCGAAGCACTGCCTCTTGGTGATCATAACTGTTGAGAACACAGAATTAGATTCATCTGCGCGCGCGACTTCATGGAAAGAAATTTCAACATGAATTGAGAAGTTTAAGTTAGATACGAGTGGATTGAATATCTTTACTAAAATACTAGCCTACACCGTAAACTGTGCATACTGAAGAAATGTGAATAACTAGCAAATCGCAGCTGAAATAAAGTTTTGAACTTTGAGTGTGTGTTTGCAACGTGGGCGGAAAATCTCCGGAAATACTGCTGTTTTTAAGTTATCAACATTTTTTACGATGACATCATCAAATGTAGCTGATATCAACAGACATTTCCTCTGCCGGAGCTTTCCTGTTATTTTCATATACAGTATGCGGTTTCCAAAGTTCAAAAATGGTTGAATATGATAGCTCATCAGCTAATAACACATTCTCATAGTAATTAAACTTACAGCAATTACACATCTCTTCGTCAGTTTCGATAAAGTGACCCAGATTATGATTTTGCTTGCAATGAAACAAGATTGAAAAAATGCCCCTTTTCTGTTGAAGTTTATGTCACGAGTAAAACTAAAATACGTGAAATTTATATTGCCATTGACTATCCTTCGCAGAAGTTTGTTTTGTTCTCAAGCTTCCGAGAAAATGCAAACAAATATTCACATTTGCAATACAGTAACTAGATAATTATTATTATTCCAATCTGGAGATTTCTTGTGTACTTCACATTTAAACGTGAAAGTAGATTATGAGAGCAATCGCGGCACGTAACTTCTCAAGTGCAGAAAACTTCTTTTCCATTTCGGTCATGAGACAAAGTTTCCCTTCGCACTCTGTACTTAAAGCAACATCGATGGGTGTTGCGAATTATTTATGGACTTCGTTTCGTGTTAGGGGTTTGAAAATAAGAAAACAGACATTCAGTCTTCTACAGAAGGTCGCCGCTGATTCGTTGCACTATTTACAATCTGACAAGGAAGGACACTACGTGTAGGAGGAAATAATCTCCATGAATTCTAATTTTCGCATGCATGTCATAGAAACAAGAAATAAATTAAGAATTAGCATCAAAGAAAATGAAACTAATAAATAAAAATTTTTTGGGAAATTTATTTCAAAGTTTCAATGACAATATGACTCGAAATTTCCTCGTTCGTTTTCTGCCGCATCCATTTCATGACGGAAATCAATTTCAATTCATCGGTACGTGTGTTCGCATAAAATGAAACAACCAGATGATTGATGGTAATTGGCTATGTTGATAGAACTCACAAAACATAAACAATACATTAAAATAAATAAACATACTTAATTTGGAATTCAGAATTTTATCTAATAAACAATAAATTGATTTTATTCGCATTTTTCTCTGCGCTGTGAAAATTTCACAGAAATTCAAGTTATTGCATGAAATCATTTGTTTTATAACGCAATTTACTAGAAGCTTCTTTGAGATTCACTGAACACTGCCTTGCTTCCATTAAGATATGCTTGCAATTTCATTGTAAGTTTTGCGCAAAATGATTTCAAAAAAATTCGCATTTCAATGTCATGGGGGCCAAGTAGCAGTCATCTTTTTAATAAATGCAATTTTTGCAATGTTTAGAACCTTTTTTGATAATAATTTCCAAGAGAGGATTATTCCTTTCATTTTATTCAATTGAATTTATCTGCCTTCAGTGCAGAATTCATGTTTAAGTTGTTATAAATTTACACATTACGAAGGAGTCGGAAAGAAACAAGAAAGAAAATCAGCACTTCTTTGATGCACGTGTGGTAAATTGCAGTAATTTCAAATTCAGTTTTTACAAATTTGTAGATAAGTACACTGCCGCACTTCTTTGAGTAATTCAAATATTCCTTCGAATATGCTAGTGCTCAGAGAACTTTTTGTGCTGAGGATATATCAACCAATCATGCCCATGTAAAATCATTATTAACAATGAATCTACATATGTTATTTCATTTCAATTGAATCAGTAGAAGCATGGCAGATGGGCCAACGGTAATCCCCCCCTCAGGTCTTAGAGAGTGTAAAAATTCCCATTACAAAATTTTTACTATCAGATGAAAAATGATTTTGTGCAGGTCCACAATGGTGCATCATGAGTGAAATCATTTCTTCAATGTTTACATCATGCTCTCGTCCATGTGCGTTTTGTTAGAAGATTGCAAAATGTGAATATTGTGTTTTCGTACTTGATCGTGCATGACCGGTTGGACTACATGAACAAATCAGCATAAATCAATGTTCAAAATAATGTTCATTATATTCACAGTTCAAAACTAAAAACAAACTGTTGGCAAAGTTTTACAGCAGCAATTGATGAGCTTGAGATCTCCACAGCTGTTGTGATGGTCTAAAAGTGTAGCGAGCATGGCTCAATTTAGTCCCATTTCCGATTGGTATGGATAAATTTGAAAAAATGGCCAAATGTAAGGATTATGCTGCATGGAATAAATCAATTTCATTAAAATTAACTGCCTGAGGTTACATGGTGACATCAAACATTGCAAAACCGACTCTTAGTACAACTGATGATACTGTGCTAAATGTCAGTGAATTACAAAAACACCACACTTTCACATCTGTTTACTGAGAAGGCTGAAAGACACTCAAAGGATTAGCTATTTCAACTTGCTACACGCAAACATCATTTTTTTACTTAAAATCAACTTTCCTAATGATTTGATATCGATTTAAACAGCTAAACTACGAATTTGTTAAAGCGGGACCACCCCTCAGGTCTCAGAGATTGTGAAAAAGCTCAGCTGTCCGAGGGTTAGGGTTCAAAACAAACCTGTTTTTTTTCGCTTTCCCTAGAATTTTTGAAGCAATGACATTTGACGCAAAATTTACTATGCAAACGAATAAACAATGGTTTTGATAACATATTACTAGTCTTTATAAAAGTGCATTTTTGTTGCTTAGATGTCTTTGATTGTCACTAGTTGTGCAATTATTTGAACATTCATGCATATTCAGGACCTAAAATGCACATTAGCGAAGGCGCGATTATCGCATCTTGTAGTTTACAAAATAATGTAAGGTTTCTGATGTCAATTAAATAGCTCTTCTGTCAGAGACAAAAATGACAGGTTTAAAACAACACATATTTCATTTTATAATCAAAATTGCTATAAGAACAGATTTCATTTTATTAAATTTATATTGTTTGTAATGCATCAGGCTATGACGAGACAGAGCAGAAATAAATGGGAGATAGTTAAAGAACACTGCAGGGCACCATAGCAGAAACAAATAATGCAAAAACTGCACAAAAATGAAAGGGAAAATTAGATGAGCAGAAAAATATAAAGCAATATAAAATAATGTAATTTGAAATGGAAAAAACAAAGAATCAAACAAACAAGTTAATGCATGTACGTCATCACAAAAAAACTGAAAAAGACAAAAAAAGAATGGGAGAAAGGAAGAGCCTGTCTCACTTCCTTTTATTCTCTTTTTTATGATGACATGCATGTATCAACTTGTTTGTTCAATTTTCAGTTTTTTTCACTTTATGTTGTATCATTTTTTGTTGCTCATTTAATTTTCTTTCATACTTTGCACAGTTTCCCTTCTGTTGTGGTTTCCAGTATTCTTAAAATATTTCCCCCATTTATTTCTGCTCTGTCTCGTAAGTAGCATGATAGGACATGCAACTTAGAAAATTCACGAATAACATAACGACTTCGTAGATGCTTTATTTCACACACCAAAACAGCTTCTTATGCTGCCGACACATATGATATTCAATTAAAAAGAAGTGATGTAAAATGCTGGATAAAAAATGTTGAGAACATCAAGAAATATTATGTTTTTTGTATTAAACATCGCAAGAAACGTATTTTTAAACCCTACCTACCCATACAAATATCAAGCCAGCACAACAAAGAATAAGACACGCTCTTGAATGGAAAAAGCAAGAAGAGCATCTGATGGTATATCAGTAACCTATGAGATGGCTGAAATTATTGATTTCATCGTTCACATGAAACGCATGTCAAACTTTGTGACTTTCCAATTAGAATACAGTACAGATGCATGGTAATGTAGATGTACATGTTTGTGTAATTTCACCCTGTATCTAAAGAGACATATTAGTAGCTTTTACAGCTGCAATTCACTTTCGATTTCCGATCGGAGGAACCGCAGTAAGAGCAAGGTAACACCGGGGCTAGACTGCTGAGGATATCTACTTCCTCCATGACTCTTTCCGTTTATAGATTTGAGATTTGAGACATTTTCCTGTAGAAAGCAAACCCAAGTAATTAACCACTGACACAGAGGATAGTTGCATTTTGCTCACGTCTCAAGAACCTTATTTTATCGAGATGTTTTTGAGCTCTGAAATTCACAGGGACTCCTGGAGCCTCTCTCCTCAGACCTTGATGTTCCAATTATTCAATTGTTCCCAATATTACGATGAAAGAAAATTGGCGTATGCTCATCCCAGTGGTGACATAATATTTCGTCAACTCGGTCATCTTGCTGCATCGATTAAAGACGTGAATTCCACTTTTCTCTTAAAAACATTTTTTTGAATATCTTTTGGAAAATTATGGTAGATGGCTTTTGATAAGCGATGTGGTTTGAATCTGATATTACATGAAAAGGGCTAAAGAAATTATTGGGAGTAATATGCTTGATTACATTGGGATGGCTCAGCGGCGCTGAATAGGCCTGAAACTCAAACGGGAGAATTTTTGAAAATGCTTGTAAATTATAAATTAGTCTGCACTATCACAGTTATGGGCTTATAGTTATATATAGAGTAGTAAAATACAGTGGCTGCACATCCAAATAGACAAATACATCAAAATATTGTGAGGCATGACAATTTTTCATTTCATACTTGGGATCCACTTTTTGTAGCAGAAAACCCACAGCGTTACTTATGGATCTATTGTGAGTAGCGTTTAGGCTATATGATATTGCCATTATTCAAGAAGTCATTTTGTAAGAAGTCAACAAACATTTTATTGAAGTGTCCACCAAAATTCTGTTGAAGTGTAATGCGATTATAATTGCATATGTAATCACAAATAATAGGAATGTCCAAGTTGTTAACTAAAATATTCTCCTATAAGGTATAGGCCCATCATTTCAGTGCAGATCGGTAAGTATATCAATTGGATAAAATTCATCTTCATGATATCAGATATTTTTTCCAATTGTTCAATTATTTCAGAACAAGAATGACCGGAAATCACCATAGTTTACTTTTCTAGCATGTAAAGTGACATCTGGTACGAACGACCCAATAAGTGATACGCAATTTTGATTATTGTAAAAGGTTCCAAGCAAGTTTTGAATCTTGATATCATATTTTGACATATGTCTACGTGCTACTGATAATTATAAAAATAGTAGTCATACTAAAATTGCTGTATGGCTGATAGGAAGAAAAATGCCACAAAAATCATTTTATCACCCATGTTTCGAATTAGTTACTTATCTAGACTTGCCGGCGTTCCCTGTGGGAACGAATCTGGCGAAAAGCTGGCAGATAATCAGCTGCATATTATCATGCAATAGTTCAGTAATAATGTTTAGCATATTCGCTGGCGAAGTTCACCGGCGACAATTCGCGCTCTGTATGCCACGTACCTTTTACTTTTGACCTTCTCTCTTATTTTCTTTAGTAATCCGCCTCTACAGCCGAGGCTATATTTTCTCCCTCACCTCCTCACCATTACCCACATATGGCTAATCTATCTAAGAAGTAAGTGCAGACTATCATTCTTATAATGATAAGAATAAAGAGAATCCGCTTATATCAATTTTCATAACATCTCTTGACATTCAATAATTTAAAACAATGACAAATATTTGAATAATATAATAGTATTTACTGCGACATTTATGGAAGATAAATTCTTTTTTAGTTCAAGCCTTCGTGAATTAAAAAAGATCCCTTTTTATCAGATCAGACTGAGTATACAATATATTTTCATGTAAAGGTAATATACGAACATTACTACTTACCACTAATTAGTTGCTACAACATCCACGATTTCGCCGGTTAACGAAAAATCAGCTCGCATTAGTAAACAAATATCTACCAACTAATTATAGCAACTTTTTCACTAACTGTCGTTTTGAATTTTACACATTTTTTTGGATAGATGATGACCATTTTCACATGCGGAGAAAGTTTTTACACGAAATGAACCTTTACAAAAAATTATCCACAAAATCGCTACCTCGCCAGATAATCTGTTGATATTAGCAAGATGCGTTCCCACAGGGTAACTGCCCTAAATGCTTATGTGCATTTATGGACCAACTCTAGGTTCATGACAGTTGATTTCGATGTTCAATCATATCGGTCTGTTCGAAGAAAGTCAAAGAAGGACAATTTCTAAGTCCATATTCATCGATTGAAAATTTTAGCCTTTAATTAACCATGACTGGCGCAGACAATAGATAGTGTACGATCTGCAAGATGCTTGCTCTGAAATTACTTTTCATCATAGCTGATTCAACTGCAGTCATTATCCGAATAAAATTAATGAACAAGTAGCCTATACAGCTAGAAACTGTCATATTAAAAATTCATTTTCCTCGAAAATGCAGAGATCTAGCTATAATTAGTTGCGGATTGCAAACAAGTGGCATATATGATAATTTCAGAAATAATCTGAGGTTCCCTTTATCTCCGGAAGCATATGTAAATAGCATCCAGCGCATTTCTTTTGTTACATCTTTATAGGCCTATATTTCTGTATTTTCAAAATATACGTCGCCTACGTAAAATGGCATTTTTAAATGCTTGTTAAACCATGTTTTTCTTGTTCAGGCTACCTCAAGACTCATGCCCTTTAAATTTAATGCTCAGGAGCTCAGCAATATTTGACAGACATTGATTGCAGGCAATCATCAAATCCATCGTTTTAATATTTTTCCAAAGTTCGACGATAGGAAATGCCAGCATATTCCTATAAAAGGAACTGACAACGTGATCATTATTAATATCAGATATTGTCAGTAATATTGTTAAAGTAATGAAAGCACTTCACATTTCCTATCCCCGATAATTAATTGGAAGAACGCCATACATTGAACCTGTTCCATATTGTCATTGGTTGCTTCGTTTTTTTATTGTGATCATGGTGCAGTTTACGTGTGTCTGTTTAGAGGCTAAACACCTTCATGTCACAAAAGGTTGACAATTTAATTACAGTAAGTACTGGGCGAATTTAGAACGGTCTTGAAATGTTATGTAGGCCCCAGCCCTACATTGTGAGTAAGCAAAGTCATTTCGAATTATGTATAGATTTCGATCGCTATGCATGCAACCGTCGCAATATTATCGACCGAATGTGGATTTACAGTGTATTAGCGCAATATCGCGCTACTCAAGCTTATAAAGGATTTTCAAGTTAGAGGCTTGTGTTTAATGATCAAATTGCATGTAGAGGATTTTGATCCATTATTTTCCCCTCACTTTATATGTGGAGTCATACCATGCTTAATCTTCATTTTGCAAATTCGAATAACATTAATTTCTAAGATTTCTTCCTTTCTGTCAGAAACGAAGACATGCTAGTGATATAGATTTCATAAACCACGCAATTCGTCAAATTTCTGAATAAAGCTCATGGACTAATTAAGATTCTATGAAACTCTGTCACACAGGAGGACTAGTTCACTGATGCATGGTCAAAATTAACCCCGCATGCTATAAGCTTTCACCATCAAAAGTTTTAACTTTCTGACGTGAGCATCCGTCTTTTTCGCTTTTGTGATGTTTGGGATGTTGTATTAGAGTGTGAATGAAGCAACGCAGCTGTCTATAGGAGAAGCGACATTTTTTCTTCAAGCTATTTACTCAGACTTTACGAATGACACGAAATAGGCATCAGTAACTATCAGTTCTCATACGATGATGAAAGTCATCCCAGTAGCCATTTATAATAAAATATATGCTTACTAATTTAAATTATTAATTAAAGTAGTCCTAATGAGGACTGATGGCGTTCTCCAATCCGCAAGTGTACAAATGCAATGCTACTGTAACCATTGGATTAATCAGTTCTTAAAAGAAATCCATGTAGCTTTCTCGTGGCAACGAATTAAAATTGATCAGCTTTGGCCCAATATCTGGTAAAAGTGGAAATCTTAAGATTTGTAATACTATTCATTCTTGCTGGTAATATACTAATACCATAGCTTCCAAACACTGCCGTATACATGTCCAAAACAGACGTCTAATACCGACTACAGATGCTGATAGTGGAAATACAATAGGACAATGGTCATCATAGGTTAAGGAAATTAAAAATGGATATTATAAAACAACAGGAAACCGATGAATAAAAATTGGAAAAGTGGAGGTAAAATATGGAAATACAACGATGCTACTACACTGATTACAAGTGAACTATATCTGACACTACACAAAGTGGATAATGGAGGTAAACAATAGAACTACAATGACACTCTACTACACCGAAAGCAATGAAACTATACACACTATACCTAAGACTACACATGGAAAATACTATTTCTTCACTTGAATTTGTTATCGCCAGTTTCTTCATCCGTCTATAGTACTTCATGTAATTCCACATTTCTTCATTTGAATTACAATACATCGACCACTACTTCAGCTACCGATTAAGGGATATAAAACATAATACTGCAGTCCGTCAGTCATCAGCAGGTACTCGTCTAGTTGTGTTTCGACCCCTAACCTGAACACTCAAACCCAGACGAGCGGGGTCCCACACATAGTGGCTGACAAAATACTGAATAGGTAATGATATGTCTTGAAAGATATGTCACAAAGATATGTCACAAAGATAAATCAGACATCATTCAATTGTTGCGTTTCCCACATGTAAACTCATCCTGTCATCAAATTCATCCCATCAATAAATACAGTATGCTTTTTACAGTAAATCATGTTATGATTACATACAAATTATTATGTATGATTACATGTAAATCATACAGTAAATCATGTTATGATTGCTACATTCAATACCCTTCTATCATCAGCCTTTAACGTTTAATGATAGTCCTAAAGTTAAAAATGAAAAATGCAGCACATGATTTTCAAGCAAATGACTACAATGTTTCCTGAAATTCCTCTATATATTGATGCTTAAAACAGACAAGCAAATGTTGAAGCAAGAGAACTTCATTCTTGAAGAATTAATGTGGGTTTGCAATAATACATCATAATCGATGAAAAAAACAAAGTCATGGTTTTGTATCAATCAAATAAGACATGGATGTACTTTATGCATGACGAATCAGATAAGCTGCCAGTCGCCATTTGTTTCTTCACTCTGTGATGTTCCATGAGGTTCCAGATCCATCCTCCATGATGATATTAACAGGGACATCTGTGATCAACATAATTTAAGATATTTAAGGGACGTTCAACTCCCATTTCATGTACTGAACTGGAGGCCAGTTACTTTGATAGACTTGATTATTGACTTTGACGGTAGTTTGTGCACATCTGGATAAAACCATGAAACAAGTTGTAAACAATCATCCAGCACTTTAATACGCTCATTCATACAGGGAATCTGTTGAAAGAAGATTATGGACCCAGTCAAGAGGATACTAAAGAATTAAAAAACTCCCACAAGAATAAGCAACTGTCAATATCAACTGCTAGTGATTGCAATTGTTCACCTACGGCACGTAGCATCAATGGCTATTGGTGTGGATTCTGTACATTTTATACATGCTTTGCGAAAATCTTTTCAGTGTAGTGTTTTTTCGGAGAATTGTGGACTCTTTCTGGAAATTTTTGATAATATTTTTCCTTTGCTCAAAGCAGTCATGAACTAAGTGATAACTGATCATAATGATTTTACTTGCTATACTACGATCATTGCAGCAATATGTCTCATTCATTGTTATGCAAGTAAAAGACATGATTAAAATCAAAAGAAAATCTACCGATGATGTAATCAGAAACGAACAAAAAACAAATTGAAACGTCAAAAATTGATAATAATTCGCTTGTTAAAACTAACGAAAAAACTAAAAGTTAAGCAAGAATCGTTTGAATATCCATTCCTCCGTAAGATCCTTTATCAAGATTTTGGTTGAAAAGTGCAACCATACTGTTGTCTTTCCAAGTGTGCCTCCTCGTGATGAGTGGTTGCCGATGTCAATATATTTTGATCTCTTATTAGACATCTCGTGATTATAGAGCATCACTCGTGCCTTCAAATTTTAATCAAAACTCCGACGAACAAATAAAATGTGATTTTGATGTCAGTGATTCATAAAATGGTAAGATCATATTGAATAAATAGAAAACCAAGCAGTGGCGATTGGTGAATTTCCACGATTTTAAGGTCCTACCATTTTGGGAAATTCAGAAACAGCGTTGATAAGGATTTAAGTTTAATACGAAATCCGTATTAATTTCGTCGGTGAATATGAAAACATTCTCGAATCACTGTGATAAAAATAGCCAAAACGAAAATTGATTTTCGTTGAATGAAAGTTGAGTAATTCAAGGTCGGAAATAAATCACACATGTTGCATCACTTCATTGCTCTTGAATTTTCGAATAAAGTCCACCAGTGGTCCAAATTATTATATAGGAGGAGGTTTTAGATAAGGCAGTGGGAAAATCAATGAATATAGAAAGTCACAATTTATTTGAAATTGACCATCGATGATATATGCTTGTATGTCCACTGTACATATCAGGGATGCGGAGTTGGAGTCGGAGTCGAAGTCCCGGAGTCCTATCACTTTTCCTGGAGTCGGAGTCCTATCAAATCATAGGACTCCGGACTCCGGCCTATAACTAGACCCGAAATATAATACAAACAAATTATTTATTCTCATGCATAGTTGTCACTGTCTTGATGTCAACTTTCTCCGTCAAACAAAAGTACAGAGACAGCAGTGCATGCAGAGCTTGTAATAGTTGAGGGAATGAATCGTGATAGTGAAAAAAGGATTGTCTTTTCACTCGGTGATTTAGTAGAGAAGACAAGCCTTCCTAGCCTCGATGAGACCTACGCACCAAAGGTCACATCAGAGACAAAAATGAAATTATAGTTTGTTTGAGAACATTACCCCTACCCTCACGTTAATCGTGTGTGATGGGTCCTCTAAAGCGCATATTAAAGTCGAAAGTGTACTCATTTTTTGAGAAGGATAGGGTATTTTCCTGCCTGATAGAGACTGAAGAAAAACCGTGTGAAGCACACATCAAGAAGATGGGAGGAGTCGAGTCGTATGCATCCAACTGAAAGCGATATTTGATGAACTTTCATCGAAAATGATTGATAATTGATACAGCAATGATCCCTAAAAATGGGTTCAGGTAAGCCTATAATAATCTATGAAGTAGGTTACCACTTTATTTTTCAAAATACTAGGCTTTATATATTGGCCACCCGGAGTCGGAGTCCTATCAAGATGATAGGACTCCGCATCCCTGGTACGTACATATACACTGCACAGATTCTTCCGCCAATTTCTCTGCAAGACTGGGACGGGCGTATTAATTTGCATGCACAGCAATCTTCAACAGGATTCTGATGTATTTTACAATAATTAAGTGACTTGTTTACCACTTCTTCCATGGTTATATCAGATACACATTACCGTCATTAATCAAGTCTACCAACGTCACTGGCCTCCAGTCCAGTACATGGTATGGGAGTTGAGCTTCCCTTAAATATCTTACATCATAGATGTCCTTGATATTAATGACTACTGTGCGTATAGCTTCTACGGTCTCGAGAAAAGGAAATTTAATCCGTGAATCCTTTATTTTGATTTGAGATGAACCTTGATATGGAGGGATAGGTGTAGGTGTTGAAGAAACCTAGGTGCTTTCGCTGCCCCTTCCATAATGCGACTGACCATTCGCCCTTTGACTTGCCCGGCGCCCTTGGCTTTCTTTTAATATCAGTATTACTAGGCCTAGGACTGTTTGTTTGATGGTTTCCGATTTTTATGAACTATGGAATGCACGAATGCTAAACCTACGTATTTTAAAAATTCCGCAAATGCAGCACATCATGAATCGTTACATATTCGGCAAGGTTGAAACATGGACCTCGGATGGACCATCCGAGGTCCATGGGTTGAAAGACTAAAAACAATGAGCAGTTATCACTAAATGGGCGGCAAACTTGGATAACTGTCTAATTCTTTACTCCTTTTCATCAATCTGCGTTTGACTTTCCTGTATTTTTCCTTCTTCCTTGGAGTTTCAGGTGGTAAATTCGACATAGTTGGTAGACGCGGCCCGTCTTTCTGCATACGTTCGTCATAATAGTCCTCACATTCTGACGATCCCCTATCCCTTGAATATGCAGACGTGGAAGATTCTAGAATGCTGCTATCAAATCCAAATTCATTATCACTTTCATCCATGTCCTGCTTTGGCTGCTCATTGGATCTTGAGTTTTGCTTTGAGCTTCGTTCACTAGATCGTCTGCGTCGTGGGCCGATGTTGCTGTTGATAAACGCTCGTTTACCGTGGACATATCGCTCCATTTGATCTTCACTGAATCGCCTTGGAATGCCAAGCATCCGAGACATGCCTTCAGTCCTTTTCGCCATATCTACTTGACTGACGGTCGAAAGATCTGAAAGTGAGGAATGGATCCAGATGAAATGAAACAGAAAAAGACATACATTAGACATTTTTCGAGTATCGATTTCAATACAAAATGAGATTAGCGCCATGTTGATTGTTTCGAGAAACCGCGACTTTTTATCGTGTAGAAAATATATGAATTTCAACCAAATCCTAAAATCACCGCTATGTTTTTCAAAATCAGTGGAATCACTATCCTTGGCTTACAGCTCGCTCCACATGTCTGCTCTTTTTCTTAGTCAACAATTCTCGTTATCAGTCAACATTATTTCGTCTTTTGAAAAATTGTGTATTGGCTATGTTTCATATTGAGATAAGGTTGAGAAAAGCCAACTTCATAACTATGACAAACTATATTTCTTTATGCAATTAATTTCAGCCATTGTCTGTCGTTGTCTGTCTTCAAAAAAATCTTCGATCAAAAAAAAATCTAGAAATAAAGTTTACCACCGTTTTGAAATTGGCTCTTTTCAATGTTGTCTCAAATATGCCATCTGTTCATGATACTAGACCTGAATAATAATAAACTTTGATAATAACTAAAAAATTAAATACTAGACGGTCAAAAATTGAAAACCGGCAGGCCGGCTGACCACCCATTACGTTGGCCGGTTATTTTAATTAGGCTTAAGTCGATGATTGACGACATTCATTTTAGAATTAATTGCGTATTCAGTTGAAATATAGTTGCAACATTGTAGGAAGGAGTATGATGACATTATTTTTATGACGCAATGGTTGTGAACCGCCTGTTGAAAATTACTCTTCAAATCATTATTCAAAGCGACAGTTGGCGACGATAAGGAAGTTTATGTACTTAGAATAACCGGTACAACGCACCAGGAAACTCGATGATTGTTGTTGTTTTTCCGTTTTGTAGGGAATAATGTTCAACGACACAACTATTTGGAAGTATATCAATAAGTTTAGGTAATAAGTCTATCAACTACTGAATTGTCAGATGTTTTTGCTAGAGTATTCCGATTGTAACTTACCGGCAAGTTTGGTAATACTGCGAACTTTTCATTGGCTTGACGGCATAGACATCAAATAATCCATAGACAATTATCTGCTTATACATCTAGTTTTAAGCCGCACTCGATCTCAAATAGAATTTCCGCAATCGCATACTCTAGCCTGTATGGATCCATTTGCTATTAGTTCATATTGGAACAATTTATATGGAACATATTGCTATAAGTTCATTGTGAACAGTTTCTTTGATTACGATGTTTTGCTTTTTCAGTGGCAGTTTGCGATATGATCACGCTTAAGAAAATAATCTTATTATAATAAGCCTAAGCTTTTAGTAATGCTAGCCCATCGAATTGCTAATTTAACAAACTGTATTACATCTCCCACGTCATAACATGGAGGATCTGTGGAATACTATTCCTTATTCCGTATTGCCATCAGTATCATTCAAATTTGTTTACATTTCTCCAAACATGGAAAAACTGCATATCTCACAGGTGGTACTGGGTCTCAACTCACGTTCATTTAATAAAATCGAAAGTGTATACACATTGGGGATTTAATAAATGCTGAGTAACTAACTCATGATGTAGTGAGTAATAAACTCTACCTAACATACTTTTACACTATGACTCTAGCATAAATGAATTTAGTGAGAATCATTCGTTAGCTTATAGGCTATCTATTGTAAAATTATTCCGCATCTTAAATAAGTTATTGCGCGCATTGCTGCTCAATCTTTTTCCAACACGTGCAAAATGTATTATTAAAGTAGGAATATTTGTCTAATTACCAAATAGAGATAGATTCATTTCCATGTGGGTTAATCAAGAGCGGACAAAATCCTATCCCAGACATTGAATTGGTAGTAAGCGATATTGATTGACATAGATATTCGTCTCTCTTTGGCTTGTGTGATAGACTAAGCACAGAAGCATGCAGAAGCAACTCTTATCAGAGAACCCACGAACTTCAACAGTCAGATTGGAGACAGGCCTGTCAAGACACAAAAGTACATGTACGCATCTTCAACTCAATTTTTCTTTGTGATATATTCGTCAAATGGTAATGTTAGTCCCACTGCTAGACTCTGTATGCGTTTAATGTGGTGTCAATGTTCTAATTCGTCAGAATTTAGGCTTGAATTTGCATTGCATTCAATGAAATATTGATCTACTTGCCCCTCGAGAAACCAACTCATTATGTTTTCTGAAACAAAGAGTACACTTACGAAATAGGACTAGATAACAACTTGGCATCAGACCCACCCAACATTGAGAATGGCGTATCAGGGTTTCGTAGTTGATGGCGATTCAAGAGGACGTGGGAGCGCCAAGCAAGAGAGGACATGAGGACACAGAATTAGACAGGTCGTCTCTTCTTCCGTTTGACTAGAAGGGAAGCATTGGAACATGTAACGTTATTGAAATGGCACAATCTCCTGACTAAATACCATAGCAATCGAACAATGAGCAGCCCATAGAAATAAACTGTTTATCTGAAGTGGACTAGAATGGAAATTGACTCAAGGTCGCGGCACATCCGGGGAACTAAGTTGGGGCATGAAGAACCAATTAAAAGCTTCGATTTAGTCATGTGACTGATTCTAAGCCAATGATACAGACGTTGGCAGGTGCATATATAAAACGTGCATCTAAGTGAAAATGCGTGCGATTTATGTGCCGCTATTGTGTATTGCATGAAGCTTAATTTCCATTCTAGAGGTTTTATTGTTGTCAATTTCTATGGAGCAGCCAGTTCAACATTAAACACGCCAAATTGTGCAAAGTTTCAGTGACTTATCAACAGGATCACACAGCAAAGAGACACAGACGATGTCAAGTTCTACAGAGAAGTTTGTGAACGTTTTTTCATGCGCCTGCTAACTTTTTTAAAAATGATCGGAGGGCCTAACATTATCGAGAAAACTTTTGCGCAATGATCTGAATTCTTCGAATCTGAAGGAGTCGTGGCGATCGGAGCATTTTGAAGGAATTCAGAGCAATCCGCAAGCGACGCACGACTATTTTTCCTATCTCTGCAAGGTATTAAAAATTTCTTTTTGCCCACTTATTAAGTTCCTGCATGTGCCATTTGGTTGAATCAGTTTGCACTTCTAGCAAAGTGATACGATTAAAAATCTAATTCTGTGCATGAGGATCATGGATGCTTAAGCTGTGGATGCAGTGAACCGCTCGGGATGGAAGAAGAAAATTAGTTCACTTAGAAAATCACTTCACTTGAACAAGATGAGCAGATAATACAAGTAAAGTCAAAATGCAATCTCATTGCTAGTTTGAAAGACACAAGTTCCACGAATAAATTGTCACATATTATAGATACATCTGTTGTCAATCTTGCTAATAAATTAGATTTTCATATAAACACTCACCTTGATCTTCACTTGTCAGAAGTATGTCTAATACAGCTCGTTGTTCATCAAGAATTCTATTAGCATTGCGATGAAGTTGTCGAGTGAGCTTGTTAATTTCATAATCCAGTCTTCGAGCTTCACCAATGTTTTGAACTAGTGCGGTTGGTAGGGAGGATTTGACTCCATGCGGACTGGGCTGATGTTCAAAGATTTGACGATGAAGATCGTAGTACTGAGGTTTGCGAGCCATAAAGCCAAAATGAAGAAAATCATGGATAGAATGTGATCTTGCGCAATCCCAACTAGAAAGATTAGCAAATGAGTCAATATTGATTCATGCTGAAAGAACAGAGAACATCAATAATGAAAGAGTGTAGACTGCCAACCGTTCACCTAACTCATCACTCGATCTTGACCTGAACGTTGATACAGATCTATTGGTTAATGTGTGGTTACGCAAGAGAAATTATAGCGTTTTCCACAATTATCACGAAGATTCAGTTATCAGTGCTTAATATGTAGCCTATGCAAAGTATCATAAGCAAGGTGATTGACATAAATATGGCGCAAATTTATTCGACGCTAACACTGCAAATCGTCATAGCAGGATTTGAACACAATTCAGTTAGTAGTAGACATTGGTGTGAAGCACTCTACTCTATAAAAAACAGCTCTTGTATTTCTGACTTATATATTGATGCACCACGTTTCAAAAGTCACATATATATAAAACGAAAATAATTTGAGAAAAAGTATCGTCACGAAAAACGTCACACTGAAATGGTATTGTACACGAATTGAGGTGGTCTGATTACACGAAAATGGTGCATAATTATGCGATTTCAAATTTCATGTTAACAACGAACGAATCATGAGTTATCTGTGAGGAAACAAAGTGAATAATTATACAGAGACCATATACATAAACAACCTTCAAAATATCTTCCCGCCTCAAGAATTGAACATCTTTGCGCCTTGCGGATGAGACCACATTGATATTCAGAAGTAGAAGCCTGGAAATTCTCTTTCAAATCGCGCAAGAGAGACTTGTTACTTTGAATAACTTTATAGAAGCTCATGGCATTAAATTAAATGACAACAAAACAGAATAAATGATTCTCTCTTCTAAGCGTCTAAACGATATTCGCTAAGAGCTTTAATATATTGGAGCAAAAATTAGGAGAGTCGAATATGTGAAATTGCCAGGAGACATTATTGACCGAACCTTAACTTTTAAGGAGCACTGTCAAAACATAACTAATAGCAGATTGAAGATATTCCTTCCACTGTTCTGTAATTTACGACGGTTAAATTCCGCAAGAATTTCTTTTGAAGGCATACTATGCGAATGTTCATTCGATCTTAAATTATTGTGTTCTTAGCTATCATCAAGGAAATCAAAGTGACATTAAGAAATTGGAGAATTTACAAAAGAGAATATTAAAAGTCATCTTCAAATCATACTCATCAGAAGTTGAACAGCACATGAAAAACTACAAAAGGCTAGGAGTTAATCTTATGTATCGCTATGTTTTTAACCTCTGTCACAAGCTCAAATACGAAAATGATAGGTTGCCGTTATCTTTGAAAAGTATGTGTAAATATAAATTTGATGGAACAAGCACGGAAAGAAATGCTATCAACTTTCCTATACAATGTACCATATTACAGAACTAGCCTAGGCCAAAAAAATTTTGACTTTTCCAGTGCCACAGAGAGTGGAATACATCACCGAAATATATCAGAAAAGTCTGTAGGAATAAAATATTCTTAAAAATGCTAGAAATATGCTCACTGGGTAAAATACTCAAAAGGATATCAAATTGCATACCATTAATTACTTACTTTGATTGAGAAGTCATTATTTCGGATTTCTTCATCTTTTTAATTCACACTCCACAGTACAGTAAAATACACGGACTTTCGATGGCTCTCGGCACACCTTAATTATGTGATTGATTCGATGGCATCTCTCAATTTTCATCACATGATTAAGGTGTGCCGAGAGCCATCGAAAGCTCGTGTATTTTACTGTACCATGGAGTGTGAATTACAAAGATGGAGAAATCCGAAATAATGACTTCTCAATCATTGAACCCATCTGGAAAAATATTCAGCATATTAAAATGTTACCTTACTTGCCTGATACCGCGAATCGACCAACTGCATTATGCTATATACTGTACTTTTTCCAAGTATAAACCGATCTTCGTGTACTCTATAAATGCATAAATTAATTCAGACCAAAGAACTTTAATTGTTTGAAAGGGTTAGATGAGAAATAGATACCTAGATTTGAAGCAATTTTCGTACGGTCCTTATCGTGTTAAAAAAACATTACGGCAATGGTGAGAAATTGCTGTTTGGTCGGCTGTGCGATGTGCGATGCGACAAAGAGCCATGGAAATGGCATATGATGTGAAGCATAATTCACTGATATCATATGGTAAGTTTCAAGAATATTCATTCAGTAGTTTCTCTGAAAGAAACTGTTGAAGATGAGAGCGGTAATACAGCAATTTCATGCAATACTATCAATCCAAGTGGAAGAGAAAATATTCACATGAAGACTGATGAAGTATCAATTGATAAACACTCAACTTCCTCTGTAAAATTCATGACTATTAACAATTTCAGTGAGAATCCGAATATTGCACTGAGAAATTGGCTATTAATTGGGGCTCACCCATGTCAACAACGCTCTTCGAGTTATTCACTAGGCTGAAACAACAATGTGGATCTATGTATTGCAATTAATTAACAGAGGGCATTTAAGGGCCAACTGGAATCGATCATGGCATGTCTGTCATTGTCAAAGATGTTGCCAATGTGCATATCGTATAACATACGTAGTATAGGTTGTTTGTTTTTATTTGCTTAAGCCAATTTCATAATAAATTTTCTGATAGTTAAGTTTTTTCTGTTGTATCATGTAATTTCTTACCGCAAAATTACATATAGACGTTAGATGATTACCAAACTTGGCAATCGCGTCTGGCATGGCCGGGCATCGGTGGGCACAGCAACGACATACATGTACGCATAGCCAGGCACGAGCTTATTACAAAGAAACAATCCAACTGCATGATCACAAGTAAAGACGCGGTTCATTTTTCTGTTCAGAAAAGTCATTTAGTCATGTATTTGGTGAATTGTAAGTGAACTTTACTCTGCTTTCATCTAAAAATGAAACAATTGGTTTTCATTTGTATTATTCCTATATAGCATGCGCTCTTCAGATCTAATAATCAACTGACATAAAATGATGTAATAATGTCTAGTTGAAAGAATTGCATCAGCAGTACTCTTATTTACAACTGCGCTTTGCAAAACATCTGAAAAAGCAGAATGTTAGACTATTATTTGTTGCAATTTGGAAGTTGTTTTTAGACATATATGTAAATTCTTGATTTATTATTAAAATTCGTTCTGTAATTACTAAAAAGAATCAATGAAAAGGAATATTTGTTGCTCGCTTACAAATATTTTCAAATTCATGCAGCATCAGCTGGTTTTCATTAGCTTCATTGCACATAAGGTAAAAACACGTCTATTTCCTATCTAGCCCTTTATAATATCAAATATCTTTGGTTTAGACCCTGCGTTCAGAGTTCATGCATGCATGACTCCCTTTCATACATAACCTACTTTTGTTGCAATATATTCTTCCGACAATTGTGTGAAATGTGAATTGACATTCGGACTTCCGCAGCGGGACTAGGTTTCTACTGCCTACGGTGCTCCAGTTCCGCTCACCTCTACAGTTGCTCGTACAATATGTCTAATACACCTCCCTTGTATATCCTATGGACATATGTTTACTTTTTTTGTACATGAATCCTGTACAGTGATTGTATTGGTGAAAATATATTTCTATTTCTAGATTAACAGACCATAGGAAAAATGAGTTTGACCATCGAATAGTTGTAGCGGTTCGAATCCTAAAATATCTTGTGTTGGGCAATCTATCAGGGACAAAATTTCATAATGGGTGCATGTCAAATTCACAAGATTTAATCAGCAATTTCTAAGCCGTTTTCTCAAACATTAGCGAAAGTGATGGGAATCTTTTACAATAACACATTGAGTCCCAATCACAAATGAAGCGATTAGCATGATTTAGAAATCGATTCAGTTTGTTCAATCAGGAAACATGTAACAACCCATAAACAGGAGAGGCATACATGAAGCAAGAATTAATTACAGCATGATAAATACGAATAAGATTTGACAATATGCCTAAGACACCTGATTACATATGATCTATGGGATGCAGTCATGAAAAAATTAGAAATTTGTTTGTTCTATTTGAACTTTTTCGAGAAAGTTACATCGAAGATTTTGGTTGAATTCACGATTTTGAAACCGCTCCTTGTGACTGAAGAGACATTCCCACGTTTGCTCAATACAATAGTTGAGCATAGTACAAAGTTGGACATATTTTTATTTATTAAGAGTTAAGCTATTATCATTGAATGCTCGTACAAACTCCTTTAAATGGACGCACGATCTTCCGGTTTTCGACACAGGCTCGACTATTGTTGCGTCTTCTGCGAATTTGACGCATTTCACATCATTGATGATGTCAATGTTTAATTCAATTGATCTCATGAGAGCAGCAAATAAGAAAGGACCTAAAATCGAACCTTGGGGAACACCGGATAGAATGAGTGCTGGAGGAATAACCTTGTTCATAACTTTCACATACATTCATCTGAACTACAGATGAGACGAGAGCCATCTCAGAAACCCATGATTTAGATCACATTAATTCAAATAATTGATCTGTCGATTGATCTGAAGGTTGTCAAATCCTCGTGAAAGATCAAGACAGTATGCATTGACGCATGATATATGTTCTGAGTCCATCGATCTCGTGATGTGGTCACACAGTTCCACCAAGGCAGAAGTCGTCGAACCGCAAAGACGGCAATCATGTTGACTTGATCAATAACACGCAATCAATTGCGGTCTGACTTTGTCCAAGACAATCTTTTCAAAGACTTTCGAAAATGATGAAAGAATGGATGTGAGTCGAAAGCTCACATCAACATCAGGACAAGATGACTGGAATCGGACAGACGTGTGCACTTTTGAAAGAGCTGGGAAATTTGCATGTCACAAGTGATTTGTTAGAAGCACGTGCTCACACGGTTTTGGTTATCCACAAGGTCAGACTGGCGGTTTAGAAGAAGCGCTAATGAAAGTTGTTCTGAGCAGTAGATATTCGAAAGCATTGCGCAATGCCATCGCGGAGGAGGCAGTAAGCTACTGCCAAACCAACCGCTATTATTGATAAGTAGCACGTTTCCGGTTTGTAATGACTTGTCGGCCTTCATAAGTAACCTACATTTCATGATTGATTTTTCTGAATATGAGCTATATTTGTCATAAGCTACTAATAGCGTCTTATGTAATATAATGCTTGTTGAAGATAAACAAGCGATGGACATTTTCAACTTTTAAGTAAGATCTATTCGACTTAATCAAATTTTGAGGAAATGTAGATGCTCAGTAAAACTTGCTCTATGAGTAAAACTAGCCTAGTCAATGTTACCAATGGGATTAAAGACTTTCAAGTCATATCCACGAGTCCTTTGAAGACGTTTTTTGAAATATCGAAGTTTACCGATGATTATATGAGACAGCAATCTTTTCCCGTACTTTGGCATAGCATACTAATATTTTAGCCATTTGGAATAATTATGAAATGCGGCAAAATACAAAATTGGGTTGGAAGACATCATAGAAGTCTTGCATCAGTCGTAAAGCCATCTCAAATCTATTATGAGTAAATTCCCATCAGCAAGAACTAGGAAAAAGCACGTGTGTGTATGTGTGTGGGCGTTAATGGTGTAAAAGAACTTGAATCTAAATTACAATAAAGAATTCTTTGGTTAGCAAAATTGAAATTTTAGTACAAAATTGAATAATTTAGTTCATCCTTCAACGAGACGACTTCTGTCCAAACCATAGAGTAAGTTTAGGTAGAGTGTTTGACTCAAAAAAGTGTCAAGGTACAGAGTGAAAATTTTTATACGAAAAGATTCAGTATTTTACGGAGATTACGTGATTGTGGTCCAAAAAATTATTTGAGCAGTTTATAAAAAAGCTAAATTTTTGCAAATTTGTATTCTATCGACATGAAGGCCCTTTAGAAGTAGTTTGAAAGAAGTTGGATATCAAAGGGAATGATAATTAGCTAACAAGCATCTTGATTAAGCGAAAATTAAGCTGATGATCTACGAAATTTCATGAATCACATTATCTTGCAAGTCGCTGCAAGTCTTCAAGGAAAAGTTGAGATCTCATTGTGCTTCTTACCTGAGATCACGGTTTTGATTCAATTTTCAGGGGCATGATTTTATGATTCACAATTGGCGTCACTTCTTGAATCTGAATAGTGATGTGGACCCATTACCATCTTTTAAATTTAAGTTTGGCAAGCTACCTTGATTATGATGTTTTGCTCTTTCTGTGGCAGTTTGTGATATGATCACGCTTAAGAAAATAATCTTATTATAATAAAGCTGAACTTTCAGTAATGGTAACCCATCTAATTGCTAATTTAACAAACTATATTACCTCTCCAAGTTGTCATGACATGGGGGATATGTGGAATAGCCTACTATTCTTTATTCTGTATTGCTATCATGATCAGTCAAATTCGTGTACATTTCTGCAAACGTGTAGAAATCTGCATATCTCACAGATGGTACTGGGTCTCGACTCATGTTCATTTAATGAAATCGAAACTGTATACACATTGGGGATTTAGTAAATGCTGAGTTGCTACTCTGCCTAATATACCTACTATATGTTCCAGACTGTAATAGAAAGAAGTTATGAAAACAAAAGTTCCGAAATTCAACGAATGCCCTTCGTCAAAATAGCCAATAATGATAATTTCGCACATGAATTCCGATTATGCTGCCAAAATCGCTTGATTAATCTAAAAAGTTTTCTTTGATTTTTCCGAATTTACCCCGTATTCTGAACATCTATGAATGGTGGTGAATTTCTTAGATAGATATCTAGGAATCAACGAATGATTAATTTTTCAATACGATGCAATCATAGATGTCTGAACTCAATGCCATGATATCAAATATACAAGTTATCATAGAAAATTCATGTCTATCTATTCCTGATTGAATGATTTATTCATTTACAAGAAAAGAGAAAAAGAGAACACGTCAAAGTCAAGGATAAAATGAAAAAGTCATTAAGTCGCCGTCATTCTGATCTTGCTTCGACCAACGGAGACCTCGCGTTCTTTTCAAAATTAATTGGCATTACATCTCACCAGCGCAGCAGATATCCTTCCACAATAGATATCCTTCAAAGATACATGTAATTATGATAGTAATCCTACCTCTATGTATTTAACTGTCAATTCTATGAGTGCTATCATCGTAAAACGTCTATGACAACATTTTGTATACAGTCATATTCTTTGTCAATTGATTATGCTACATCAGATTGTAAAGATCTAGAAATCTGAGTTTTTAAGTTATGACTAGAATAACTTATTAGATTAATTCAAGAATGCCCAGAGGCAACTTCAAGTGTGTCTTAGAA
Organism: Prostheceraeus crozeri; assembly: GCA_907163375.1. Taxonomy (NCBI): domain Eukaryota; kingdom Metazoa; phylum Platyhelminthes; order Polycladida; family Euryleptidae; genus Prostheceraeus; species Prostheceraeus crozeri. The sequence goes on from CAJQUW010010224.1 coordinate 97,070, forward strand.
TGTACAATTCACACCGTCAGATCACCAGGGACATGGCTTCCGCATTATGAGGACCTTTATTTAACGGTAGAAGTCTTCAATTTCACCAAGAGAACACGTCTAACAAATTCTATTTTCCCACTGATATTTCATGAGAGGTTTTGCTTCGAAAAGACATTCTGGTCGTCTTGTGATCAATTAGAGGTCATTGAGTTTTTGGAAGATGCAAAAGTCACTTTGGAACTTAGACAATTGGCACATTTTTGCTCAGGAGGAATATTACTAGCTTATTTCGATGGGAACGCAAGAGACTTTTTCTTTCCAACGTACAGTCCATGTGCTCGTCACCTCAACAACAGAGATCTAATTATGATAGCGACAGCCGAACTTCCTGGCTTGGATCCGCATGTAGAATTTTCCACCTACACTGCGATTGACGAAATATGCACTGTCAACGGAGGTGCATTTTCGGATACTCATTCTCATTTGTGCTCTCCAGTCCATCACCATCATCCAACTGATTGCCATGATCCATGTTACGGTTCATCGTATTATACAAGTCGTCGTCAACGATTAATGTCGTTAGGCCGCTCACGGTCACCTCCACTTCGATGCCGAGCCCATTGTCGCACACTCTCTTTGTCTCCCATAAGGACACGTCGCAGTTATCGGAGATGTCGACCACGTTTATCTCGATCTCCATCACCATGTCGAACAATTTGTACTAGATCTCGAACTTGCTCTCCGATTTTACATCACCACCACCATCGACCTCATTTCCATAGAAGCTGTGATAGTTTGTTTTAACTGTAGCTATAAAGAGTACATGCGGATCTGTGTTTGACAGCCAGTCAACAAATGGTATTTTGTAATGTGCAAAACGGCAAACACATGGGCTAGTGGCTATGAAAGGATGCTATCAAAACGGGTTGAATACGGAGATTAATTTTTTCTCAGATCACACAACATTTTTGTTACCATGTCAATCCTACGTTTTTGGCAATTAATTGCTTTATACTAAATTGGAGAGTTTCCTTATGACTAATGATTTAAAGTTACGTTTTCTTTCTTCAAAGTGTCATAAATTTAATTTATTTTCAAATAATCACTTATTTTTCAACGATTGAATTCCTGATCGATGATGACAAAATTTGTATATGATAAATGGGAACTTTATACTGCTATCTTTTGTTGTAAGTACCATGCAAGTTTCCTATCAAATTACAAATATAATGTGTCAGTGTCTTAGGCGTTAATTCACATGATCAATTAAGTTTCGTGAGCATCATAATAGCACGAATTCACAAGTGAAGTGTGTTAAGCATGGTACACAGTTAGAGAATGTGCCGTTGTTACACGAAGCGAGTTGATTGAGAGAAAAATATGAATTATCAAGGGACTGAGATAAATACGGAGTGCCAAATCTGTTCTTGCCACGTGTGTGAAGTTAGCGGAACCACCCAGAGGAACCATTTTTATTATAGCTTAATTCTATTCGAAACAGCTGCTAGTTTGTCAATTTCAGTCTCCTGATCTGAGCTCAGATTTCACAAATTCACAGTCGTTTTTGAGAAATTCAAGTTTAAAGATAAAAGTGGTTCCGCTGTGAAGTTAGCGGAACCATCCAGCGGAACCAATTGCTGAGTCTCGCTGATTGACGCAGTAAATCAATTTCTTTTGGTCACTACCCGATCAATTTTGTTGTGCTGATCACGAATATGTGCCTCATCTTTCAAAACAATGCAGATCTCACCCGGAAATCTGAATTTCACTTTTTCTGCAAGCTGATTGTGAAGTTAGCGGAACCATTTTTCAATACAAAGAATTTCTCAGCAAAATCCATCCACTCTACTAATTTGAAGCTCCTAATCAAAAATCTGTAATCAGATTTGCAAAACTCGCCCGCATTGCAAAGATATTCCTCTATCTGGGTCCGCTGTGAAATTCGCGGAACCACCTACTGGCATTAAAATTTCAAATTCTAATTTTTGTAGAGAATCACTGCAATAGACATACCAAGAGAATGGAATTGCTTCACTGATCACGGTTTGCCGTCCGATTTCACGGGAGGATAAGTACTTGCCGAGAAAAATTGATTTTACGGTTTTCAAGGATTTCATCGGAATCTCAGCAAAATCCATAGAGGAATATCTTTGCAATGCGGGCGAGTTTTGCAAATCTGATTACAGATTTGTGATTAGGAGCTTCAAATTAGTAGAGTGGATGGATTTTGCTGAGAAATTCTTTGTATTGAAAAATGGTTCCGCTAACTTCACAATCAGCTTGCAGAAAAGTCCATGAAAACCGTAAAATCAATTTTTCTCGGCAAGTACTTATCCTCCCGTGAAATCGGACGGCAAACCGTGATCAGTGAAGCAATTCCATTCTCTTGGTATGTCTATTGCAGTGATTCTCTACAAAAATTAGAATTTGAAATTTTAATGCCAGTAGGTGGTTCCGCGAATTTCACAGCGGACCCAGATAGAGGAATATCTTTGCAATGCGGGCGACTTTTGCAAATCTGATTACAGATTTTTGATTAGGAGCTTCAAATTAGTAGAGTGGATGGATTTTGCTGAGAAATTCTTTGTATTGAAAAATGGTTCCGCTAACTTCACAATCAGCTTGCAGAAAAAGTGAAATTCAGATTTCCGGGTGAGATCTGCATTGTTTTGAAAGATGAGGCACATATTCGTGATCAGCACAACAAAATTGATCGGGTAGTGACCAAAAGAAATTGATTTACTGCGTCAATCAGCGAGACTCAGCAATTGGTTCCGCTGGATGGTTCCGCTAACTTCACAGCGGAACCACTTTTATCTTTAAACTTGAATTTCTCAAAAACGACTGTGAATTTGTGAAATCTGAGCTCAGATCAGGAGACTGAAATTGACAAACTAGCAGCTGTTTCGAATAGAATTAAGCTATAATAAAAATGGTTCCTCTGGGTGGTTCCGCTAACTTCACACACGTGTTCTTGCCGTTATTTCTCAATTTATGAGTTGCCGCGTTGTTTTAAAGTCATATAACCTGTAGAAGCGTGAGTAATTAATACAGAGAAGCATTTACATGTCCACCTATACGTGAACAAAAAATAATTTGCATCAATTGCTTCCATAAATATTTAATTAATATTTGGGTCAATAATGTATATTTTGATTTAAAATTGCCTATTTGCTAAGTCTTGGTGAAGAATGGCCATGCTGCAGAATGACATCTGCTTCATTTACTTTTTTATCGCCACGTATAATAGTAGGAGAAGCTGACGCTGTCTTCGGCGGTTGCCGAGCATTTTTTGGTATTCAGTCGAAATTTTAGCAAAAATCGTTAATTTCAATTCTAGGAAAAAATAATTTTGTGCTTAATGGCATTTAATATGTAGGCTACGCGATCGTTGTTCAGATACATCTTTAGAGTCAGTAAATATTATGGAAAGCGTCTGCTTAAAAATGGTCTAAAATCCAATTCGAAAGACCTAAGTCAAAAACTAATAATAAAAGTAATGAGAATCAAATTAAATTTTGCGTTGATTTCATTAACAATAAGATGTGCAAGAATAATGAACAACTGGCTGGCAGTAGGTATGAACTTCCTGCTTGTGTTACCTGTAAAACTGGGCAGACTTTAATTGATGGCATAAACACTAATAATATCAAAAATACATGTAATTGCAAACTATGCAATGAAATTGAACCTAGAAGTATGTGTATTGATGAATACTTTGTTTATAATATTGAAAGTAAAATTTTTGGAAGCAATAAGAACGAAGATTTTCCCAAATTTTTGTTTATCATCTATTGAGCATTATCACGGATACAGAAAAAATTAACTACTGAATAATCAACACAAGAATTGATCACAAAAGTTGAAAATTATAGATTGGAAACTATTCTAAAGGGAAATAAGTAAATCATGCATTTGCATCGCTAACTCACACGTGTAAAAAACAAGACATTTAATAAATTGTGCTGCATATGTTATACATTCATTCAAATTGATGGCATGGGAAAAGTCGAGATTGCAAGCTTAAAAATATCTTTATCCAATTACAAAAGTCATTGAACATAAAAGTAGTGCGGTGACCAAACATTTGGTTAACATTCATCAAGAATTGTTTAGGCATAAATCTATTGACATTTTCTCCCTAGAGATTTTGGAAAGCTGCAAAGATCCATCAGAAACCTGCATAACAGAAGCTCGCTACATCAAATATAATTCACCGCAGATAAATCGCAAACGTGAACTTGTGGATTTTGAATCTGATTGCTGCTCTCTATGATTTAGCTTAAATAATACCTTTACCTTGCTGAAGACTTTGCCGCTTTAGTTAACGGGGTTTCCTCACTATATTTTGCTATGACAAAGTTTCAATGCACTCTCAAGATTCAACTGCCCTTTAATTTGCATATCGATAATAGCTTACGGTTGAGCCATTTAATACTTCTTTTGATGTCAACATTAGCTAGTCTTGAATTGAATGCTAAGGATACTTAAATTTAATAGACGATGGGACTATTGATTGACGCTGAATTGTAATTGTTAATGAATATATTACATGAAGTGATTATATTTATGTGATGTGAATACTTATACCACCCGCTTTGCCATTTATCAACCCCCAGCAGTAGTACAAAAGAATGCACGAACTCATCAAATTCCACGCTAGTTCCTATCTCTCCAACACGCATTTGAAATCTTCTCAGCTAATTCTGGTTTCTTATGGGTTGAGACGATCGCTATAATTGTTTTATTAATGCCTTTATGCACTTTTATGATCATTGTAGCCAGTGCCATTATCAAATTTTACTGTAGAGAGGGACGATATCTGCATTCTTTCTTTTGATGATCTCTCTCCCTCTCTGATATTATGATGAAGAACTACATGTATGTAGACCAATTATGCATCCATGGAAACTGCAGTTTCCATAGCCAGGCAGTTACGATAGCACAAGATCAAAGCAATTGCAATATGTACGTGTATACGATTTCCACAGCACCTCAGAAAATATCTGGATGTCACTGATGTACATGTACATGTACATCGAAATCCATCTACTGTAGTTTACATGTAAGTAGCCTATGTTCTGCATAGTGATGCGATACGCTAGCAGATTCTTGCTATTACTACATTGCTATCCACGGATAGTAAGTCACAAAATTTTGTGTTCCTCAAATTTCAGTTGTTCTTGTTGTTGTTATTTTCTATCTGAATCACTTGAAGTATTCATTATAATTTGTCAATTTCGTTAATTTTCAGCCCATCAATTCTTCACGCTTTGGGAGTTGTTTCTCCCGAGAATTCATAGACATCCCTGAAATCCATGATGTTAACTAGCCTAAACGACCACATTTGACCCACAGCCAGGTTGACATTGCGGCCATTTTGTAAAATTATCATCAACAGCAGAGGCCTAATTAACTTGGATGATTGCAAACCGTTCTTGAATATCTTGTTTTCAGACCCTTAACCAAATAACCATGAAGAATCAATATAACTGAATGTAAGGCTATAGCGCAACAATTGTTTGAATTCTCTCATCGCCAATAGTTTTCGGTGATGAGGCCCTACTTAATATTGGTATTTCGTATATCGTCATGGATGAAACAAATTTAATTCCCTTCAAGGATTCAATAAAAATCACTATTTTGTAACGAAAACAAATAAACAGTAGAAAATGTTAAACAGCGTTCAATTGCGATTTCAACAAAATAAAAACAAGATTTTTAATTTCACATATTGCTAAAAACAAATGAAAAATTATCACAAATCATGGAAAAACTACATAAACACATCCAACCATACAAAAACGCTTAAGTTTCTTTAACGAGCCGCGAGTACCGTTAAGTGAGTTGCTCTTTTTATTCATTTTTCTGTAGATTTTTTAAGAATAATTTCTGGTCTTGATAGGTTTACTTCATGTTATAAACAATGAATTGCGATGCGTTAGACAAATTCATTCACTATACATTTAGTATAGGCTATTGTAGGGCTTACAGGCCTAGGACCATATTTCTCAACTTGAGAAGATACACAAGTTCTATAGCTACGAAAATTGAAATATGATTTTCACAAAGATTTACAAGCACCAGGATTTAATGGTTATTCAAGGTTTGCTGAAAATGTTTTTTTTAACACAACTTTATCATTCCTTATGACAAACTGCGGAGTATCGATCGATCTCTGATTCTATCTAATGGCAGGTAGCGACACGGAAAGATTGTCAGTCTCATCATTTGTTTAGGGAGACAAAAGTAAATTCAGGAAAAATGAACAAATTGCATTTCTTGAAACACTACTGTCTCTAGCTAACTTTACCACGTAGGCTCCCAGTAAACATTGTGATGTCATTGCGACGTCCCATTGATGTCATCATGCGTCTGAGACGTCTATGACCAGAACGGGATGTCACAGTGACCTCCCATCAAAAACGTCAGAATGACCGCCTGTATATGACGTCACTGTGACATCCAAAGTGTGACCACAAACATGATCAATGAGCCACAACCACAAAGAGTCATGAAATTATGACGTTTACTCTATGATGAATGATTTCCACTTAATTGCATTAAGTTTTGGGACTATCTTTTTTAATTTCCATTCTCGAACTCTCGCTTTCTCACTCACTTTATCTCTCTCCTCGCTTTTCTTGATACTTTTTCTTCTGATAATGATTCTCTGTCATAGCCTAATTTCTCTTCTTCTTTCCTCTTCTCTTTCTCCCTATTTCTATTCATCTCTCAACTCAATTCTTTTCTTCCTCCTCTTCTATTTCTCCCCACTTCTCTTCATTTTCTTCTCTTGTTCCAATTCATCATTTCCCTTCTTCTTCCATATCTCTTCTCACTTCTCTTTTTCCTCCTCTCCTTTCTCTATGATTTCTCATTCTTCCTCCTCTACTTTGTCTCCTCATTTCTCTCATTTATCTTCCTTTTATTCTTCTGTTTCCTTATCAGCTCTTCTTTTTCTTCTTCTATTTCTTATTCTCCCATCAATCTGTTTTCTGCTTTGTTTTTATCTAAAATCGATGTATCTTTTAAAATAACATAATGTAAAAATTCATCATTAATTTCTACCCATGCATTTCTTATTTATAGGATTCAGGTTTATCGCAGGGCATTTGATGAATCCCAATTTTGCGATTGCAGTTGGAATGGAATACTTGTAATTGCAATAGTTCAATATCATAATTCAATAGATTTTTCTTTCGGATTCATTCGTGCCCGTACTCGTTGCATGGAATGAGTGTGTCTTTCGATGATTTACAAGCATCCCAGCGTTGGCGGTCACGTCATTAAGTGCAGCCCTCGTATTTCATTTCTGAATAGAGGAGAACTGCGCACAGATCATTTCCCTACTGCCGCCTGGGCGAATGACCTTCAATCAACGCGTCACTATCGATAATCACATGACAGCGAGAGGAAACGTGCAAGCAGTCCTTCATTTCATTCATGTTACTCGCACTGCGCATCGAACGTGATTCATGTTTTGCGATACGGTATTAGTGATAAGTCTACGACTTAGACCAAACTTTTTTAAACGACGCCTCGGGCACCTTTCCTTTGGACATTTGGAGGAACTTAAATCCACCACCCATATTCGACCTCCACAATCAATTCACAGATCATTTATTTCTATTTTCAAGTTGCAGACCAGCAGTTGACGACTAAGCTTTTGCCTCTATCATCTCACAAAACATCTTGTGATTTGGTTCACCTCATATTTAGTGACTTGAATTTATCTCCTACATTAGTCGCTGAAAACCAGGGCTTCGAATGTCATCTCGTGATCTCTGACAAGAAAATAGTCTAATGCAGTACAGCAAAATGTTTTTCGATGATTGATATCATCAATTGCCGGAGTTTACAAGTGAGATGTCTACTCTTTTCATTTCTTATTAAGTTTAAGTGAATTAACTATACGCACTGGATTAGTTATAAGCTTATTTTCACATCTTATTATAAATGTTGAAGCTAATTCATGAAATCGCAAAAATAAAAGAAAAATTATTTTAATTGTCCATAAAACATGGCATCATCTGACATCAATTAATTTGTTTCAAATTTCGTGGCTCTCGAACTGGAATCAGATTAATTCCTCCCGCCGAAGATAATTTACCATAATTAGAGGCTTTACATACATTTTGCCATGCTTAAAAAGGAACGCTGCTATTCGAACATTTTCATCTTCCTTCTATTGAACTGTTGTGTGATCATCAATATAATACATGTACTTAAAGTTTTCTGCAAAATACTGAAGTTTGTACCATAGGATTATAAATGACAATGCATAGGCAACCATTTTGACGATCAAAGTGTTATGATTTTGCATTGATTTTTTACGTAAGTGAATAATTTAAATGTACTGTAACAATGTAATAATGTAAGGTACAGGTATCTAAGCTTATTAAGCAAATCTAGATAATGATCATGATTCTACTGTATATTTGAATAATTGGACGATTGTACGTCACACATGTCAGTTTGCAATATCGTAATGCATGCACATACATAAGTTTTGTTAAATAATATTCAAATAAACTTATTTTGTTGAATGTTATCAATTATTGCGAAATTGAATGAATAAATAATTTGCTTTTGCTCATGAATGTATCGGATGCAATGTAGCCTGGATTTTTATGAAATGGTTGCAAACATGACAATACTGTATTATAATTTGCATATTTGTAAGGTTAGCAACACATTCTGGGGTACACAAAATAGGCCTATATTCGATTTAATTATAATAAAACGTTATGTTTCGTATTATGTTGCAAATAGAACAAAGCGTTTATTATTTGATGATAATTATGATGTCTAAAAAATGATTCCCCTTTACTCAGTTTATAAATAAAGCCACTAAATTCATTTTGATAAAATTAAAAACTAATTCTTGCACAATGCATTTCGTCCATTCTTATTCAAGTGCAGACATGCAGGATTGAATATAAAATACAAAATCTGAAATCATACTTCTACAGCAATGAATCTATGAACAAAAGGATTGTAGTAGTAAGAAAACGGCGAACACCCGACCGGCGCGCCCACCCCTCTGCAACGACAGAGGTCTGTCGTGGTGTGCCGGCCAGGTTGGTTCCCGTTCAGAAAATGTTCGCTGACTCCCCCCCCTCTAGAACGGCAGAGTGTCGTGGTGGACTTGGGCGACCGCCAGGATTTGTCTTGAGGCTATAGTGTGTGATGTTTTTCGTGCAATCTGCTGAATGTTGGGTTGTAAAATGGGCTGTTTCGAGTGGAAGGAGTGCTCGGATGTGAAAACGGAGGCCAGATTCGGATTCAGCGTGAAATTCTGCATCGGTATGGTGAATTTGAACGCAATCGGAGAGAAAAATTTTCGCTGACGTCCCCCCCCCTGGACAGCTCGCTTCGATTTTGGCTTCCAGTGGACGGATTTTGTCGTGCCATAGCTCGTTTGAAAGCTAAGAGTGAGACAAATTCAGTGAAACAAACGGCTTGTTCATATCTGTCTTCGTTTAGATGTGAGACGCCATTTAAGATTTTGGGACATTGGCGAAAAACGACAGAGTTAGAATTTGGGACGTTTTGGGCTGTAGCTTCAAAACGAAGCATCGGATTGGAAAACGGATTTCAGATTTGGAGTCAGCGTGAAATTCTCTATCTGTATGGTGAGTTTCAAGGCAATCGGCGAGAAAAAATTTTCAACATTTTTCGAAAAAACGACAGAGTTAGAATTTGGAACGTTTTGGTGTGTAGCGCCAAAACGAACCATCGGATGGGAAAACGGAGGCCAGATTCGGATTCAGCGTGAAATTCTGCATCGGTATGGTGAATTTGAACAAAATCGGAGAGAAAAAATTTTCGCTGACGTCCCCCCCCCTGGACAGCTCGCTTCGATCTTGGCTTCTAGTGGACGGATTTTGTCGTGCCATAGCTCGTTTGAAAGCTAAGAGTGAGACAAATTCACTGAAAGAATCGGCTTGTTCCTATCTGTCTTCGTTTAGATGTGAGACGCCATTTAAGATTTTGGGACACTGGCGAAAAACGACAGAGTTAGAATTTGGGACGTTTTGGGCTGTAGCTTCAAAACGAAGCATCGGATTGGAAAACGGATTTCAGATTTGGAATCAGCGTGAAATTCTCTATCTGCATGGTGAGTTTCATGTCAATCGGAGAGTTTCAAGTCAATCGGAGAGAAAAATTTTCAACATTTTTCGGAAAAACGAGTTAGAATTTTTTCGATGGCTGCCTTCTGTAGAGCCAAAACGAAGCATCGGATGGGAAAACGGAGGCCAGATTCGGATTCAGCGTCAAATTCTACATGGAAATGGTGTATTTCCAGCTCAATCGGAGCACTAGAATCGGAGATAGACGGGTTTTTAGTGTTTGGATGATGGGTATTACGTCATCAGCTGATCGCCACACACTATATAAGCTGGGAACCGAGAGAGACTTGTCATTAAGACGAGAGCGATTGTCAGAGGTAGGTCGTCTCTCTGAGCTCCGATGATAGCTTCGGACATTCCAAATAGCAGGTTTCTGTAAGAAACCGACTTAGAAAATTTCATTGCTGATATCAGCTAAGGCGTCAGACTTAGAGGTTAGCCAGGAGATGGCCTTCGTCTCCAGGCCATAAAAGACTCCAAAACTTTAAAGGCTTGTAACTTTGCTTCTACAAGTTCGTTTGACTTGATTCAAAAAAGGTTCGGTTGCTATTGACCTGTCCTAAGTGATAGACTACTTATAAAATTTCATAAGTAGTGCTAACAAAAGTTGAAAAATTTAAATTCACTATTTTTGGAGGTTTTCTGGGGTTTTCGACCCTGCTGAATTCAACTAAGGCATTTATAATGTTGTACGAGGCGAGCTTCAGCTCGAGACTTGTTTCCTGATGTAAATAACTCCACCGATTTTCATGTCAAAATCGGGGTCCGAATACCAACACAGTGATATGACGCACGCTCTGTCCGTCGGAGGTTGGATTTGTGGGCCGAGGCCTTGGAGTTGGGATAAGATCCCCTCTGAGTAATGCCTGTAACGGATTCATCAGCTTAACTTGTCTATCCTCAAGTAATGATAGCATTACAGTATGACTTTGAAAACATAATCTTCACATTTACTGACATTTTATTTCTATACGTTGCGCTCTGCTCAGGTTTGATATCAAACTTTCTCATTTTTCTTTGCAGTGAAAAATGACCAAAGACGTGAATAAACGCCTGCAATTTTTTAAATGCAGTTGTGGGGATGTGTTTAGGGGTGAGAATTTTCACCTTCACCATAAAAAAAATGCTGCGCATAGTGTTGCGGTTAAGGTGTGGTTTTGTGTGTGGTGCAATGTGAGGTGTGATGAAAGGAATGATGCGTTCAGTGAGTTGCACTCGAAGTGTGTATTTACAAAAATTTCGAAAGTTTTGATGAAGAAGATGATGTGTGGTGAGCAGGAATGCTGTATGAGGAGGGAATGTGTGCTCGTTTGCCACCAGTAGAGGTGGTAAATGTTGAAAAGCGTGTTGTGAGTGATGTAGATTTGGATGCGAGTACCTCCAAAAAGAGTAGAGTGATGTCGGTGAGTTGGATTTCATCGGATGATGAATGTATGAATGTTGATTCGAGTGTTGCTGCTGCTGAGCGTCAGCTTGAGAAAGCTGTGAGGGCGATTGTGCCAGCACCCGAGGTGTTGGCACAATCAACGCCTAGACCTTCACCGAGGTGTGTTGAGAAAGTTGAGAGGTCGACTGTTCCGTGTGAAGTTGTGCTGTCGAGGGATGATGTGCGTGCTTATACGAATGTGAGGCATGAGTGTACAAAGTTAGAAGGAAGAGTGAGATCGCTGAAGAGTACGCTGAAAGAGGTGACTGCTGAGCGTGATAGTTTGAAGTTGAATGCTGAGAGTGTGACTCAAAAGTTAAGGGAGTGTGCGGCTGCAAAAGAGAGTATGGTGAAGGAGAGAAAGTTGAAGGAAGATGCGGTGACGAAGTTTGAGAAGTGTGATCGAGAGCGAAGTGAGGAGCGCATGCTGAAGGAAGCGGCGCTTGAGGAAGTGAGTTTGTTGAAGAATGAGTTGGCGCGTTTGAAGGAGTGTGAGAAGGTGAAATCCCTCACAACTATGCACATCCCCATCGTGGGTGTCGTCCCTGACAAGCCAATTGTATATCTAAATATAAGCAACGACGACACTCAGGAGTGCTACAGCTGTGCGGATGTCCGTTGCTACCATGTAAATATTCAACACACCGACGACATCCACATAGCTTGTTCAAAGCCATACAAGTATCGTGAGTATAATGACTGAGATATATCATCATGCCATCTTTCCAACTCTTACTTCTTTCATTTCAGAAGCCATAAAGAAGTAAAAGCTATTTCTTGTGAACGCACCAAACGGCCTTTTTAAAGGCCACTCTTAATGTGGCTAGATCGGTCCCAAGCCCGACAGCATCTTCGGATGTGAACACAGAGGGAGAGTCTACAATTAAAACTTAGTAAAATAGATGTGTGAGATGGATTCAACCCGAATCCTATAACACCTTTACATTTACTGACTATACATTTGTCCTGCTATCAGGTTGTTTTGACTTGCTATCTAGTTGAATAGTCTCTTGCTATCAAGAGATTCACTTCTGCTCATAAAGCACATCATCGCTGTAATACCTCCTTTGCTCGAGCGTTCCTTCGGGACGGCGGGTACTGCCGTAGAGGGATTGTGTTGCACGGGTTGTTCGTCGTTTGTTAGACCAAAACCTCTGAGCCGTTGCTCATGTTGGGCGTTCGACTTCATACTCAACGTGACGCTTTCTCTCGCCAGGTCAGAGTACTTCAGCCATTCGACAAAGGTTAGTCTTTATGATATGGAGTAGAGTGAAATGTAATTCATTAGATGTTCCTTCAATGATTGCTCCCATGATAAACGTTGATGAGACAAATGAAATGATTCTCATCTTCCCTTTTCAGCGATTGAAATCTACTAACACACTACCGTATAATCGTCCACTATGGGGCAAGACATGATAGAGCCTCCACGCGGTTTGCCCTGGGCAGTCTTTAGACTGGCGAATACTATCATTAAGTTGAATCTGCTATCAGTCAACTTGAACGTTGCAAATGAAGTTCGGTGTAATACTTCCTTTCGACGGGCGTTCCTGTAAAGGGCGGCGGTGAAACCCGTAGCTATGTATACCGCAAGGGACATTCGGCAATGGTCAATCTTGTTAAACCTCTCTGCATCATGTTTGCAAGTGATTGCCTCTGTCTCAACGTAGTATGCATTCGCGCCAGGGCGACATTTAGCCAACTGTCGAAGGTTGCCTTATAAACTATCCATTGCATACGTTATGAGAACCATGAGTTCTACCTACCTCTATCAATGAGATGAATTGATGAATGGAATGAAATGGGAGGACACTCACGCGCCACACGCAACATAACACACTTCTCTCTTCCGTAGTCTAACAAGCTCTTTACACATGGATCGCAGTCGATTGCTATCCCAGAATCATGTAAGCTATCTTAATTTTATTTAACACTATTTCATCTACAATTATCATCCATATGAAATGTTATAAGAATTGCAAGTTAAACTAAGTGTGCTACTATTTCCAAATGAAAAAGTATACATGCTTAAATCATCCACTGAAGCCCCATTCAAGTAAGTCAGTATAAAAGCAAAGATAATACGAAATAAAAATTTATTATGGCATGTATTTCAAAAGGTCTTCATCGTCAATATCGTCCCAGAGTCTGGCTTCACATAGATCACAAAAACAGTTCACTTGCTTCAATCGTTCTTCTACCGCGAGCCTCACTTTGTTGATATACTCCCACTCCGCCATAGTTCGTTGCTGGGAGTTAGGGGTGTACCATTCCCATAATTGGTGGAGGAATTTGGTGCTGGCGATCTCCATCACTATTCGTGAGTGTCGTTAGAAAGTGTATCATGGTTTGTAAAAGTTTTACTGCAACACAGGTTGATGTATAGTTAGAAAAGTTTGATCATCAACGTCGTTGTATTCGTAAGTCTAGTCAGAAACTTTATCATGTTGTACAAAAGTTTTATTGCAACACAGGTTGATGTATAGTTAGAAAGTTTGATCATCAACGTTTTATTTGTAAGTCTAGTCAGAAAGTGTATCATGGTTTGCAAAGTTAGTGTAGTCAAATAATTTTACTGTGACACCCGTTTGAGAAAGTAAAGTCTGATCATCGAAGTTGTATTCGTGAGTGTCGTTAGAAAGTGTATCATGGTTTGTAAAAGTTTTACTGCAACACAGGTTGATGTATAGTTAGAACAGTTTGATCATGACGTTTTATGAAACACACATGTCATGAAATGTAAGCGTTAGTGTAGTCAAATAATTTACCGCGACGCACGTTTGTGAAAATAAAGTTTGATCATTGACGTTATATGACTGACCGAACTCACCACAGCACTAGAAAGTTTTAGAAGGTTTTACTGCACAGTGTAGATTGTCTTGTAACTTACTTTCACAGTGTTAGAAAGTTTTATTGGAGACAGTTGCCAAATGTTTCCCTATTAGAAATTCAAACTTCATAACTGTTAGATTAGCTTCATCAGGTTTAGTAAAATCAGTTTTCTACTGCAGTAAGACTGCGAGTTTAGAATGTTATATGAAAACAGTGTTCATCACAGCGCTAGAAAGTTTTACTGCGCTGCTTAGATTGTTTCACACAAGGTCTTATAGTCAGCGTTGAATGTTTTATAAAACCAGATGTTGTCACACACGTTGAGTGTATGAGAGCTAGTTCCATGACATTGAATCGCATGGATTGTAAAGTTCATAATCCAAGGCTAGGCTGCTCTACGGTTGGATTTAGGGTTTTATATTACATGCGTTAACCGTTCGTGTAGAATATGTGAAGCACATGTTCGCTTAAATGCAAATGTCGAAATAAGTTTGTAAGAAGTCTTTGACAGGTTGTTGTGAAACGTAGCGAACGTTGAAGAAATGTTTCTGCAATCACACTCGTTAGCGTGCCAGCTTTACTAAATGTATTCTATTCTCCAATGAGGATTGTTGTCTAATGAGAATCAAGCCTTCCACAGTGAGAATCATTCCATCGTTGAATCATACAAGTGACGGACGCACATTCTCTCTTTGGGATATCATTTTCAAAGTGAATGGGCTATATTATGGTCAGCACAAGGATAACAAAATAGCCTCTCTCTCGATATACACTGAATCCATCCTATATATTCCAAAGCCACCCAACGTAGATGACATTATTGACTTCCTTAACGGGGGTGGTACGAAGCGCAAGTCGGACAATAATGCTACCTCCAAACGCAAGTCAAGGAAAGAGAATTGCTAATCCTTTCCTAACTCTACCCTATGACAATTCTCTTATGTGCTTTGAGTGCCGTGGACGTGGTCTTATTAGATACATTTTACTTCTTCGTTGCCATCATATCATTTGTGTATTTTGTCGTGAAAAGCATCGATGTAATTCTTCATTTTATGATATGTTATAGATCGTTTCCTTAGATGTGTAATTTCCGTTTTAGGCTTCTATCATCATTTTTATGGATTGTGAGGGTGAACCTGCACAGGAGCTCAGTGCTATTGCTATGAACAATTGGACATAACAGATTGTTAGTGTCTATCATCAACATGCAAACTGTGATCCCAATGTTGATCAATGGGCGAGAAAACACATTCATGGACTTAATCTGAAATATTTGCAAGACTATGGCTTTTCTTGTGAGACTGCTCTTCTTATTGACTTTAAACGATGGTTAGCTGCTTTCAATGTTATACGCATCTTTTGTAATAATCCTGGTAAGGAGAGGAAAGTATTTCCCAATCTAGTCATTAATGATATTTTGCTCCCACCTTGGGATAGTAGAGTGAATCAACACTATCATGAAGTCACGAAACGTTTTAAGGATTTGTGTGTTCCTATTTTGCCTGTTCGTTGTAGTAGCTACGTTCATAACCAATGCTTCTTTCCTCCTTACCTCAACACTGCCAAAGTCCTGTATGGTTATCATTGCTCGCTATATGACAGTTACCAGCTGTATCTATTTTATCTGTTTCAAACCATTGATTTGTAATGCATGCTTGTTACAGTTATTCAATAAATGTTATTATGCGAAGAGTTGTTGTTATCATGCAACGGATGGGTTAGATGAAGGGTGATCATATCTTTTTTCAAATGACTGTGGAACATTGATTTCCATGATGAAGATTTAAGCAGTTAGATTCGATGACGAATAAGATCTACTAGTTTGCAAGTAAGACTAAGCGTTCTATTATTTGTAAATGAAAGATATAGTTTCAACAGTGTGTACGTTAGAAATAAAGTTTTATCTGTTTGCAAAATGAGATTGTAGGATTTACTAGTTTGCAAGTTAGACTAAGCGTTCTACTATTTGTAAATGAAAGATATAGTTTCAACAGTTTACAGATTACAAAATAAAGTTTCAATAGTGTTTATGTTAAAAATAAAGTTTAAGCTGTTTGTGTGTGTTAGAAATAGAATAAAGTTTCAACAGTTTGTTCATTAAAAATAAAGTTTCAACAGTGCGTACGTTAGAAATAAAGTTTTATCTGTTTGTAAATGAGATTGTAGGATTTACTAGTTTACAAGTTAAGAATAAAGTTCTATCTGTTTATATGTTAGAAATAAAATGAAGTTTCGCCAGTTTACAAGTTAAGAATAAAGTTTTATCTGTTTGTATGTTAGAATTAAAACAAAGTTTCACCAGTTTACAAGTTAAAAAATAAAGTTTCAGATTAAAATAAAGTTTCAATAGTGTGTATGATGGAAATAAAGTTTAAGCGCTTTGTGCGTTAGAAATAAAGTTTCAGTCGTTTACAAGTTAAAAATAAAGTTTCAACAGTGTGTACGTTAAGAATAAAGTTCTATCTGTTTATATGTTAGAAATAAAAATAAAGGTTCAGCAGTTTACAAGTTAAGAATAAAGTTTTATCTGCTTGTATGTCAGAAATGAAATAAAGTTTCACCAGTTTACAAGTTAAGAATAAAGTTTCAATAGTGTGTATGTTAAGAATAAAGTTCTATCTGTTTATATGTTAGAAATAAAATGAAGTTTCGCCAGTTTACAAGTTAAGAATAAAGTTTTATCTGTTTGTATGTTAGAATTAAAACAAAGTTTCACCAGTTTACAAGTTAAAAAATAAAGTTTCAATAGTGTGTACGTTAGAAATAAAGTTTCAATAGTGTGTATGTTAAGAATACAGTTCTATCTGTTTGTATGTTAGAAATAAAATGAAGGTTCATCAGTTTACAAGTTAATAATAAAGTTTTATCTGTTTGTATGTTAGAAATAAAACAAAGTTTCAACCGTTAACAAGTTAGAAATAAAGTTTCAGATTAAAATAAAGTTTCAATAGTGTGTATGATGGAAATAAAGTTTAAGCGCTTTGTGCGTTAGAAATAAAGTTTCAGCCGTTTACAAGTTAAAAATAAAGTTTCAACAATGTGTACGTTAAGAATAAAGTTCTATCTGTTTATATGTTAGAAATAAAAATGAAGGTTCAGCAGTTTACAAGTTAAGAATAAAGTTTTATCTGTTTGTATGTCAGAAATGAAATAAAGTTTCACCAGTTTACAAGTTAAGAATAAAGTTTCAATAGTGTGTATGTTAAGAATAAAGTTTTATCTGTGTGTATGTTAGAATTAAAAGAAAGTTTCAACCGTTTACAAGTTAAAAATAAAGTTTCAATAGTGTGTATGTTAAGAATAAAGTTCCATCTGTTTGTATGTTAGAAATAAAATTGAAGGTTCACCAGTTTACAAGTTAAGAATAAAGTTTTATCTGCTTGCATGTCAGAAATGAAACAAAGTTTCACCAGTTTAAAAATTAAGAATAAAGTTTCAATAGTGTGTATGTTAAGAATAAAGTTCTATCTGTTTATATGTTAGAAATAAAATGAAGTTTCGCCAGTTTACAAGTTGAGAATACATTTTATCTGCTTGTATGTTCGAAATGAAATAAAGGTTCACCAGTTTACAAGTTAAAAAATAAAGTTTCAATAGTGTGTATGTAAGAAATAAAGTTTCAATAGTGTGTATGTTAAGAATAAAGTTTTATCTGTCTGTATGTTAGAAATAAAACAAAGTTTCAACCGTTAACAAGTTAGAAATAAAGTTTCAGATTAAAATAAAGTTTCAATAGTGTGTATGATGGAAATAAAGTTTGAGCGCTTTGTGCGTTAGAAATAAAGTTTTAGCCGTTTACAAGTTAAAAATAAAATTTCAATAGTGTGTACGTTAAGAATAAAGTTCTATCTGTTTATATGTTAGAAATAAAAATGAAGGTTCACCAGTTTACAAGTTAAGAATAAAGTTTTATGTGTTTGTATGTAAGAATTAAGACAAAGTTTCACCAGTTTACAAGTTAAAAAATAAAGTTTCAATAGTGTGTACGTTAGAAATAAAGTTTCAATAGTGTGTATGTTAAGAATAAAGTTCTATCTGTTTGTATATTAGAAATAAAATGAAGATTCATCAGTTTACAAGTTAATAATAAAATTTTGTCTGTTTGTATGTTAGAAATAAAACAAAGTTATAACCGTTAACAAGTTAAAACTAATGTTTCAATAGTTCGTATGTTAAGAATAAAGTTTTATCTGTTTGTATGTTAGAAATAAAATGAAGCTTCGCCAGTTTACAAGTTAAGAATAAAGTTTTATCAGCTTGTATGTTAGAAATAAAATGAAGTTTCACCAGTTTACAAATTAAAAATAAAGTTTCAATAGTGTGTACGTTAGAAATAAAGTTTCAACCGTTTACAAGTTAAAAATAAAGTTTCAACAGTGTCTACGTTAGAAATAAAGTTTTATCTGTTTGTAAAGTACGATAGTAGGATTTACTAGTTTGCAAGTTAGACTCAGCATTCTACTAGTTGTAAATGAAAATATCGTTTCACCAGTTTACAAATTAAAAATAAAGTTTCAATAGTGTGTACGTTAGAAATAAAGTTTCAGCCGTTTACAAGTTAAAAATAAAGTTTCAACAGTGTGTACGTTAGAAATAAAGTTTTAGCTGTTTATATGTTAGAAACAAAATAAAGTTTCAACAGTTTACAAGTTGAAAAATAAAGTTTCAACAGTGTGTACGTTAGAAATAAATGAAAGTAAGAACTTCATCGTATAAGTATTCAAAGCATGTTTTGTCAATCAAATGTGTGTAGTCCTGACATGATAGAATCAAATGAACTTGACAAGCGCGTTTGTCAAGCTTGATTCTATCATGTGAAGACTACACACATTTGATTTACAAAACATGCTTTGAATACTTATACGATGAAGTTCTTACTTTCATTTATTTCTAACGTACACACTGTTGAAACTTTATTTTTCAACTTGTAAACTGTTGAAACTTTATTTTATTTCTAACATATAAACAGCTAAAACTTTATTTCTAACGTACACACTGTTGAAACTTTATTTTTAACTTGTAAACGGCTGAAACTTTATTTCTAACGTACACACTATTGAAACTTTATTTTTAATTTGTAAACTAGTGAAACGATATTTTCATTTACAACTAGTAGAATGCTGAGTCTAACTTGCAAACTAGTAAATCCTACTATCGTACTTTACAAACAGACAAAACTTTATTTCTAACGTAGACACTGTTGAAACTTTATTTTTAACTTGTAAACGGTTGAAACTTTATTTCTAACGTACACACTATTGAAACTTTATTTTTAATTTGTAAACTGGTGAAACTTCATTTTATTTCTAACATACAAGCTGATAAAATTTTATTCTTAACTTGTAAACTGGCGAAGATTCATTTTATTTCTAACGTATAAACAGATAGAACTTTATTCTTAACATACAGACTATTGAAACATTAGTTTTAACTTGCAAACTATTGAAACATTAGTTTTAACTTGTAAACCGGTGAAACTTTATTTCATTTCTAACATACAAGCAGACAAAATTTATTCTTAACTCTTAAACTGGTGAACCTTCATTTTATTTCTAACATATAAACAGATGGAAATTTAATCTTAACATACACACTATTGAAACTTTATTCTTAACTTTTAAACTGGTGAAACTTTATTTCATTTCTGACATGCAAGCAGATAAAACTTTATTCTTAACTTGTAAACTGGTGAACCTTCATTTTTATTTCTAACATACAAACAGATGGAACTTTATTCTTAACATACACACTATTGAAACATTATTTTAACGTGTTAACTATTGAAACTTTATTTTTAACTTGTAAACGGTTGAAACTTTCTTTTAATTCTAACATACAAACAGATAAAACTTTATTCTTAACATACACACTATTGAAACTTTATTTCTAACGTACACACTATTGAAACTTTATTCTTAACTTTTAAACTGGTGAAACTTTATTTCATTTCTGACATACAAGCAGATAAAACTTTATTCTTAACTTGTAAACTGCTGAACCTTCATTTTTATTTCTAACATATAAACAGATAGAACTTTATTCTTAACGTACACACTGTTGAAACTTTATTTTTAACTTGTAAACGGCTGAAACTTTATTTCTAACGCACAAAGCGCTTAAACTTTATTTCAATCATACACACTATTGAAACTTTATTTTAATCTGAAATTTTATTTTTAACTTGTTAACGGTTGAAACTTTGTTTTATTTCTAACATACAAACAGATAAAACTTTATTATTAACTTGTAAACTGATGAACCTTCATTTTATTTCTAACATACAAACAGATGGAACTTTATGCTTAACATACACATTATTGAAACTTTATTTCTAACGTACACACTATTGAAACTTTATTTTTTAACTTGTAAACTGGTGAAACTTTGTTTTAATTCTAACATACAAACAGATAAAACTTTATTTTTAACTTGTAAACTGGCGAAACTTCATTTTATTTCTAACATATAAACAGATAGAACTGTACTCTTAACATACACACTATTGAAACTTTATTCTTGACTTTTAAACTGGTGAAACTTTGTTTCATTTCTGACATACAAGCAGATAAAATTTATTCTTAACTTGTAAACTGTCGAAACTTCATTTTATTTCTAACATATAAACAGATAGAACTTTATTCTTAACATACACACTATTGAAACTTTATTCTTAACTTTTAAACTGGTGAAACTTTATTTCATTTCTGACATGCAAGCAGATAAAACCTTATTATTAACTTGTAAACTGGTGAACCCTCATTTTTATTTCTAACATACAATCAGATGGAACTTTATTCTTAACATACACACTATTGAAACTTTATTTTTAACGTGTTAACTATTGAAACTTTATTTTTAACTTGTAAACGGTTGAAACTTTCATTTAATTCTAACATACAAACAGATAAAGCTTTATTCTTAACATACACACTATTGAAACTTTATTTTAATCTGAAACTTTATTTTTAACTTGTTAACGGTTGAAACTTTGTTTTATTTCTAACATGCAAACAGATAAAACTTTATTATTAACTTGTAAACTGATGAACCTTCATTTTATTTCTAACATACAAATAGATAGAACTTTATTCTTAACATACACACTATTGAAACTTTATTTCTAACGTACACACTATTGAAACTTTATTCTTAACTTTTAAACTGGTGAAACTTTATTTCATTTCTGACATGCAAGCAGATAAAACTTTATTCTTAACTTGTAAACTGGTGAACCCTCATTTTTATTTCTAACATACAATCAGATGGAACTTTATTCTTAACATACACACTATTGAAACTTTATTTTTAACGTGTTAACTATTGAAACTTTATTTTTAACTTGTAAACGGTTGAAACTTTCTTTTAATTCTAACATACAAACAGATAAAGCTTTATTCTTAACATACACACTATTGAAACTTTATTTTAATCTGAAACTTTATTTTTAACTTGTTAACGGTTGAAACTTTGTTTTATTTCTAACATGCAAACAGATAAAACTTTATTATTAACTTGTAAACTGATGAACCTTCATTTTATTTCTAACATACAAATAGATAGAACTTTATTCTTAACATACACACTATTGAAACTTTATTTCTAACGTACACACTATTGAAACTTTATTCTTAACTTGTAACCTGGTGAAACTTTATTTCATTTCTGACATACAAGCAGATAAAACTTTATTCTTAACTTGTAAACTGCTGAACCTTCATTTTTATTTCTAACATATAAACAGATAGAACTTTATTCTTAACGTACACACTGTGGAAACTTTGTTTTTAACTTGTAAACGGCTGAAACTTTATTTCTAACGCACAAAGCGCTTAAACTTTATTTCCATCATACACACTATTGAAACTTTATTTTAATCTGAAATTTTATTTTTAACTTGTTAACGGTTGAAACTTTGTTTTAATTCTAACATACAAACAGATAAAACTTTATTCATAACTTGTAAACTGATGAACCTTCATTTTATTTCTAACATACAAATAGATGGAACTTTATTCTTAACATACACACTATTGAAACTTTATTTCTAACGTACACACTATTGAAACTTTATTTTTTAACTTGTAAACTGGTGAAACTTTGTTTTAATTCTAACATACAAACAGATAAAACTTTATTCTTAACTTGTAAACTGGCGAAACTTCATTTTATTTCTAACATATAAACAGATAGAACTGTATTCTTAACATACACACTATTGAAACTTTATTCTTGACTTTTAAACTGGTGAAACTTTGTTTCATTTCTGACATACAAGCAGATAAAATTTATTCTTAACTTGTAAACTGTCGAAACTTCATTTTATTTCTAACATATAAACAGATAGAACTTTATTCTTAACATACACACTATTGAAACTTTATTCTTAACTTTTAAACTGGTGAAACTTTATTTCATTTCTGACATGCAAGCAGATAAAACCTTATTATTAACTTGTAAACTGGTGAACCCTCATTTTTATTTCTAACATACAATCAGATGGAACTTTATTCTTAACATACACACTATTTAAACTTTATTTTTAACGTGTTAACTATTGAAACTTTATTTTTAACTTGTAAACGGTTGAAACTTTCTTTTAATTCTAACATACAAACAGATAAAGCTTTATTCTTAACATACACACTATTGAAACTTTATTTTAATCTGAAACTTTATTTTTAACTTGTTAACAGTTGAAACTTTGTTTTATTTCTAACATGCAAACAGATAAAACTTTATTATTAACTTGTAAACTGATGAACCTTCATTTTATTTCTAACATACAAATAGATAGAACTTTATTCTTAACATACACACTATTGAAACTTTATTTCTAACGTACACACTATTGAAACTTTATTTTTTAACTTGTAAACTGGTGAAACTTTGTTTTAATTCTAACATACAAACAGATAAAACTTTATTCATAACTTGTAAACTGGTGAACCTTCATTTTTATTTCTAACATACAATCAGATAGAACTTTATTCTTAACATACACACTATTGAAACTTTATTTTTAACGTGTTAACTATTGAAACTTTATTTTTAACTTGTAAACGGTTGAAACTTTCTTTTAATTCTAACATACAAACAGATAAAACTTTATTCTTAACATACACACTATTGAAACTTTATTTCTAACGTACACACTATTGAAACTTTATTCTTAACTTGTAACCTGGTGAAACTTTATTTCATTTCTGACATACAAGCAGATAAAACTTTATTCTTAACTTGTAAACTGCTGAACCTTCATTTTTATTTCTAACATATAAACAGATAGAACTTTATTCTTAACGTACACACTGTGGAAACTTTGTTTTTGACTTGTAAACGGCTGAAACTTTATTTCTAACGCACAATGCGCTTAAACTTTATTTCCATCATACACACTATTGAAACTTTATTTTAATCTGAAATTTTATTTTTAACTTGTTAACGGTTGAAACTTTGTTTTATTTTATAACATACAAACAGATAAAACTTTATTATTAACTTGTAAACTGATGAACCTTCATTTTATTTCTAACATACAAATAGATGGAACTTTATTCTTAACATACACACTATTGAAACTTTATTTCTAACGTACACACTATTGAAACTTTATTTTTTAACTTGTAAACTGGTGAAACTTTGTTTTAATTCTAACATACAAACAGATAAAACTTTATTCTTAACTTGTGAACTGACGAAACTTCATTTTATTTCTAACATATAAACAGATAGAACTGTATTCTTAACATACACACTATTGAAACTTTATTCTTGACTTTTAAACTGGTGAAACTTTGTTTCATTTCTGACATACAAGCAGATAAAATTTATTCTTAACTTGTAAACTGTCGAAACTTCATTTTATTTCTAACATATAAACAGATAGAACTTTATTCTTAACATACACACTATTGAAACTTTATTCTTAACTTTTAAACTGGTGAAACTTTATTTCATTTCTGACATGCAAGCAGATAAAACCTTATTATTAACTTGTAAACTGGTGAACCCTCATTTTTATTTCTAACATACAATCAGAAGGAACTTTATTCTTAACATACACACTATTGAAACTTTATTTTTAACGTGTTAACTATTGAAACTTTATTTTTAACTTGTAAACGGTTGAAACTTTCTTTTAATTCTAACATACAAACAGATAAAGCTTTATTCTTAACATACACACTATTGAAACTTTATTTTAATCTGAAACTTTATTTTTAACTTGTTAACGGTTGAAACTTTGTTTTATTTCTAACATGCAAACAGATAAAACTTTATTATTAACTTGTAAACTGATGAACCTTCATTTTATTTCTAACATACAAATAGATAGAACTTTATTCTTAACATACACACTATTGAAACTTTATTTCTAACGTACACACTATTGAAACTTTATTTTTTAACTTGTAAACTGGTGAAACTTTGTTTTAATTCTAACATACAAACAGATAAAACTTTATTCATAACTTGTAAACTGGTGAACCTTCATTTTTATTTCTAACATACAAACAGATGGAACTTTATTCTTAACATACACACTATTGAAACTTTATTTTTAACGTGTTAACTGTTGAAACTTTATTTTTAACTTGTAAACGGTTGAAACTTTCTTTTAATTCTAACATACAAACAGATAAAACTTTATTCTTAACATACACACTATTGAAACTTTATTTCTAACGTACACACTATTGAAACTTTATTCTTAACTTGTAACCTGGTGAAACTTTATTTCATTTCTGACATACAAGCAGATAAAACTTTATTCTTAACTTGTAAACTGCTGAACCTTCATTTTTATTTCTAACATATAAACAGATAGAACTTTATTCTTAACGTACACACTGTGGAAACTTTATTTTTAACTTGTAAACGGCTGAAACTTTATTTCTAACGCACAAAGCGCTTAAACTTTATTTCCATCATACACACTATTGAAACTTTATTTTAATCTGAAACTTTATTTTTAACTTGTTAACGGTTGACACTTTGTTTTATTTCTAACATACAAACAGATAAAACTTTATTATTTACTTGTAAACTGATGAACCTTCATTTTATTTCTAACATACAAATAGATAGAACTTTATTCTTAACATACACACTATTGAAACTTTATTTCTAACGTACACACTATTGAAACTTTATTTTTAAACTTGTAAACTGGTGAAACTTTGTTTTAATTCTAGCATACAAACAGATAAAACTTTATTCTTAACTTGTAAACTGGCGAAACTTCATTTTATTTCTAACATATAAACAGATAGAACTGTATTCTTAACATACACACTATTGAAACTTTATTCTTGACTTTTAAACTGGTGAAACTTTGTTTCATTTCTGACATACAAGCAGATAAAATTTATTCTTAACTTGTAAACTGTCGAAACTTCATTTTATTTCTAACATATAAACAGATAGAACTTTATTCTTAACATACACACTATTGAAACTTTATTCTTAACTTTTAAACTGGTGAAACTTTATTTCATTTCTGACATGCAAGCAGATAAAACCTTATTATTAACTTGTAAACTGGTGAACCCTCATTTTTATTTCTAACATACAATCAGAAGGAACTTTATTCTTAACATACACACTATTGAAACTTTATTTTTAACGTGTTAACTATTGAAACTTTATTTTTAACTTGTAAACGGTTGAAACTTTCTTTTAATTCTAACATACAAACAGATAAAGCTTTATTCTTAACATACACACTATTGAAACTTTATTTCTAACGTACACACTATTGAAACTTTATTCTTAACTTGTAACCTGGTGAAACTTTATTTCATTTCTGACATACAAGCAGATAAAACTTTATTCTTAACTTGTAAACTGCTGAACCTTCATTTTTATTTCTAACATATAAACAGATAGAACTTTATTCTTAACGTACACACTGTGGAAACTTTATTTTTAACTTGTAAACGGCTGAAACTTTATTTCTAACGCACAAAGCGCTTAAACTTTATTTCCATCATACACACTATTGAAACTTTATTTTAATCTGAAACTTTATTTTTAACTTGTTAACGGTTGAAACTTTGTTTTATTTCTAACATACAAACAGATAAAACTTTATTATTTACTTGTAAACTGATGAACCTTCATTTTATTTCTAACATACAAATAGATAGAACTTTATTCTTAACATACACACTATTGAAACTTTATTTCTAACGTACACACTATTGAAACTTTATTTTTTAACTTGTAAACTGGTGAAACTTTGTTTTAATTCTAGCATACAAACAGATAAAACTTTATTCTTAACTTGTAAACTGGCGAACCTTCATTTTATTTCTAACATATAAACAGATAGAACTTTATTCTTAACATACACACTATTGAAACTTTATTTCTAACGTACACACTATTGAAACTTTATTTTTTAACTTGTAAACTGGTGAAACTTTGTTTTAATTCTAACATACAAACAGATAAAACTTTATTCATAACTTGTAAACTGGCGAAATTTCATTTTATTTCTAACATATAAACAGATAGAACTGTATTCTTAACATACACACTATTGAAACTTTATTTCTTACGTACACACCATTGAAACTTTATTTTTTAACTTGTAAACTGGTGAAACTTTGTTTTAATTCTAACATTCAAACAGATAAAACTTTATTCTTAACTTGTAAACTGGCGAAACTTCATTTTATTTCTAACATATAAACAGATAGAACTGTATTCTTAACATACACACTATTGAAACTTTATTCTTAACTTTTAAACTGGTGAAACTTTATTTCATTTCTGACATACAAGCTGATAAAATTTTATTCTTAACCCTTTCGATCCTGTTTCGCATCTATGGCTTCCTCCCCTAGTGCCTGTAAAAATCCTAAAATTTCGGGATTTTTCAAATGCTGTTTACTCGACCACAAAAGTGTTGTCCTGACCCCAACCAACACTAAATAAGATGCCAAATAGATCGAATAGTCCCCTAACATCAGAAAACATGCAAAAACAGTCGAAATTATCCAAAAAATTTATATTTTTTAAAAATACAAAAATCATCAAATTTTCACTTGGTGGGACATTAGTCATGTTTATTGAAACAGTCACCCAGGCAAAACCCAGGCTTGTCAGGGCACGAATCACAGATGTATCGTGAATAAATTCACACCAAACCTGGATCTTTTCGTCCGAATAAACATCTTGATTGAAAGCCTTCCATTGAATAATACAAGACTTTCATCCAAACTCAGAGATTGAAGTGGTCGGTACTGAGAAACACAGATCATTCACAATAGAGAAGAAACCACTAAGTCTGCTTTCCTTCTTGGATGGGTCCACCGCAAATGGATCCGAGAATTTCAGGAATCTCAGAATAGCGATGTATCTGTCACGACTCAGACACTTTGGTTGCAAAAAGAAGGGAGTGGTCATCATTTCTTCGGTTTCCCAGTAAGATCTGATTGTGGGTTTCTTTACGATGCCCATTAGAAGAGTAATACCAACAAATGTCTTCATTTCTAAAATAGTAACATTTTCCAGTGCATTTCTTCTTGCTCTTCCTCCATCCTTCGAACATTTTCAATAAGGGCACGGTCATTCACCCATTTTGTGAGGGTTTCAAACAAATTGTCTGGTAGAAATTTGATTATGTAATCTCTCACAGTAAATTCGGTACTGTCAATCTCCGTATCTGTCCAGCCCCACTCTCCAAGAAACACAAAGTTAGTTGCATTACTGGCATCTGTCGGCTCGATGATAGTCCACCCATCTTCGGCACTCGCTTCTAGATCTTCACTGCCATCAGAATCGGTATCAGAAGACGACTCATCTGTAATATGGGGAGGATCAAAAGTCGTATCTTCATTGTCCGAATCGTCTTCACTGTCATCGGAATCAAAACCATAGCGACGGACTGGCTGCACTCGGCGTGTTGAGTGCCTGGTATTGATGGTGCCGCTGCCAGTTGTGACAAATGACAATATACCGTGCAAGCTGCTCTACCTAACAACGAATCAGCCACGCGCAATCTTTTACCGGACGTCATTATACAATCACCATCAATCAATACTTTGAATATGCTTCATGTGTGGCTCGACTGAATGCAGGTGACATCGCACTGCAAACCGCTGAGTTGTTTTGCCGACAATCAGATCATGTAAAGACAGCAGAAACACAAGACACAGCTGATCGCAGCAGCATGAAACTAATGCATTACTTGCCCTCAATAGACTTGATGTACGTGTACATGTAACCTACTACATGTACATGTACCATTACAGCGGTTAATTCTATTAAATATAGTTGGTTTGCACATAATATGCGCTAAATACAACATCTAACGTGTTTTACAAGCAAACTGGAATACTTCACGCCTAAAAAGTTAGCAAAATTTCTCATGACGACACGCTGTCGTCATAGCGCATGTAAGCGTGACGACAACGTATCGTCATAGGATCGAAAGGGTTAACTTGTAAACTGATGAACCTTCATTTTATTTCTAACATATAAACAGATAGAACTTTATTCTTAACATACGCACTATTGAAACATTAGTTTTAACTTGCAAACTATTGAAACTTTATTTTTAACTTGTTAACGGTTGAAACTTTGTTTTAGTTCTAACATACAAACAGATAAAACTTTATCATTAACTTGTAAACTGATGAACCTTTATTTTATTTCTAACATACAAACAGATAGAACTTTATTCTTAACATACACACTATTGAAACTTTATTTTTAACGTGTTAACTATTGAAACTTTATTTTAACTTGTAAGCGGTTGAAACTTTCTTTTAATTCTAACATACGTGTACAAGCAGATAAAACTTTATTCTTAACATACACACTATTGAAACTTTATTTCTAACGTACACACTATTGAAACTTTATTTTTTAACTTGTAAACCGGTGAAACTTTATTTCATTTCTAACATACAAGCAGATAAAATTTATTCTTAACTTGTAAACTGGTGAACCTTCATTTTATTTCTAACATATAAACAGATAGAACTTTATTCTTAACATACACACTATTGAAACTTTATTTTTAACTTGTAAACGGCTAAAACTTTATTTCTAACGCACAAAGCGCTTAAACTTTATTTCCATCATACACACTATTGAAACTTTATTTTAATCTGAAACTTTATTTTTAACTTGTTAACGGTTGAAACTTTCTTTTATTTCTAACATACAAACAGACAAAACTTTATTATTAACATACACACTATTGAAACTTTATTTCTAGCGTTCACACTATTGAAACTTTATTTTTTAACTTGTAAACTGGTGAAACTTTGTTTTAATTCTGACATACAAACAGATAAAACTTTATTATTAACTTGTAAACTGGCGAAACCTCATTTTATTTCTAACATATAAACAGATAGAACTGTATTCTTAACATACACACTATTGACACTTTATTTCTAACGTACACACTATTGAAACTTTATTTTTTAACTTGTCAACTGGTGAAACTTTGTTTTAATTCTAACATACAAACAGATAAAACTTTATTCTTAACTTGTAAACTGGCGAAACTTCATTCTATTTCTAACATATAAATCGATAGGACTTTATTCTTAACATACACACTATTGAAACTTTATTCTTAACTTGTAAACTGGTGAAACTTTATTTCATTTCTGACATGCAAGCAGATAAAACTTTATTCTTAACTTGTAAACTGGTGAACCTTCATTTTTATTTCTAACATACAAACAGATGGAACTTTATTCTTAACATACACACTATTGAAACTTTATTTTTAACGTGTTAACTATTGAAACTTTATTTCTAACTTGTAAACGGTTAAAACTTTCTTTTAATTCTAACATACAAAAAGATAAAACTTTATTCTTAACATACACACTATTGAAACTTTATTTCTAACGTACACACTATTGAAACTTTATTCTTAACTTGTAAACTGGTGAAACTTTATTTCATTTCTGACATACAAGCAGATAAAACTTTATTCTTAACTTGTAAACTGCTGAACCTTCATTTTTATTTCTAACTTATAAACAGATAGAACTTTATTCTTAACGTACACACTGTTGAAACTTTATTTTTAACTTGTAAACGGCTAAAACTTTATTTCTAACGCACAAAGCGCTTAAACTTTATTTCCATCATACACACTATTGAAACTTTATTTTAATCTGAAACTTTATTTTTAACTTGTTAACGGTTGACACTTTGTTTTATTTCTAACATACAAACAGATAAAACTTTATTATTTACTTGTAAACTGATGAACCTTCATTTGATTTCTAACATACAAATAGATGGAACTTTATTCTTAACATACACACTATTGAAACTTTATTTCTAACGTACACACTATTGAAACTTTATTTTTTAACTTGTAAACTGGTGAAACTTTGTTTTAATTCTAACATACAAACAGATAAAACTTTATTCTTAACTTGTAAACTGGCGAAACTTCATTTTATTTCTAACATATAAACAGATAGAACTGTATTCTTAACATACACACTATTGAAACTTTATTCTTGACTTTTAAACTGGTGAAACTTTGTTTTATTTCTAACATACAAACAGATAAAACTTTATTCTTAACTTGTAAACTGTCGAAACTTCATTTTATTTCTAACATATAAACAGATAGAACTTTATTCTTAACATACACACTATTGAAACTTTATTCTTAACTTTTAAACTGGTGAAACTTTATTTCATTTCTGACATGCAAGCAGATAAAACCTTATTATTAACTTGTAAACTGGTGAACCCTCATTTTTATTTCTAACATACAATCAGATGGAACTTTATTCTTAACATACACACTATTGAAACTTTATTTTTAACGTGTTAACTATTGAAACTTTATTTTTAACTTGTAAACGGTTGAAACTTTCTTTTAATTCTAACATACAAACAGATAAAGCTTTATTCTTAACATACACACTATTGAAACTTTATTTTAATCTGAAACTTTATTTTTAACTTGTTAACGGTTGAAACTTTGTTTTATTTCTAACATGCAAACAGATAAAACTTTATTATTAACTTGTAAACTGTATGAACCTTCATTTTATTTCTAACATACAAATAGATAGAACTTTATTCTTAACATACACACTATTGAAACTTTTATTTCTAACGTACACACTATTGAAACTTTATTTTTTAACTTGTAAACTGGTGAAACTTTGTTTTAATTCTAACATACAAACAGATAAAACTTTTATTCATAACTTGTAAACTGGTGAACCTTCATTTTTATTTCTAACATACAAACAGATGGAACTTTATTCTTAACATACACACTATTGAAACTTTATTTTTAACGTGTTAACTATTGAAACTTTATTTTTAACTTGTAAACGGTTGAAACTTTCTTTTAATTCTAACATACAAACAGATAAAACTTTATTCTTAACATACACACTATTGAAACTTTATTTCTAACGTACACACTATTGAAACTTTATTCTTAACTTGAAACTGGTGAAACTTTATTTCATTTCTGACATACAAGCAGATAAAACTTTATTCTTAACTTGTAAACTGCTGAACCTTCATTTTTATTTCTAACATATAAACAGATAGAACTTTATTCTTAACGTACACACTGTGGAAACTTTATTTTTAACTTGTAAACGGCTGAAACTTTATTTCTAACGCACAAAGCGCTTAAACTTTATTTCCATCATACACACTATTGAAACTTTATTTTAATCTGAAACTTTATTTTTAACTTGTTAACGGTTGACACTTTGTTTTATTTCTAACATACAAACAGATAAAACTTTATTATTTACTTGTAAACTGATGAACTTCATTTTATTTCTAACATACAATAGATAGAACTTTATTCTTAACATACACACTATTGAAACTTTATTTCTAACGTACACACTATTGAAACTTTATTTTTTAACTTGTAAACTGGTGAAACTTTGTTTTAATTCTAGCATACAAACAGATAAAACTTTATTCTTAACTTGTAAACTGGCGAACCTTCATTTTATTTCTAACATATAAACAGATAGAACTTTATTCTTAACATACACACTATTGAAACTTTATTTCTAACGTACACACTATTGAAACTTTATTTTTTAACTTGTAAACTGGTGAAACTTTGTTTTAATTCTAACATACAAACAGATAAAACTTTATTCATAACTTGTAAACTGGCGAACCTTCATTTTATTTCTAACATATAAACAGATAGAACTGTATTCTTAACATACACACTATTGAAACTTTATTTCTTACGTACACACCATTGAAACTTTAATTTTTAACTTGTAAACTGGTGAAACTTTGTTTTAATTCTAACATTCAAACAGATAAAACTTTATTCTTAACTTGTAAACTGGCGAAACTTCATTTTATTTCTAACATATAAACAGATAGAACTGTATTCTTAACATACACACTATTGAAACTTTATTCTTAACTTTTAAACTGGTGAAACTTTATTTCATTTCTGACATACAAGCTGATAAAATTTTATTCTTAACCCTTTCGATCCTGTTTCGCATCTATGGCTTCCTCCCCTAGCTGCCTGTAAAAATCCTAAAATTTCGGGATTTTTCAAATGCTGTTTACTCGACCAAAAAGTGTTGTCCTGACCCCAACCAACACTAAATAAGATGCCAAATAGATCGAATAGTACCCTAACATCAGAAAAACATGCAAAAACAGTCGAAATTATCCAAAAAATTTATATTTTTTAAAAATACAAAAATCATCAAATTTTCACTTGGTGGGACATTAGTCATGTTTATTGAAACAGTCACCCAGGCAAAACCCAGGCTTGTCAGGGCACGAATCACAGATGTATCGTGAATAAATTCACACCAAAACCTGGATCTTTTCGTCCGAATAAAACATCTTGATTGAAAGCCTTCCATTGAATAATACAAGACTTTCATCCAAACTCAGAGATTGAAGTGGTCGGTACTGAGAACACAGATCATTCACAATAGAGAAGAAACCACTAAGTCTGCTTTCCTTCTTGGATGGGTCCACCGCAAATGGATCCGAGAATCTCAGGAATCTCAGAATAGCGATGTATCTGTCACGACTCAGACACTTTGGTTGCAAAAAGAAGGGTGTGGTCATCATTTCTTCGGTTTCTAGTAAGATCTGATTGTGGGTTTCTTTACGATGCCCATTAGAAGAGTAATACCAACAAATGTCTTCATTTCTAAAATGGTAACATTTTTCCAGTGCATTTCTTCTTGCTCTTCCTCCATCATTCGAACATTTTCAATAAGGACACGGTCATTCACCCATTTTGTGAGGGTTTCAAACAAATTGTCTGGTAGAAATTTGATTATGTAATCTCTCACAGTAAATTCGGTTACTGTCAATCTCCGTATCTGTCCAGCCCCACTCTCCAAGAAACACAAAGTTAGTTGCATCACTGGCATCTGTCGGCTCGATGATAGTCCACCCATCTTCGGCACTCGCTTCTAGATCTTCACTGCCATCAGAATCGGTATCAGAAGACGACTCATCTGTAATATGGGGAGGATCAAAAGTCGTATCTTCATTGTCCGAATCGTCTTCACTGTCATCGGAATCAAAACCATAGCGACGGACTGGCTGCACTCGGGTTGCG
Organism: Prostheceraeus crozeri; assembly: GCA_907163375.1. Lineage (NCBI taxonomy): Eukaryota > Metazoa > Platyhelminthes > Polycladida > Euryleptidae > Prostheceraeus > Prostheceraeus crozeri. The sequence goes on from CAJQUW010010224.1 coordinate 131,037, forward strand.
TGTTGAGTGCCTGGTATTGATGGTGCCGCTGCCAGTTGTGACAAATGACAATATACCGTGCAAAGCTGCTCTACCTAACAACGAATCAGCCACGCGCAATCTTTACCGGACGTCATTATACAATACATCAATCAATACTTTGAATATGCTTCATGTGTGGCTCGACTGAATGCAGGTGACATCGCACTGCAACCGTGAGTTGTTTTGCCGACAATCAGATCATGTAAAGACAGCAGAAACAACCAAGACACAGCTGATCGCAGCAGCATGAAACTAATGCATTACTTGCCCTCAATAGACTTGATGTACGTTTGTACATGTAACCTACTACATGTACATGTACCATTACAGCGGTTTAATTCTATTAAATATAGTTGGTTTGCACATAATATGCGCTAAAGACAACCTCTAACGTGTTTACAAGCAACTGGAATACTTCACGCCTAAAAAGTTAGCAAAATTTCTCATGGACGGACACGCTGTCGTCATAGCGCATGTAAGCGTGACGACAACGTATCGTCATAGGATCGAAAGGGTTAACTTGTAAACTGGCGAAGCTTCATTTTATTTCTAACATATAAACAGATAGAACTTTATTCTTAACATACGCACTATTGAAACATTAGTTTTAACTTGCAAACTATTGAAACTTTATTTTTAACTTGTTAACGGTTGAAACTTTGTTTTAGTTCTAACATACAAACAGATAAAACTTTATTCTTAACTTGTAAACTGATGAAACTTCATTTTATTTCTAACATACAAACAGATAGAACTTTATTCTTAACATACACACTATTGAAACTTTATTTTTAACGCGTTAACTATTGAAACCTTATTTTTAACTTGTAAGCGGTTGAAACTTTCTTTTAATTCTAACATACGTGTACAAGCAGATAAAACTTTATTCTTAACATACACACTATTGAAACTTTATTTCTAACGTACACACTATTGAAACTTTATTTTTTAACTTGTAAACCGGTGAAAACTTTATTTCATTTCTAACATACAAGCAGATAAAATTTATTCTTAACTTGTAAACTGGTGAACCTTCATTTTATTTCTAACATATAAACAGATAAAACTTTATTCTTAACATACACACTATTGAAACTTTATTTTTAACTTGTAAACGGCTAAAACTTTATTTCTAACGCAATAAGCGCTTAAACTTTATTTCCATCATACACACTATTGAAACTTTATTTTAATCTGAAACTTTATTTTTAACTTGTTAACGGTTGAAACTTTGTTTTATTTCTAACATACAAACAGATAAAACTTTATTCTTAACATACACACTATTGAAACTTTATTCTTAACTTTTAAACTGGTGAAACTTTATTTCATTTCTGACATACAAGCAGATAAAATTTATTCTTAACTTGTAAACTGGCGAAACTTCATTTTATTTCTAACATATAAACAGATAGAAATTTATTCTTAACATACACACTATTGAAACTTTATTCTTAACTTTTACACTGGTGAAACTTTATTTCATTTCTGACATGCAAGCAGATAAAACTTTATTCTTAACTTGTAAACTGGTGAACCTTCATTTTTATTTCTAACATACAAACAGATGGAACTTTATTCTTAACATACACACTATTGAAACTTTATTTTTAACGTGTTAACTATTGAAACTTTATTTTTAACTTGTAAACGGTTAAAACTTTCTTTTAATTCTAACATACAAACAGATAAAACTTTATTCTTAACATACACACTATTGAAACTTTATTTCTAACGTACACACTATTGAAACTTTATTCTTAACTTGTAAACTGGTGAAACTTTATTTCATTTCTGACATACAAGCAGATAAAACTTTATTCTTAACTTGTAAACTGGTGAACCTTCATTTTTATTTCTAACTTATAAACAGATAGAATAAAAACTTTATTCTTAACGTACACACTGTTGAAACTTTATTTTTAACTTGTAAACGGCTAAAACTTTTATTTCTAACGCACAAAGCGCTTAAACTTTATTTCCATCATACACATATTGAAACTTTATTTTAATCTGAAACTTTATTTTTAGTTTTTAACGGTTGAAACTTTGTTTTATTTCTAACATAAAACAGATAAACTTTATTATTAACTTGTAAACTGATGAACCTTCATTTTATTTCTAACATACAAACAGATAAAACTTTATTCTTAACATACACACTATTGAAACTTTATTTCTAACGTACACACTATTGAAACTTTATTTTTAATTTGTAAACTGGTGAAACTTCATTTTATTTCTAACATACAAGCTGATAAAACTTTATTTATTAACTTGTCAACTGGGGGGCGAACCTTCATTTTATTTCTAACATATAAACAGATAGAACTTTATTCTTAGCATACACACTATTGAACTTTATTTCTAACGTACACACTATTGAAACTTTATTTTTTTAACTTGTAAACTGGTGAAACTTTGTTTTAATTCTAACATTTCCAAAACAGATAAAAACTTTATTCTTAACTTGTAAACTGGCGCGAAACTTCATTTTATTTCTAACACACAAATAGATAGAACTTTATTCTTAACATACACACTATTGAAACTTTATTTCTAACGTACACACTATTGAAACTTTATTTTTTAACTTGTAAACTGGTGAAACTTTGTTTTAATTCTAACATACAAAAACGAATAAAACTTTATTCTTAACTTGTAAACTGGCGAAACTTCATTTTATTTCTAACATATAAAACCGATAGAAACTTTATTCTTAGCATACACACTATTGAACACTTTATTTCTAAAACGTTTACAACTATTGAATTTTTTTTTAACTTGTAAACTGGTGATAACTTTGTTTTAATTCTACACGTCAAAACAGATAAAACTTTATGTCATAACTTGTAAACTGGCGAAACTTCCATTTTATTTCTATACATATAAACAGATAGAATATATTCTTAACATACACACTATTGAAACTTATTCTTAACTTTTAATCTGGTGAAATACTTTATTTCATTTCTGACATAAAAGCAGATAAAAACTTTATTCTTAACTTGTAAACTGGCGAAACTCATTTTATTTCTAAACATATAAACAAGATAGAAATTTATTCTTAATCATTTTTTTTTTTTTACACACTATTGAAACTTTATTCTTAACTTTTAAAACTGGTGAAATTTATTTCTATTTCTGACATGCAAGCAGATAAAACCTTTATTCTTAACTGTGTAAATGGTGAACCTTTCATTTTTATTTCTAAAACATACAAAACCAGATGGAACTTTATTCCTTAACATACACACTTAATTGAAACTTTATTTTTAACTTGTTAAACTATATGAAACTTTATTTTTAACTTGTAAACGGTGAAACTTTCTTTTTAATTCTAACATACAAACAGATAAACTTTATTCTTAACATAAACATATTTAAAAAATTTAATTTCTAAGTACACACTATTGAAAACTTTATTCTTAACTTGAAAAACTGGTGAAACTTTATTTCATTTCTGACCATACAAGCAGATAAAACTTTATTCTTAACTTGTAATACTGCTGAAACCCTTCATTTTTATTTCTAACATATAAAACAGATAGAACTTTATTCTTAACGTTACCACACTGTTGAAACTTTATTTTTAACTTGTAAACGGCTGAAACTTTATTTCTAACGCACAAAGCGCTTAAACTTTATTTCCATCACACACACTATTGAAACTTTATTTTAATCTGTAAACTTTATTTTTAACTTGTTAACGGTTGAAACTTTGTTTTTATTTCTGAACATACATAACAGATAAAACTTTATTTTTTATTAACTTGTAAAACTGATGAACTTCAATTTGATTTCTAACATACAAAATAGATAGAACTTTATCTAACATCCACACACTATTGAAACTTTATTTCTAACGTAACACACTATTGAAACTTTATTTTTTAACGTGTAAACTGGTGAAACTTTGTTTTAATTCTAACATTCAAAACAGATAAAACTTTATTCATAAACTTGTAAACTGGCGAAACTTCATTTTATTTCTAACACACAAATAGATAGAACTTTTTCTTAACATAACGCTCTATTGAAACTTTATTCTTCTAAACGTACACACTATTTGAAAACTTTATTTTTTAACTTGTAAACTGGTGAAAACTTTGTTTTTAATTCTAACATACAAAAAGAAAAAACTCTTTATTCTTAACTTGTAAAAACTGGCGAACTTCATTTTATTTCTATCATATAAACCGATAGCAACTTTATTTCTTAGCATACACACGATTGAACTTTATTTCCTAAACGTAAACCACACTATTGAAACTTTTTTTTAACTTGTAAACTGGTGAAAACTTTGTTTTAATTCTAACATTCAAACCCCAAGGATAAAACTTAATTCATAAATACTTGTAACACTGGCGAAACTTCATTTTATTTCTAAACATATAAACAGATCAGAAATTTATTCTTAAACATACACACTATTGAAACTTTATTCTTAACTTTTAAATGGTGAAACTTTATTTCATTTTCTGACATGCAAGCAGATTCAAAACTTTATTCTTTAACTTGTAAACTGGCGAAACTTCAATTTTATTTCTACATATAAACAGATTTAGAAATTTATTCTTAAACATACACACTATTGAAACTTTATTCTTAACTTTTAAAT